>JAIUZE010000117.1:0-568647 GCA_022085475.1 Heliosperma pusillum
AGTATCCTCACTAGATGTAGGCTTGATTGATAATTGATTAGCATAGGTTGATGACACAAAAGACATTGAAGCACCGGTATCAAATAAAATAAGACACGGTTGCTCTAAGATTGAGAACATACCCGTAATGATCTCGGGATGAGCATCGGCTTCGGCACGGCTCATGACAAAGATTGAACCCTTAGGCTTAGGAGGAGGAGGCAACTTTCGATCGGGGCAATCCTCGTAGCGATGACCACCCTTTTGACAAAAGTAGCAAATGTAAGGTCGGCTGTTACATGCCACACCGGGATGGTATGGTTGTCTACAACGGTTACATTGACGACCTTGTGCTTGAGCTTGAGGAGCATAAGGCCTATGAACTACATTTGAAGTAGCTCTAGGAATAAAAGGAGAAGGATTCCTTGAATAAGCATTGGAAGAAGAATTAAACCTCTTCTTGTTAGCATAGGAATTCGAAGAAGACGGGATAAACGGCCTCTTCCCAAAGGCATTCGACCTAGGAGCATAAGAAGGAGAGGGATTATTCATTAAAGCTTCATCCCTAATAGCCTTCATCGAATTTTCAGCCCATAAGGCATCGTCATATAGATCTCCAAAGGACGCGGTACCCCTTCTCACCTTACTTTGAAGCACGGCATTCAACTTGTTACGATAATAGAATGCACGATCTTCATCATCACGAATAAGCCTTGGCGCGAAATGAGCGAGCTTATTAAACTCCGTCGTAAAATCTTGAGCCGATAGGTTGCCTTGCTTAAAATCTATGAACTCCTTGAGCCTTTGTTGTTTAAGCTCCTTAGGGTAAAATCTACCCTCCACAAGAGCTTTGAAACAAGCCCAGTTAAAGTCCTCTTCAAGAGTTGCGGTGACACTTGTAATAGCCCACCAGTTGTCGGCTTCACGCACCAGAAAGTGCTTTGCAATCCTTACTTTATCCTCTTCCCGGGACTTGGTAAAGATCAAACTGCTTTTCCATCTCCCGGAACCAATCGGATAGCTCCGTAGGATCAGGTTCTCCACCATAAGGCACGATCTTACTCCTCGCAATCTGACCCGCCACCCATGCATAACCACCTTGTTGATTGTCCTCCCTTCTAGGGTGAACTTGGTTGGCATTAGCTATAGCGGCATCTTGCTGATTCTTCAGCACTTGAGCAAGAGCCTCCATCATAATATTATCAGCTACACGCGGTCTAACCATCTTCATAAGAGATAAAAACGAATTAAGTTACCCTATCAATTAGCATAAACAAATAGACTACCAATTAAAGTCATTACTTCTACCCAACTCTCTCATTTATTATTTCAAGGTCAAGTAGTTTAAGTTAGGGTTCACGTGTGTGCGTCGGGAGCGATCAAAGCTCTGATACCAACTGTGACATCCCTCGCGAATGCGGAAAGATAAAACATACAAGCATGTGAAAAGATATGCGGAAATACGGTATTTTAAAACTTTTAAACATGCAAGATATATATAACACGAGGTGTGTCAAAATGATACAAACTAAATACGGAATTATACAACAAAGAGACGAGGCCTCTTAAAATGTTAGCAAAGAACAAGTGTTTAACAAAAACTAGCTACTATCGTCTAGAGGTGAACTTCCAGGGACAACGCCCGCTAGCTCACACCCGAACCCCAAAATATCAGATCCACAAAGTCATCCATAGCATGCAACCTGTTCATCCATGAAAAACATGAATGCCACAGTCAGTGGGGAGTAACTCCGGGTTCTCCCAGCCATATTACATCAAACGTACACATAAGGTAATACGAAAGTAAAGCATGCATATATATATATATATACCTGTGAGTTGCGATAAGAATAATTAGGCAATAATAGATACAATGATAAGATCATATAGAAATCAAATCCGTAACCATCATGTTATTCAAAGACTCGGGATAGACACTCTTAGGCAATCGAATACTCTCACTAGGGCTTGCATCTCACCGTTAGCGGTATAAGATTGATAAGATTGAGACTCGACAGACAAACCAGTCAAGTCATGCGATGATCATAGTAAATACAACATCTTGTCATCCATTCACGAACCAAGACAATGACGGTGTCCAATCATGCAATGACCATGAACTATATCATGAAATCACGCATTCAAGAACGACACAAGACGACAATCTCACGGTAAATGAAACGCACTAGCATCGTGTACATGGCAAGTATGATTAATAGGCATCCAAGGGATCACATTTCCCTGAACTCATACGCGATGCTTACATTTCGCCTATGTAGACTAATTTCCTCCTGGTAGCACGACGATAATAATACGGTACTAGTCTAAACCTGGCCAGGATCTCGGAATATAACGTTTTCCGATTCGACGTGCGATAAAACGTTTCGCACCCAAGACTCGGCCTTACACTAGACGCCGAGTACCCCAAATTCGGTAGATCAATTCACGAAAGAGGCGGAAAACGAGCTCAAGCCTCATAACATGCGGTACGCTACATGCAAATAACACCACCTCGCAAGTATACAACATTTTGAACGGCCGGGTCGATCAACGCTAGCGTTCAACGACTCCCAACAACGTCTCTAGTCCCACTAACACATGCATTAAGCAGTAGGATACCTCTCCGTTCCCAGACATTCCAGCCTGACGAACGGGAAGGTAGCCAAGGGAATGAGAATACAAGCACAAGACAAAATCGTGCTTAAACCGTAACATATGTAAAAACCGACCCAAAGTGGGAACATATCGAAAACCGTCACAAAACATGTGATACATGCGAAAGAGATATCATATATCCAAAACATGAATATTATAATACATTACGTAAAATTATATGATAAACCGATCATGCGAACTACTATAAATTACGAGTTTTTGAAGTTGAAGGAAAAATATACAGCCGTGTTCCAGGCCGGGCTGGAGACCGGCAGCCGGTGGGCCGGCTCAGAACACAGGCAAAAACTCAAAAACAGAGGAAAGGGGTCTGGGCCGGTCAGTCGACCGGCGGCCGGTCGACCGGCTCAGGCAATCATACCAAATCAAAGCTTCCTTCACTGATGTGTTCCAGGCCGGTGGGTTGACCGGTGGCCGGTGGGCCGGCCTGGAGCACCATATCATGCAAAACCCAGTTTCAGAAATGGGTTTCTGGAGTGTTCTCAGCCGGTGGTCAGACCGGCGGCCGGTCGACCGGCTGGGAACACTTCTTCACCCGAGAGCTTCCAATTCTCAACCAATTCATTTCAAAACTCAATTATACTTCCAATAATCATCAACAAGCAACATATATCATCAATATTCATCATATAACATCATTCATTAATCATAACATGGATTCTAATCTTCCTAATCGTATTCAAATACGATTTTCTAGCATATAACATGTAAAACATGTAAGTAATACCGAGTAACCCTTCACCGTTACCTTTTAGCGTCTCTAATGATCGTCAAGCTCCTCTTCTATAAGGAAATAGTCTTTGTCGGGATCTTGGAGGTCGCCACCTACAAATAGATCGTAAAAAGATGAATAAAGTTCATCTTGAGAAAGACGGACTGCTTAAAAAGCGAGAAAGACGATAATTTTATTATCAATACGGATAGAGGAAGGTACGGGAGGAAGAATAAGATGAACTTACGTAAATTCTATCGAGTAACGAAGAAACTACGCCAATTCTAAGATTGAAATCAAAGAAGGAAAAGATGAGATTTCTTAAGGGAGAAGGAAGTTGTGTTTGATTTGTGTTTAATGAAGAATTAGGTTAAGGAGGGAGTTGTGTGAGATGTGTAGGAAAAGTCAAAGACGATTTCCAAAGTTCAGAAAAGTCAAACTAGACTTAAGACGGCTTTTTCATGGAATCTCGCAGAAATTCCAAATACGAACTCGGAAATTCTAAATTCGACTCGGAACTTAAAATTATAATTTAAAACTTAAAATTACTGAAAAGGTTTCGTAAAATATTTCTACTAGAAAAATAGGGTACATTTCCGGGTGTTACATCAGTCCCATTATCACTACGCACAATCTTAATTTGAGCGGAAAATTGACGCTTAATCATAGCAACAAAGTTCATAAAATTGACATAGACATCAGTTTTGGAGCGCAGAAGATAGATCCATACACCACGTGAGAAGTCATCGACAAGTGTTAAAAAATAACGTGCACCAGACGAAGATGGCGGCTCATACGGGCCCCAAAGATCACAATGAACAAGTTCAAACACACAACCACTTTTATTATTGCTTAACGGAAAACTGTGTCTAATATGCTTCGCGCGATGGCAAACCTCACACGGTTTAATTAAAGAATCTTTGCTATTATGTAGAAAAGGTAATAACTTAACAACTTTTTCCGACGGATGACCCAAGCGATTGTGCCATAAAGTAAGAGTTGCTCCAACCGAGACATGTCTAGAACCGTGAGTAGGGTCTTGACGAAGGTAGTACAAGCCGTCGAGTCTGTCACCCGTGCCAATCACCGCTCTCGTATGACGGTCCTGAAGAGTACATAAGTGAGAGTTAGTAACAAGTTCACAATTAAGGGTATCACTCAACTGTGACACAGAAATTAAGTTGCACTGAAGAGACGGAACATATAAGACGGATTTAAGAGACAAGGTAGGAGTAAGGTCGACTTGACCCACGAGAGAAGCACAGATTTTAGTGCCATTAGGCAAACCGACTTCGCGACTGACATCCTGCCTTATATTGCACAATACAGCATAGTTACCCGTCACATGGTGCGAGCACCCCGTATCAATGAGCCACTTACCAGAAAAATTGTGATGAGGAGTACCATAGACGGAGACACTAGTGGTGGGCTTGGGGTCGACATTAGCAGCGTGTACGGTGGGGTTCTCGGTAGGGGTAACATCAACCCGAGATTCTGCCTTTGCACCATCCCCACGAGAGCCACCTGTTCTGCCACCACCACGGCCTCCACGGCCACGAGCAGATCCCCCACGGCCAGACCCATGCTTACCCGGTTTCGGAATACCACGCAACTCATACCACCAGTCCGGGAGTTCATCCAGCAAGTCGAAACACATACTACGGTCATGGCCCTTTCGATTACAATGAGAACATACCAATTTCTGCCGTTCAGCCCACGGGAGTTGAGAAGATGGCACGGACCGCACAGCAAACGCAGATGTCTCGACCGTAGGAGGACGATCAGCCGCGACTTTGTCAATGCCACGAACACGTTCTTCTTGGGAAATCAGATGAAAGGCGCGATGCAAGGTGGGCAAGGGGGTTTGCGATAGAAGAACATAGCGCAAAGACCCGTAAACAGACGGTAACAGACCCAGCAAAAACCGATGTACCCGCTTGCCTTCACGACGATCAACATGCTGCTTCCCGACGTGACATTCACACTTGTTACACTGACAATTGATGATAGGTTCATATTTGTCAATTTCTTCCCACACTGGACAGAGTTTACCGTAATAGACGGCGACGGACATTGATTCTGTTTGACGGCACTCATACAAAGTAGCCTGTAATTGCTGAATTTTCGGGCCATCGATAACGCTAAAGCGCTCATGAAGATCGTCCCATAGCCATTTAGCATCATCATAATTGGGAAGCAGAGACTTGACCTCCAGGTCAATCGTATTAGAAATCCACGCAACAAGCATGGATTGAATTGCCTCCCAGTCCTCCACCGTGCACGGCGGTTTCGGAGCAGTGTACGTACCATTGACAAAGCCGTACTTGCGACGGGCTTTGAGGGCGGTTCGAATGGCGTGAGACCAGTCGTCGAAATTATCGAGCTTCAAACGAATAGTGGTAATATGGTCGCCAGGTTTATCGCTCTGGCTAATGAAATACGGAGACGAGGAATCGATACGAGACGGCGGCGGAGATGCTTTGTCGTCCTCTCCAGCCATGCCGGCTGACTTTTTAGGGTTGATGATTTTTATTTTTGTTTTATGTTGTGTAGTCTGATACCATGTTAAGAATACGGTATAATAGAACAATACGACTTGTGTTTCTTATTCATCTTATCAATGTATTTATACAAACATAGGAATAGGAAACTAGGGCACCACACACGGCCCAATAAACTAAATACGATACGGGCTTGTTAGAAATAATCATACCTTTCGATACAGATTGAGGTTACGTTAGTCCAAAGATCACGCCATCGACGGGATAAAGACCCGGTGGCGATAGCCAAATTAATAGGAAGGAAGGAGATGATTTCGATACGAATTTCGTCAGGGAGATAGCTCAGCTTGTCTTCTTTTCGTATGTCGACATCCGAATTGTTCGTCGTCTTTCTCCTCTTTGTAACTTCACCGTCGGCCATTGGAAGGCCTTACGAGATCTTGAGGTTTAAGAGTTTAACCCTAAGCTCTTCTCAAATCTCAATATTCACCCAATTAAACGCACAATATTTGTACAAGAGGAGGTATTTTGGAAACTAACTTTTTACTTTACTTTAATTGGCCCTAACTATAATCTTAAAAACTTAATATATGGATCCGTTTGTTATATATTATGTTTCCTAATAATATTTCGTAATTATAGGTGTACTAGTGTTGGTGCCAGGCTCCTTCGGGCAACCTAAAATCACAATTTAAATTTAATTTATATAAAATATAATTGCGTTGACTTGTTTAAATAATACATCTATCATTTATATTACAATTTGTACAATATTTTTTTAAGGGTATGATTAGTATAAAGTTTATCAACCAAATTATGCGATATTTCCATAACTAACATACCAAAACTGAATTCATCTGTCTTGACAAACCAATAGGTAAAAATCATCGAAAATAATACATACATGTACTGAGATACTATATGATGATCACAAACCAGTAGAAAAATCATTATTCTTTATGCTTGAAACGGTAAGATCGTATAATTTTACCTAAACACTATCTCATAACTTCTTCTATTAACTATGTTTTGGCAAGGAATATATTTGTCTTTAATGGATGTTTACACAATTTTAGTGCAAAACCGTGACCAACTCTTTTTTACCAATTTAGTGGTTTGGCCGCGATATTTGAAATTTAATCAATGACCCAAGGGGTATATTAGAGATTTTTAAATACCTAGTGTATAGGTTCCAAATCGATAAAAACACATGGGCTCAATTTCACCTAAAAAAACAAACAATACACTTCCATAAGCGTAAAAAAAAAAAAGAGGTAAAAAGGTAAAAAGCACTCCATATATATCCGTTTTATCTAAAAGTTAGGTTACACATGGCTCAATTGTGAAGAAACAAACTCAAACCCTAAAAGCCTTGAATAAACTCTTGAAGCCTTATCAAAGACGATAGAACGTTAAGCAACGAAGATGAGAAAGACGAACAATAAACGAAGTAGAAATCGAAGAGTCGACAGGCTGAGCTCTCTCCCAACCGACATTCTTATCGGAATTATCTCGCTCCTTCCTCTCCGATCAGCTATTGCTGCAGGAACCTTGTCTCATCGATGGCGTGGTCTCTGGACTAACACGACCTCTATCGAGATCACCCACCGTGATTGGTATAATTCCCTTAACATCCGTAAATTTGATAATGCATTGAATGAAAGTTTGTTGCAAATCACCTCACCTTTCCTCCATAGTTTCATCCATAGTTTCAGTATCAAGTCCATATTATATTCAACTGATACTGGAATTCGCAAAATTTGTGACGGAACGTCCGTCAACTTAAGGTTACATGTCCTCATCGTCATTGCATTAGTTATATGCTACCAAGCGTTTTTTTAAAAACGCAGTCGCTAGTGTCGCTTGAATTGGGCTCAATTCTTAGTCCTAATTGGCAATTCCCTTGGGATTGTGATACCATCAATCTTCCAAATTTGAAGAAGTTAAACTTTTACTTTGTTTCGCAGTTACAATGGATTGAAACACTAATTAATTCTTGTCCATCACTCGAAGAATTATCTCTAAATTGCATAGATGAGATGACAATGTGTATAGGCCTTCTCCAGCGTTCAAGTGTTCGAATAAAATGTTACGACAGTTGTTTATCAACATTGCTAACAGGAGTTGCTGCACAATTGTGATCATCAATGCCCCAAATTTAGAATACTTGGTTATTTCCGCTCCGGAATACACGACTTTTTCTTTTAGCGAGAAACCAATTATGTTGCGTGAAGCTAAAATCAAATTTACCTGTGTTTATCTTTATTCACTGGTGGTGGATAAAGCTATATTGTCAAAATTTTATCGGGCGATTTCTGCTCTAAGGTTTCTTACCCTCGATATTTCTGCAGTATATGCCTCCTTATCTACGGTGTTTCGCAATGTTACTCGGCTCACAATTATTATGATAGTGAGCCACAGTTTAAATACTCTGTTGTCGGTGTTAGAAATGTGCCCTGTATTAGACGTTTTGACAGTGAAGTTTCGTGGAGTCGATAATTATCAGGATCAGTCATTATACCGAAAGCCTGAAAATGTAAGCACCTTACGACTATCACTCAAAGGGATAAAGTCGATAAACGTGGAAATCAATAACTGGGTAACCTATTTTGAACCTTCGAGATCTCTATTCGACGTTATTATAGTGGATTTGTTAAGTATCACCGGTGGCTTAGAGCACTTTAGTGTTAGTGTAAATGATTGTCAACCGCGGCTGTGGAGTAAGGTGATGAGTAATCAAGAACACGAGTAAAGGTTATGCAAGGTACTCTATGGGTGTCCAATGGCCTCAACTTGTTGTGACGTTGAATTTAAAGGGAAATTTCTCAAGATGTCTCGAAAAGATGGTCCAAAAGCTTCGACTGCAAATGGCGAAATTATATGTTTCAGTCGTGACCGGGAAGGATTAAGAAGAATGATATGGTATCTTAGAAGAAGTATCTTCTGTTGTTTTTTTCATGGTGCAAATATCTACTAATTTTGTTTGAAATCATCTATATTTAAACATTAGTTGATTGATATTTTAATTAATGTGTTTCCACTAACACTTGTTTATCTCTTAAACAAGTGGCCATGGATTCGATTAAAAGGGTCTACCTATTAAATTGCCTTGAGTATCCCGAAAGAGATTATCCCAACTGTCGATAAGAATACTCCTGATCAACACCAAATAAACTAACGCCCGTTTTTGTAGTTGTTTAGCCTACAATCCTACATTAAGGGCCAAATTTCAGAGTTAAGAACAACTTAAGTGACTTATTTAACGTTTTTATATCATGTCAAGGTTAAAGAGCTTCGTATACAGCATATGTTATTAAACCAGGGCAGTAGATATCAACACTAAAGCTGTTGGTATGACTGTCGAGATTTGAAATCCGTCAGTATGTAATAAAACTGGCATTGAAGGTCGTACTAATAACCGGGTTTGTATCTGTCGTCATTAAAATTGTCGTTCTTTCCATTTACAGCAAAAGAAAACAAAAAAGACCGAGGACACTAGGCATATATCAAGAGTTGAGAAGCAAGTTCTGCAAATAAATACTCCATTTATCGTCTATAGAGGGATCGGGTATACACATTTTCATCATCGCGTGTAACATAGTTTGAGCCTTTTCTACGATCAATACGAAAAAAAATGAATCACATAACAATAAAAGATTTCAAGCCTTTCTAAGAACGACCAAAACGGATAACTTTGCCATTTGCAGTCGTAACTTTAGGACCATCTTTTCGAGACATCTTAAAAAATCTTTCATTAAATTCAACATCACAATTGGAGATCGTTGGATACCAATAGAGTTTCTTGCACAACTCGAACTCGTGTTCTTGAGTACAATCATTTACACTATGATTGAATTGCTCCGAATTACAGCGACTTCTTAACCAATCCATTATAAGGCGTGAGAAAGATTTCGGGCGCTTGCAAAAACGTCCCTTGTTATAGATTTTCATGTACAACTTTAACTTGTGGTCATCATTACGCAGCAAAATAGCAGGTGGCGGACAATCTTGAACAATATCATTTATATTAATATGGAAGTGCTGCAAATCATGGATGCTTCTTAACAACTCCTCTACCAGGCATAAGAAAGCTTTCGCGGGCTTGCAATAAGTTCTCCAGTTATCGATTTCCATGTTTATCGACTTTATCCTTCGGAGTGCTAGTCCTGAGGTGCCGATATTGCCAAGCATTCGGTATAACGGCTGCTCTTCATCCCTATCGTCACCCCAAAATTTCAAGGTCAGAACTTCTAATACAGGATACATTTCTGACACTGCCAACAGAGTTCTTAAACTTTGGTTCAGTTTCGTATTAATTGTGAGCCGAGTTACATTGTGAAACACCGTAGATAAGGCATCTACTGCAGAAATGTCAAGGGTAAGGAGTCTAGCCTCAGAAATCACCTCATAAAGTTCACCTTTATGAAGATCGGTAAATTCAATTTTTATTTCACGTAGCATAATTGGTTCCTCCTCAAAGGAAAAAGTCGCGGATCTCAAAAAGGAAATAGCCAAGTATTCTAAATTTGGAGTATTAATCGCAATCCTGCAAGGTTCCAAGAAAGGAGCGTGTATTAACAACTGTCGTAGCTTTTGATGCGAGAAATTCATGGCGTTTTCCCAAGACTCGCAGATATTTCTAGCCCAGCAATTTAAAGACAATTTTTCGAGTGTTGGACAAGACTTAACTAGTTTTTCAATCCATTGTAACTGCGAACAAAAGTGAATGGTTAAGTTCTTCAAATTCGGAAGATTGATGGCATCGCAATCTTTAGGGAAATGCCAATGATCAAGATTATTGTCATAGTAATCATTCGAGCCACCTTTGGAACCCAATTCAAGCGACACTAGCGACTGCGTTTGGAAAATAACACTCGGTAATGTATTCGAGTTCTTATTCCAACGTGAAGTTACCTTAAGGTGATGAACGTTCCAGCCACAAATGTTGCGAATTATAATGTCAATGCAAGGCGTCCAAAAGTTCTGTTTAGAGGAATTTTCAAATTCGATACTGAAGCTGTGAATGAAAGGTGAGGTAATTTCTCTGATGGTTTTATTCAATGCGGTATTGAGATTATGTAAGTCATAAGAGTGAGGGAAGGTGAAGGTGATGTCGATAGAGGTTGTGTTAGACCAGAGGCCACGCCATCGACGGGATAAAGTCCCGGTAGCGATGGCTAATTGGAGAGGAAGATGGGAGATAATTATAATAAGGATATCGTAGAGCTCAGCCTGTCTACTCTTCGATTTCTACTTCTTCTATTCTTCATCTTTGTTCTACCCATGTTTCAACGGCTTCAAGGGTTTTAGGCTTTTTAGGGTTTTAGGCTTTTTAGGGTATATATGCTTTAGAACTATTTCAATGATTTATGACAAAAAAAATCTTCCTAAGGGAATTTTTAATAATATTCTATTAGTCTTATTTCTTATTTTAGTCTAGTTTATTGGTAAAATAAGTATACTTTAGGCTAATACTAATTGTGTGTATACTAGTCTACTTTTATACTTCCTCCATTCCAATCACTTTTTTATACTTTGTATTTGATTAAAATATATCTCACATATATTCCCTTCTAGACATGGGGAAAAAGGCGGGTCAGCCCGGCCCGACCTGCCATCCAAGCCTACTCGCATCGAAACCAGGTCCATTCCAGCCCACTCCCCCCTTGGTCGAGTACGGGTTCGATTTTCCCAGTCCGGCCCGCCCTGGTCTGCTCTTTTCTAACTATAAAAAAAACATTATAGCTCGGTCCGGGTCACCCCCTAGCAGCCCAGCCGGCCCAGCCAAGCCCGCCCTCCCACACGGGCCAGGTGAGCCCGACCCGACTCCATGACTACTTCCTTCCATCCAAACCAAAGCCACCATTGGCTTTTTGGTGGTCAAACTTCAAAAACTTTGACCAAGAATATCGTCAAAAATATGAAACTTTGAAAGACGAAACTTATATGTATAGATTTGTTATTAAAAATTCTTTCATAAAATTTATTCAACATAAAAAAGTTACGTATAAATGAAAAAATAATACGGTCAAAGTACCGCCTCGAAGACCAACCAAAAGCTAGTGTTACCTTTGGCTTTGATGGGAGTATATTATACATTATACAAATGTAAAGAAATGATTGGAATGGAGAAAGTATTATTCCCTCCTAAATAGTGAAAATTTGATCTTCATCCTAGGCGTAGCCATTTATTTTACTGGTGAACCACGTAAATCTTTGTGTCAATTTTATTACCTTTATTGTTCTTATTGTTGGGTAACGGAACCCCTCCACAGCAAGACACGGTTAAGTTCAGTGGCCGGAAAATTGAGTGGAATGAGAATGACCGGCTGATGCCGGTTTTTGATACTTGATAATACTTCACACCCTCTTTACATTGAGTCCAGTTGTCCGTACATCTCGGATCAACTAGCTTGTCATAAGCATGAAGGGCTGCTTTACATTATCACCGTTGGAGGTGGCAACCCAATGACTGCAATCTGAAGAGGTACTAATGCTTTGTTTTTTAATGTGAAGGTCATACTCGACTAACAATCGAGGTTCAGCACGCTAATCTAACAATTAACACGAATAAAATACAATCAACTATCGAGAAATACTAAACGAATTAAATACTCGTCATAAACCAGAAAAATCATTGTTGTTTATGAATGAAACGTTTCCAGGACCGACGGAGACCGATAACTTTGCCATTTGTAATCCAAATTTTAGTCTTTAGGACCATCTTTTTTAGACATCTTGATAAATCTCCCTTTAAATTCAACATCACAACGAGTAGAGACCATCAGACACAAACAGAGTAGCTTGCATAACTCCAATTTGTATTCTTGATTACGCACCACATTACTCCTTTGCTGCCAATTTGTACAGTCAATAACACTAAGATTAAATTGCTCCAAATCAATGGTGTGTCTTAAAAAATGCTCTACAAGGTCTACGAACGATTTGGCAGGTTTGCAATACAGATCCCATTTGTCGATTTCTATGTTTATCCTTTTGAGTGGTCGTCGTAAGGTGCTGATACGAAAATTACTCGACGAATAAGATTCGTTAACTTGCAGCGGAAACAGACTATGTCACAGTCGTGCAGACTGTTGCTTCTCGTTGAAACTGGAACAAGTAACAGTGATAAGAACTGTGATCTGGAAACACACGAATGTAACAGTCTGGAGGACTGTTGCAACGAACATAAACAATCACGATCAAACGAATAAGCACGAACAAACACAAACACGAACAAAGGATATTTGCTCAATCTAGACCTATAGATTGAACAATGGTGATTGGTAGTCAAGACCTATTGAATATCAATCGAGTTAAAGTTTGAAACGCGTCAAACAAGAACTAGGTTTGGAACGAAACACGTCGATCCGGATAGCACAATTGCAACAGCAATGTTCTGTCTTTTTCTTATTTATTCAAATCTTCTTTTAAGCAATACATATGACTTCTATTTATACTAGCTATTAACCTACCTAGCTGCCTTATTTTAATCTAAACAGATTTAGGAAATAAACTAGACTCCTAAATAAACAAGGAAATAAAATACTACTATTACAATTAGGAAAACTAATAATACCGGTTTTAGGAAACCCTTTATTCAGCCTAATAATAATAATATTATCTTATTTGATTCCTACCCCGAGTTGAATTAGGAAATAAGCGAGTCTTGTTGAACTTTGTAACAGTCCCTACGACTGTTGCTTCAGTCAACTGTGACCATCTCATCATTTTTGGATCATCCCCTCTCCCTTCAAAGAGAATTGACCTCAATTCTTGTAATATCACTCCCCCTGGATCGAATATGAACAACACAAGCCAGAGATCGATAAAGATGGCGTTCCCAAGCAACCACCTTGAGTACATACCCTCGGCATCTTCACCTCCTAGCCTCTTCTTGCTCCTTACTCTGAACTTCATAATCCCCTTGTGCCTTCCACCCCTCCTCCCTCCATGCACAAGTATAGACACATTATCCCGATTCATGTCGTCGAATAAGCACATCAAATCAGCAGGTGCCTTCACTGTTGCATCATCCTTTTGTGCCTGAAAATCAACCAAATAATAATCTCGACGCATCTGAGTTTCGTTAGCATCAAATATATTCTTGCTGGGTTCAACAAATATTTTAAACTCATGGCCAAAATCGAATGAATAATACGGCTCTTGGACGTATTCAGCAAACACTTCCTCATCTTCATATTTGTCGAAAATTGGAGGCAATGTTAGATCAAATTGAACACTCTCCTCATAGGTGTTTTCAAACAAGAACACTTGTAACATGTTTTTTTTTTTACTTCACGCCTTGAATAACACTTGACTAGAATCGTGCTCCTGAGATGAGTAATCAAAACCGATTAACCCTCAAACTACCTCGCTTGAGTTTAACCCTTGAACTCCAATCGCAATTAGAAATTCAACTAATAACTTGGCTTTGACACGCCTAGGACC
The DNA here is from genome assembly GCA_022085475.1 of Heliosperma pusillum. Lineage (NCBI taxonomy): Eukaryota > Viridiplantae > Streptophyta > Magnoliopsida > Caryophyllales > Caryophyllaceae > Heliosperma > Heliosperma pusillum. Next base: position 14,317 of record JAIUZE010000117.1, read on the forward strand.
GTCTAGATTTAGGGAAATCAAGAGCCGAAGCTCTGATACCACTTATGATACGAAAATTACTCGACGAATAAGATTCGTTAACTTGCAGCGGAAACAGACTATGTCACAGTCGTGCAGACTGTTGCTTCTCGTTGAAACTGGAACAAGTAACAGTGATAAGAACTGTGATCTGGAAACACACGAATGTAACAGTCTGGAGGACTGTTGCAACGAACATAAACAATCACGATCAAACGAATAAGCACGAACAAACACAAACACGAACAAAGGATATTTGCTCAATCTAGACCTATAGATTGAACAATGGTGATTGGTAGTCAAGACCTATTGAATATCAATCGAGTTAAAGTTTGAAACGCGTCAAACAAGAACTAGGTTTGGAACGAAACACGTCGATCCGGATAGCACAATTGCAACAGCAATGTTCTGTCTTTTTCTTATTTATTCAAATCTTCTTTTAAGCAATACATATGACTTCTATTTATACTAGCTATTAACCTACCTAGCTGCCTTATTTTAATCTAAACAGATTTAGGAAATAAACTAGACTCCTAAATAAACAAGGAAATAAAATACTACTATTACAATTAGGAAAACTAATAATACCGGTTTTAGGAAACCCTTTATTCAGCCTAATAATAATAATATTATCTTATTTGATTCCTACCCCGAGTTGAATTAGGAAATAAGCGAGTCTTGTTGAACTTTGTAACAGTCCCTACGACTGTTGCTTCAGTCAACTGTGACCATCTCATCATTTTTGGATCAGGTGCTTACATTGTCAGGCTTCTCGTAGTCCTCATCAACAGCGCAAAAATTGAGGGTCAAAACTCAAAACGTCTAATACAGGACACGTTTCTAATATTGTCGACAGAGTTTTCAAGCTGCGGGACATCATCATATGAAGAGTGAGACGAGTTACATTGCGAAACACGGTAGTAGACAAATTATGTATTGCAGAAACATCAAGGGTAAGGTACGAAACATTAGAAATCGCCTTATATAATTTTGACAAGGTATCTCTATCTGATGTGCAACGATAATCACTAGTAAGTTTGATTTTCGTTTCACGCAGACCAATTGGCTCCTCCTCAAAGGAAAAAGTAACGGATTTCAGACTGGAAATAGCCAAGTATTCTAAATTTGAGGCATTAATGATCACACTAGCTCGGATACCTATGAAACCAATGTTTATAAACGACTGTCGTAAATTTTGATTCGAACACTTCAAGATTTGCGAATACCCAATTTTATTGTTTTCCCCCCAATTTAGAGAAAATTCTTCGAGTGAAGGACAAGCCGTAATTAGTTTTTCGATACATTGTAACTGTGAAACAAAGTGAAGGCTCAACTTCTTCAAATTTGGAAGATTGACGGTATTACAATCATCAGTGAACTCCCAATTGCGACAATAAGCTGACCCCAATTCGACGGACACTAGCGACTGCGTTTTGAAAACAACACTTGGTAATGTATACCTATGCGAACCAAAAATTTTAGGCCATGTTACCTTAAGTCGATGCACGTTCTGGGCACAAATTTTGCTAATTAATTTATCAATGGAAGACACACAAAACGCTATACCTATGCGAACCAAAAATTTTAGGCCATGTTACCTTAAGTCGATGCACGTTCTGGGCACAAATTTTGCGAATTAATTTATCAATGGAAGACACACAAAACGCATAACAAAGGATTCCAAGAAATTCGACTTGCAAACTATCAATGAAAGGTGATGTAATTTGCATCCTGATTTCGTTCAATGTAGCAGCAAGCTTACCCAAACTATCGGAATCACGGTGGATGATGTCGATAGAGGTTGCGTTTGTCCAGAGACCGCGCCATCGACGGGTTAAAGTCCCGGAAGCAATGGCTAACCGAAGTGGAAGAAGCGAGATAATTCTAATAAGAATGTCGTCGGGAAGAGAGCTCAGCCTGTCGACTCTTCGATTTCTACTTCGTTTATTGTTCGTCTTTCTCATCTTTGTTGCTTAACGTTCTTTTTTCTGATAAGGCTTCAAGAGTTTATTCAAGGCTTTTAGGGTTAACGTTCTTTTTTCTTTGATAAGGCTTCAAGAGTTTATTCAAGGCTTTTAGGGTTTAAGTATTGGAGATATTACGTATTCTTGCTAGACTTTCCTAGATAGTACACCTCCTAAATATGTTTCTTCTATTGTTTAGGAATAGATTTACTATTATAATATTATGTTTCCTTAAGTAGATTAGATAACATATAGAACTCTATTATTAGTATTAATAGACATCTTGTATCTCATAATTATTATGTAATTTCTCAATAAAATCTATATTTCCAATATAAGCTCGTTTCTTCACAATTGAGAAACACAAACTATTTTTTTCTTCTTATCAAACTTGGCTTTATTGCGCTTGTGACCAAAAAAAATATTTTGGTTACCATAAATCGAACGATAATAATAAAACAAAAATTAAGGGTGCGCGCGTGCTCTTGACGTAAAATGACTCTTTCTTTTAGTACATGTATATTCATAATAATCAATATATATATATATATATATATAAAATAGGCTTTTTTCGAGGCACGTGACTGGCTCCACCTTTATATGAACTTTTAAAATAAAAATTAAATTCATACATATACTTTCCAAGTTATGGTGGAACTCTTAGATTTTGATTATATTTTTTAAATTAATTATTTTCCTAATAATATTATCAATTTTCAACATTAAATTCATACATATATTTTCCAAGTTATGGTTGAACTCTTAGATTTTGTTTATATATTTAAATTAATTATTTTCCTAATAATATTATCAACTTTTCGACTTTTTAGAAACTTTATAAATAAAATATAAATTCATAACTATTATTTGTCCCACATTGGAAAATAATGTAGATGTGTTAAAAATATTACATATAAATAGTAGAATTGTTCCACATCGAAAAAATAATAAAGTGGGTAATCCTATGATTATAAATAGGAGTCATCCTTAAACCTTATGTATCAACCCAAAATTTTTGAATCTCTTAAATATTGTCTTAGAGATCTTTTAAAAGTTTGTATTATCCCACATCATAAAATTAACATAAGGTGGGTGATCCTATTATTAAATATATGAATCATTCTTGGACCTTATATAACAAACTAAAATCTTTTAAGTCTCTTAAGTATTGTCTTAGAGATTTCTTATAAGATTATAGTGTATTATTATCTTCACAATTGTTAAATTTAATTACATCATCAAAAATTAATATTAAAAGATATTTCTAAAAAAATTTAAGTATCATAAAAAAAAAATAATGTAATTATGAAGATAATATAATTAGATTCACGGTGAAAAAAAACCCTGCAAAGTATAGAAACTCATATTATTTGCACATACTTGGTGTAATTTTTAGTATATTATTTATCATACATTGAAAAATAATGTAGGTGTGGTGAATATATTACCTATAAACAGTAGAATTGTCTCACGTCAGAAAATTATTATAAGGTGGGTGATCTTATGATTACAAATAAGAATCATATTTGGAACTAAAGTTTCAACCCTAAATCTTTTGAGCCTCTTACATATTGGTTACAAAACTCTTAAAATTTGTATTATAGTTTTCACTATAGTGAAATTTACTTCATTAAAAATTAATTTAGAAAAGTATCATAAATAATAATTTTGATGGTAAATAATTAAATGTGTTATTTGTCCCACATTGAAAAAAACAATGTAGGTATGGTGACTCTTGAATATATACTACGTATAAATATTAAAATTTGTCCCACATTAAAAAATTATCATAAGGTGAAGTGATCATAAATATGATCATCGCACGGGCTTTTAAACTAATTTTTTATATTGTTATGTTAATAAACGACTTTAAAAATTTAATATATGACATTTAAAATATTTTTTTATTATTCTAATATTAATATAACAATTTAGTAATAGGTATGAAATAAAAAGATGGTGTACTACTTAGTTTGTTATTAGTCCCACATTGAAGAATAATGTATTTGTGGTGAATATATTACTTATAAATTGTAAATTGTCCCACATTGAAAAATTATTATAACATAGGGTGATCATATGATTATAAATATGAGTCATCCTTGAACTTAGGTATAAACCCACAATTTTTTAAGTCTCTTAATTATTGTTATTGAGAGCTCTTAACAAAATGGAATTATAATAGTCACAATAGTTAAATTTACATTATTAAAAATTAATTTAGAAAATTATCATAAATAATAATTTTGATGATAAACTACTTATGTGTTATTAGTACCACATTGAAAAATAATGTATTTGTGGAAAATATATTTACTAAGTATGATTATAAATAGGAGTTATTTTAGTCTCTTAAGTATTAGTTTAATGAACCTTTAAAATTTTGTATTATTAGCTCCACAATAGTGAAATTTACATCATCAAATTTAATTTAGAAAATTTAGGAAAGTATTATATAAATAATAATTTTGATGGTGTACTACTTAATAAGTTATTTGTCCCACATTGAAATATAATACAAGTGTGGTAAATATATTACGTATAAATAGTATATTGTCCCACATCAGAAAATTATCATAAGGTGGGGTGATATTATAATTATAAATAAGATGCATCCTTGGAACTTAAATATCAACCCAAAATCTTTTGATTCTCTTAAATATTGTCTTAAAGAGCTCTTAAAAATTTGTATAGTAAAAAATATTTTATTTATCAATATACATTTCCTATATTATATTCAAGTGGTGTTTATATTCAAGTGGTGATAGTAAAAAAAATGCTATCATTACAGTATAAAATTTCATATTATTTGCATATATTTTGTGTAATTTTAATATGTTATATATCTCACATTGAAAAATAATGTATGTGTGGTGAATTTACTAATAATTATAAATAGTAGAATTGCCCCATATCGAACAATTAGCACAAGGTGAGGTGATCAACCAAAAATTTTTTGAGTTTCTTAAACATTGTCTTAGAGAGCTTAATTATTAGTTATTTTGAATCATTTTTCGAGTCATAATATAGATCAAATATAACTTGAGTCCCGACAAGGTTGGTAACATATGTTTAAAATAGAAGTTGAATCAATATATCAATATTATTTTTAAATAAATTACGGAGTATATTTTATTATAGTCTTAAAACTTCAAAAGTTTATTTTTATAAGTTAACTGTTACAGGAAAATTACGAAAATGACATTAACGTAGACCCGTGCGATGCACGGGCATGAAATCTAGTAATACCTATTTGACTATATTTTGTATCCATTTTTATATTTTACGTAACAATTTTATTAGTTTTAGTAATTTGTACCATTTCATTTCAAATTGCAATTAGTATCCCAATAGAGTTTCGAAGTTGCTTTTTCTTGGAGCAACATTACATATTCATGGACTTTTGCCATTATTTTTCCATATCTTATCTATGAATAACTCATATAATACTCATATGTGAGTCAGTGAGTGTTCCCACGTTGATATAAGAGGAGAGAGTTTACCACTTTATAAGGTAAGAGCTACGTACTCCCTTTATTGCCAATTGATTTTAGAGTAAAATCACCTTCAGCATATGAAGCGAGCTCACTCTCCGCCATTTGGGTGCGGGCCATGCCCATTTGCAAGTTTACAAAATAAACAAAATCTCTATAATTGGGTAGATCATGTTCATAGACAGATCTTCACTCAGAAAACTTAAAATTAAGTACGGTGCTACGTAATTATCTAGCCAAGAATATATACGAAGTACTTCAAGTGTATATTTCTAAAACCGTCTTTACAAGACCTAAAAAGTAAACAAACAAAAAGAAACAGTTGTAGGCAACAAGTTTTATTTAAATGTTTGACTAACATATTTTAATTAGCATAATTAGTTAACCCTAGTTTGGTAAAAGAGCATATTGGCTTAAATTAGTAAATTTCGGCATAAATAAGTAGATTCTTTCCAAGAAGAGGTTCCCTCTCTAACCCATTATGGAAGCCAATCTACTAATTTCACGTGTTTGGTAAATGACATATGATAACATAGTGGTTGGAATCTACTCTTTTTGAACATGCTGCTATTATGATCATATTGTAATAGCATATTCAATTTGTACATAAAAACTGTATAATTACCCTATAATCAGCTACTTACTAAATACCTTTTTTTTTCTTAAATTTGATGGTCAAGCATGCTACTAAAATCTGCTAATCGTAATTATCAGATTATAGATTGTTAATTTTATTTGTAAAATAGAGTAAATTTGTATTTATTTATTTTAACATGATAACCAATATACTAGGGTAAGTAGTATGTTATAAAACATATATTGACCCCAAATATGTTATTTACTAACACTCAAATTGGTATATTTACCGGTCAATCATGCTAAAACTCTTTACTTATTTGTTAGGGAATCAAGGTAATATTAGGATTAAGGTAATATTCCTTTGGCATAATGGCATCTAATTATAAAATTCAGTGTTCATTCAGAGCTAATATCTCCCTAATGCATACCTATAAATACCCTTAAACTCAACATAAATACAAGAAAAAAAACACAAAACGAAAGTGCTACCAAAGTTTCTCACAAGTTTTTATTTCGTGGTTAATGTCTGTAATGGAGGGTATTATTGTTATTTTCGATTTCGATAAAACGATTATTGATGTCGATAGTGATAATTGGGTGGTCGATGAGTTAGGTTTTACGGAGCTCTTCAATGATCTTCTTCCTACCATGCCATGGAACACGCTTATGGATACAATGATGAAAGATATACATGCTCAAGGATTTACTATTGATCGAATTTCCGAGGTTTTAACAAGGGTTCCGATTCATCCTCGTGTTGTGCCAGCCATCAAAGCCGCGTATGCTATGGGGTGTGATTTGAGGGTTGTGAGCGATGCGAATACATTCTTCATTGACACGGTATTGACTCATCTTGGGGTGCGGGATTATTTCTCGGAAATCCACACAAACCCGAGTTTTGTCGATGAACAAGGGAGATTGGAGATAACTCCGCATCACCAAGATTTCGTCAAGTCTTCTCATGGATGTTGTAATCCATGTCCTCCAAATATGTGCAAGGGAGAAGTGATAAAAACGATACTACTCGAGGAAGCGAACAAGAAGACGATCATTTATTTAGGAGACGGATGTGGAGATTACTGTCCATCTTTAAAATTAAGGGAAGGTGATCATGTTATGCCAAGGAACAACTTCCCGGCTTGGGATTTAATAAAGGGAAACTCGACACTGATCCGAGCCAAGATCCATGAATGGAGTGACGGGGCCGAGCTTGAGCAAGTTCTACTATCTACAATCCAAGACGTTAACTTGGCTCAATTTCTTAATGTCGACTTAAGGGATCGAACATTGGCAACAAGTGATGATTTATTGAAGACGCTACCTACCGGAGTAGAGTTAGCCACTCCACTTCTTGTTGGAGGTAGAAGATGATTAGTTTGTATAATACCGTCTTATTGTCGACTATATCAGTTCGAGAGCTTTGTTCTAGCCGAAATTAGTTTGTAAAATACCGCCTTATTGTCCAATATATCAATGTGAATGTTAATTAACATGTTATATTACTCCATAACTCCATAAGGTATATTGCTTTTTAAAACAGACGGAGTAATAGGTATGTAACACTTTAGTCCGAGAGCCACTGTTCTTCACCTTGTGCTTCAATAATGAGTGATTCAGCAACGTTTGAGTTACGAGTTACTTCACCTTGTAGATACTCCGTATATACCAAGCCACCTTCCGGCTTTGATGGAATTCGAGAAATTATTGTTGCAATTTCAATTATATTGTAGATTTGTAGTCCAGTTGCAATAATGACTCAAGTCACTCATCAACCATCCTTCTTTCATTGTTTTCATCATCTTGTAGTGAAGTTAAAATCAATGAATCTGTTAGGGACAACGTTGTTAGAATCGGGTTTCTACTTTGGATAGACGGGGAGGATGGAAGATTGAATTCAACTTCGGAGTAGTACTTAACAATCAAAACTTTCAAACCAAATTAGTATAGTTATATTATATATGCATCACTAGTAAAAAAAAGGGGGAAATTAAAATACACCGAAATGAATGTATTTCACAATAAAACATACTGAAATCAAAGAAAAATGAATGTAAAACTGTTCCATGGCGAACAGTTAAAAGGGATAACTTCGTCGTCAGCTCCTCAAACTTTTGAGCCAGCTTTACGAGACATCGTGAAAAACTTCCCTACAAATTCGACCTCACATCTCATTGAAACGATAGGTAACAGGTACAGTAATTTGGAGAAGTTCGACTCCCATCTATGTGTTCGTTCGACAATTATCTCATCATCAATCACCCTAAAACGAAAGTGTTCCAAATTTATCGCGTTTCCTAACAAGAATTCTAAAAGCTCTAAGAACGATTCTGAAAGCGTGGAAGAATGTATCCAACTCGCCTCAATCTCTATTATCTTGAGTCGTCGTAGTAAGGTGCGTGCATGGCCGGGATTTGGGTGGATGAATCGCTGCTTGTTATTTCTATCGATACCACGAAATCTTAGGGTCAGAGCATCTAATGCAGGACACAAATCCATTGATAACAGCAAAATCTGAATATTGTGTGACGATTTCATGTTTAATGTTAGCTGAGTTACATTGTAAAACACAGTAGACGTGTTATACAATGCAAAAATATCCATTGAAAGGAACTGAACATTCGATATTAATCGGTCATATTTTGTCAATTTCCTGTTTTCTTCCTTTAATAGAGGATAGTGCTCGTATCGCTCCTTATACCCATTGATCTCGATTTTGGCTTCGCACAACCCAATTGGTTCATCCTGGAAGCGAAGGGTGGAGGAATTCGGAGCAGAAAAGGCCAAGTACTCTAATTTGTGAGTATCAATCACAACTTCCATTCTTCTGAAGCCCGAATAAAAGTTCATAATCAATCGTCTTAAATTTTGATTTGAACACCTATAATACATATCCCTGCAATTAAATTTGCAAGTTATCGACAATTCTTCGAGTGATTGACAAGCCTTGACGAGTTTTTCTAGACACTTGCACTGTGAATCATGAAAACCAAGTCTTAGGTTCTTCAAATTGGGAAGATTAATTCGATCACCTTCGTTAGGCAACTTCCAATTGAAGGTTGAGTCCAACTCGACTTCTACTAGCGACGATGTTTGGAAAATTAAACTTGGTAATGTACGCGGAACATCCGAAATTATATGCTCGTACCTTATTAGCTTGAGTTCACGGATATTGCGATCACAAATTTGACGAACCAATGAATCCAAGTAAGGTCCGAAAAACAGTTTACCTGCTTCAAGCGTAAAACTATGGATGAAAGGTGATGTAATTTCCATGAGAATGTGATTAATACTAGCACAAAATTCAGAAGTATACGCTAACGTACTGTTGTTTATGTTGATAGTGACTGTATTAGTCCAAAGACAACGCCATCGACGGCATAAACAACCCGTCACAACGGCTAATCGAAAAGGAAGGCGAGAGATAATGCCGATAAGAAGATCCTCCGGAAGCGAACTTAGTCTATCTTTGCTTTGTTCTCTGTCGTTGTTCTTGTTCTTCCTCTTCCTCTGCCTCCGCTTCCGCTTTTTTGCGTTGCCGCCATTGGCAGCCATGGAAAGATGTAACGAGGTTTTAGGGGTTTTTATTTGCTCGTCTACAAGATTTGTCATAGCTCGATGCTTATAAAGGGCTAAGAACGACGAAGTTGGGCATGTATCATGTCCGTTTATAAAATTGCTTTCTCTATTGTACCTTTCTGTTGTCTTTATTGAATCCCTAGCCCGGCAATTCGACCAATAAAGAGTCCATTAACGATTACACTCACATTAATATCACTTTTCTAGAATTACTCCCACGTAAAAACAAAAAATTGAAATTATACCCATTTTATATGCTCGGGTCAAAACTTGCACCAAAATTAAGTTACAGGCCAATTTTCCCGTCAATTTTCAAATTTCCAGTTCAAAACATGATAACATTGTTATCATGTTTACATTGTTAACATTGTTAGCATTGTTAACATTTCAACCAAACTTTATGTTGTTAGCATTGTTATGTTGTCAACATTGTTAACATTTCAACCAAAGTAGCTTGAGTGTAGTGGAGTGTGGGAGTGCCTCAAAGGCTCAAAACGTTGCAATGACAATGAATTAAGAGGTCCCGGATTCGACTCCCTACACGGGAGTGTTGCTTTTATTACCTGTCATCAAAGGGTAGCCTTGATGACTTACCTGATTCTCGGGCTTACAGAGTGTTTGGGTATGACCTTGATCACCAAAAAAAACATATTCTAGTCTCTCTCTCCTCCTTTATAAACTTTATACCTAAAATAAGTTAAATAAAAAAAAAGTTATATGTAAATGGTCACACTTTTACCTAAAATATGACCCTTTACATCTAACCACAAAATTGTCCATCTGAAATGAGACATGCTGTTACCGTTTTACCCACTAACAATATATGATATCATATTTGGACCAATGTTATACGGAGTACTATTTTTATATAAATCCGTTTTACACAAGACTGGCTATTTCGAGTAATCTAATTGAATTTTTCTAATAAATTGACTATTTTGACCATAATTGACAACATTATACTCATGATCTTTGGGTGATGCTTCTAAATCCTTAATTTCCTGTCACTGTCGGCAAACACAAACTGATGCAACACGTTCTTCCTAATTTGTCCATTATTATTAACATGACAAAATCCAATTTTTAGAAAATTTTGTTAATCTCTAACAAACAAAACAAAACAAAACAAAACAAAAATGGTGCAAATAAGTGCATGGAAATGGAGTAAAAGGAGACCATGTTTCCAAATTACTTTTCTCATTTTCATGGTTTTAATTGCTGCTACTTCCCTTCTCAATGAACTCAAAGTTCAGCATTTTAATCATCATAATCAGCAAATGCAATCAGATCATATACCCAATTCCAAGAAGTTATATCCAAGTAATTCACTTCATTTCTGCTCATAATTTGTTATTTTGATTTGTAAATTGTTCATTGTTTTTGATAAGTTTTGCTGTTGATGTTTAATGTTTAATGGGTTTGTTGAATTTGCTTTAAAGTTTAGTTCTTTTTGTATTGGGTTTGTTGATTTTGCTGTAAAGTTCAGTTCTTTTTGTATTGGGTTTGTAGATTTGTTCATTTTCAGTATTGGGTTTGTTTAATTTTATCTGATGGGTGCAATGTCCGAAGTAAATGTATTTTACCCGTCTTAAATGAGAATTTTTGTAATTTCATGACCTGGGGTTGATGAATTTCTTGGGTTTCAATGTTGGGTGACTTGATAGTGTTGTTTTCTTATCTGGGTTTTTGTGTTTTTTGTCTTTTGTTTTGAACCGTTTCAGTTGAGATAGATAGATTCACAGAATGCAGCTCCACAGTAAAGTACAGTGGCCGGAAAATTCAGTGGAATGAGAATGACAGGCTAACGTCGGTTTCTAATGGTGAGAAGGAATGTGATGTGTTTTCAGGGAAGTGGGTATTTGATAATACTTCACACCCTCTTTACATTGAGTCAAGTTGTCCGTACATGTCGGATCAATTAGCTTGTCATAAGCATGGAAGGGGTGATTTGAATTATCAGTATTGGAGGTGGCAACCCAATGACTGCAATCTGAAGAGGTACTAATGCATTATTCTTGTCAGCAATGTTTTGTCGAAATTTTAGACATTTTGAAGCTTGCTAATGAGAATCATTGTTTAAATCGTGTGATTTGGTGTGTGTTGTTAGATGGAATGTTACTGAAATGTGGGAAAAGCTTAGAGGGAAGAGGTTAATGTTCGTAGGTGATTCGTTGAATCGAGGACAATGGATTTCCTTGGTGTGTTTGTTACAGTCAGTTGTCCCGGTTAATAAGAGGTCTATGTCCCCCAATGCACATCTCACCATATTTCGAGCTGAGGTACCTCTGATTGTGAATATTCCTTTCCAAGTGTGTGTTTGTTTTGGCGCCTCACCAGTTACTTCATTTCCTTCATATGTATTACTAAGTATGTAACATCACAGTTCTTGATTAGCACCTTTTTGTGTAGGAGTACAATGCGTCGATTGAGTTTCTGTGGGCTCCTTTGCTTGTCGACTCAAATTCAGATGACCCTGTAAACCATAGATTAGGTGATCGGATTATACGTCCAGATTCTGCTTATAGGCATTTGTCTAAATGGGCGGATGCTGATATACTTGTGTTTAATACGTACTTATGGTGGAGACAAGGACCAGTTAAGCTACTGTGAGTATGCTATTCTTCATCCAAAAATGAGCTTTAAGCTATAAGTAATCTAGGGGTGATTCCTGATTTCTTGCATGCTTCACTTGTCAGTTGGAAAAGTGAAGAAAATGGACTTTGTGAAGAGTTGGATGGTCAAGGAGCAATGGAATTAGCCATGAAAACATGGGCAAAGTGGGTGGATTCTGAGGTTAATCATAAAAAGAGGCGGGTATTTTTCGTTACAATGTCACCGACACATCAATGGTGAGTGTTAAATACTCCAGACTTACATTGAGCTCCAATGTATTTTGCTGAATATACACTCTTCTTGAACATAATTTTTGTCGTGAGTTGATTAATAAATGGAAACGTCATACTCATATCCTATCTTTTTTTTTAATATTATACCATCTTCAGTTTCTGAAGGTCATCCTAAGAGTGATATATCAGTAAGATGGTAGGGTGATCCTTAGAAAAGTACGAGAAAGAGATGATATTTTCTAATTGACGATAGAGTCCTCTTAAATGTTGCAAGTTCATTATTGCAGTGTTTGCTGTTTTCACTCATGTAGATATCTGATTTACAACTGTTTTCAGATGTATGAATCTGATTTGTAATGTCTGTTCCTGTGCAAGAAATGCATGAAACTCAAGTGGTGCTTTAGTGCTTGCTTTCGTAGAAATGTTTTCTTTATCCATGGGACAGCACGAGATAGATTTGTACGACTTGGATAGTTTTGGCTAGCCTGTTAAAAATATTGCGCATCTAGAATCACGAGCTTTTGCTGACCATGACTTGTGTAGGATATCCTCATTGTGCATAATCAATTTATCTTGACCCGCCACCAGTTTCATTACATCACCCCATGCTTTTGATCTCCGCACCAAAAGGCCCTTTCCTCGCTGATTGTTACCAGTATGATGAACAAAATCAGGTCCGCCTATACCATGCTTAGTCTTGAAACTAAACTAATTATGAATACATGATCACTAGGGATGTGTAAATGCGTCACATTTAAATTAGCTCCAAAGGCAGGACCTTTTTATATGCTGTCTTTCCACTTATCCTGAAAATTGTCCTTCGTTTGGACGTAGGAGCCGAGAATGGAATCCAGAAAGTGAAGGAAACTGTTATGGAGAGAATCGCCCTATCACTGAAAAGAGTTACTGGGGAAGTGGTTCCGATTTACGTACAATGACCATGGTGGAAGATATCCTATCGCGGTTAGGGTCCAAGGTTACGGTTCTTAACATTACACAGCTTTCGGAGTATCGAAAAGATGGTCATCCTTCTATTTACCGAAAGTTCTGGGAATCACTTAGTCCAGAACAATTGTCGAAACCCGAGTCATATTCTGATTGTATCCACTGGTGCTTACCTGGTGTACCTGATGTATGGAATGAGCTACTCTTTCATTTTTTGTAATGAGAGATTTGCATAAATGTACTCATTTAATTGTCAATATAACTATTGAGTGAAAAGATAACTCAAGTGAGATACATTCAATTTTCATTCTCATTGTTTAACTGTCATATTCCTATTTTACTGAAGTCTTCTGATCTCCTAACTAGTTGTAGCCAGGTAAAGAGAGTGAAAGCGTCAAGTTTATCCCGCCTTCTCCAGCAGATTCTTCAGTCGATCCATGACTTGCATTGTAATGAGAATGCTCCTCAGAAGTAACACCAGGTATGAAACTTGAAACTTGAGAATGCATTCTGCTCATCACACCTGCAGTCTCAAGCACGGCATCCTAGGCAGAAAGACATCAAATAACAAGAAAAGGTATCAGTGAAATACAGAGTAACTTTCATAGAGTTCAACCGACAAATGAATGTTAAACAGTCAAATTTTGACATTAACCAATGGTGCTAATATCGGCATTCGGCCACTACCCCAATTCATGACTGAGTTATCAAGGTTTTGATTCAAAACGACATTTTGAAGATTACCAGGACTGCATTTTGAGGTCGTAAGAACTAAATTTACAGTAACCGTGATGACTCATGCCGATGTGAAGTCTCAACCGAGATTTCATACCATCCATTAGTCTCCTCTTCGACTTTCCATGGTGTTCAAAACGACACTTCGGACTTCACCATATATTTTTTGCATTTGCATATCGCTTTTTTGGTTGAAAATATATTTCTGTCAAAGGTTTTTTCTTACGAAAATACAGATATTTAAGTATTTATTTCTTAGCGTATTTACGGAGGTTTGATCTCAAACAATTAAATGAGAAAGCTAATGTATAGCCGGAGAAATATTAGATTAGCAAAGTAAAGACCTTTTTAGAAAGGGTGCCATCTTCCTCAACATGCCATCCCGCTTCATCGCAGAGAGCCTTCAAAAGGTCATTGTTATCAGCATGTTTAGGTAACGTGTAATTCCCATGAAGTCGAAGTCCCAAGTATATCCTCCTGGAGATTTGACGTCGTCTCTTTTCTCTTTCTTTGTTTTGTTCCCGCTCCTTTTCTGTAGGGAATCGGTAGGACGTGACGACACCCTTCTTCGTGACCCTATTCACGACCCAAGGACTTCTGCTGCCTTTGATGCACCCTCTTGCCCTTGTGTGCTTAGCCTTATTCATTATCATGTTTTCCTTGAACTATATTTTCTTTTTATAAGTTTTAAGATAATATACTTCTGAAGCCCCTACTTATATGCTGTATGAAAGGTGGATATTTATAGAACTTGATAAAACATTTGTGTTTATAGCATTATATCAGGTGGTGTAGGTAGTGATTAGGAACATCATCCGACGGACGAGATTAATAATGAAGATAAAAAAAAAGCATGGAAAATGTGGAGGTACTAGGATGATGTACTAAAGAGGCCAAATATGGCATATTAAGGCTAATTTGCAGGCCAAATGTTTGCAGATACAGAGGAATATAGTACATGGAGTGCTGATAAAAGAGCATAGTACATTACATGCAAATCCTGTTAACTGTTGGATTGCTGCTTATTCCTTAACAAAGCTGCCTCAGGTTTTACTGATCACCTTTCTTTTCTTTCTTTTTTGACATCCTCTTTTTAACCTTCAAATATGGTATAGACACATACTGCGTCCGTCTCAATCATATGTTTATCTTTGATTAAAATACCCCTCATAAAGAATAAAAACGATAAATAAATGACTGGAATGAAGAGATTGTGTTTTTATCGGAAATTCGGAATGAATGTAGTAGGGCTTTAGTAAAAAAGAAGAAAAACAATAGTAAGCCTGTTACACATGAGTTATTTGTTTCTGCTTTTTAGCCAGTATTTTTTCTGCTTATGGTTCTGGAAAGATGGTGTACTATTGTTACAGTAAAGTTAACAAAAGACAGTAAATTGAAATTGCATGTACTAGTTGCTTAATCTCCTTTTCATTTCCTTTACTCTTCTTTTCTTGTGCCAGTTATTTTGGACTGCCTGCATGGTAAATTAGTTTTACTAGACCATCATAAACCGGGGAAAAATAGATCAGTACTCATTCCCTAATATTTGTAGTAAAGACTAAAGAGTACTCGTTTAACTCCGATAGTAAAGGAGGATTGATCATAAAACATGAATGAAGTAACTTGTGAGTCTAAGACTTTAAGGTTTAAACCCTTGTGGAGTAATTTTGCCTGAGATTACGCCTTCATGAGTAAGAATGTGGCAGCCTAGTAAAAAGGGTGACTAATTTGATGTGCGTGACTTGCATGTAATCACGGATACTCGGGTCTTCCACTGCACATCAAACGTTGCCGCTGTAGGTTCCATCGTTACAAGAAAAAAATAGAAAGGATAGAGAAGAAGGTTATGCAGGAAACGCAACCGAGACCATGGGGTAAAGTGTCATGTACTCGTTATCTAATGTTGCAGAAAATATAAGCAAACTGACTACAAATATATGAACCACCACAAAACTATGTCAGAGACTCAGAAGCCATCAAATAGAAATTTCACTAATTCTTCAGTATGTGCACCTAAACCCTTGAATTCAGTAACATCAACATCAAGTTCGAGTACACCGGCCTTTTTATCATCCCAATTATCATGCGAAGCAACTGATGACGGAATATATACTGTAGGTGTCTCAGGAAAACCAGCATTATGCTGTTCCTGAAGTATATCATCCACCGATACACTTAACCAGTCATTGCAGCTACTTGTATCCCATTTATCAATCTCTTCCTTTATACAATCTTTACCTATGTCGCTTATCCTACTAGTTTCACATTCTTCCGCACCAAAATTCTCCGTGTTAGCTCTGTTGGGTTTCAGGCAATTAACCTTTTCAGGAAAGTTGAGGATAGCAGAAGTGCCATAGAATACCCTGGCAGCTTCATCATAGGCTTGAGCAGCTTCCAATGCGGTCTGAAAGGTTCCGAGCCATAACCGTCTGTTATTACGACCAGTCTTATCATCTATGTAGACTGTGACTGGTCTGCGAATCTCGGCCACCCATTTACCGGAAACCCTCTGCCTAACACCTCTGTAATTGCATGTCGAGTTATCAGGACCGCCTTTTCCGGCCATGCATCCCCTCTTAGATGTCCAGTGAACTTTTCTAGGTTGATCAAGGTTTCTGTCATCGTTACTCCATCTCGATAGCATCTCAGATATAGTTATTTGTGAGTTCCTAGTCCGTTTCTTGGAATTACTCCTTCAATTTTTTTAACATATGAGCATAAGTATCATTGCTAGTCTAACATTACATTAGTTAGTCTTGCTTCAGACGGACCATTTTGATCTGAAACAATAAGACGGGATTTTGTAACCACTTTACAGTTAGATGTAACCACTATTGAAAACAAGTTGATATAAGCTGTGGTTACATTTTATCAAAAAGTGGCAACATAATCCCGTCTTATTTTTCAGACGGAAATGGTATGTCTGAAATAAGAATTTGCGAACATCATAATATATAAACTGTCTCTCTTAAGATCACATAATTTGACATTTCGACATGGCATAATCTAATCTAATTCTTCTAGTACTATATTAGAATAAATTATCTTAATTAGATTATTTTTTTGTTTTTTGTTTTTCGTAATGTAAAATTTGAGGCTTTGACCATTTACTTTCAATTTGATATAAGACATTTTGCTAACATTTTTAAAAATTACAGTCATGTTGTTACCCAAAAACACTTTGAAAATAAAGTACTCTGTATGCTTTTAAAATTTTACAAAGATTACAAATCATCATCGAAGGAAAAAGCGTGCGAGGAGCAAGATTACTAAAAGCCTAATGACACTAATTTCAAAACGACTGTCTTACACAAGAATAATTGTCATAGAAAAACATAACATCGTCTCCATATTGCACTTCTACACATTTGATTACTAAATACAGAAATAAAAGTAGAAATAAACCTGTGATCCGTAAAATTCTCTTTCGTTCCTAGCGACATAATTGTTTTCTTTTTCTCCTCGCTTTCTTTTCTCCTTCTCGATATAAATAAAAAGATTAAGGAGAAGAATCCTTGGTGTTTAAGGGTTAATAAGTAGTAGAGCTTTGTTGCTTAAGGAAGTAGGAATAAGACGTGATCAACAAAAGGCAAAGGGAAATTTCATGCGATAAGTACGTATAAATGTAGTACTTTGTATAATATTTCTCCTTAGTATTATGTCACTGATTATTACTCCGTATATTGTACGTTTTCTTCTTAGTACTTTTTCTCTAAACAATATACATGGCATTTTTATTGCCACTTGTTTCATACAGTACGTTGGTTTTTATTGCCACTTGTAATTGCCTTGGAGGCCAAGGAAGGGTGAGTACGAAATAGTCGGATTGGTTTCGAGTCGGGTCCGTTTGGATTGAATTGTTTCAAGTTTGAGTACATTTTTGGTTTTGTTACTGTACTTCAAGTCGGTTTAGGTTGAATCTTTTGCTAAGCAAGGGTACAAGCTGAATTAGCCACATCTGAGTCGAATCATTAAACCAGATGTTGGTTTTTTTATTTTATTTAAACAAAAGAAAGCGTGTTTTTAAATTAATCGTCTCTTGCCATTTTGAGTCATTTGAATACTTTTGATCACTATATCCCGAAAGCATGCTTTCTTTGATCATCAAGTTAATCACCCAAACATTTAACAATAAGGTACAAAACAGAATGAAAGTATAAATTAATGCAATATTTCTTTCAACGTTTGCACCAAGAGCGTGCACTCTTTCATCAAATAAAATCACTTTCCCACCAATATTAGTGTCTAATATTCCCATTTATGACCTCTGCATTTTCCAATTAGTATTCCTTCATTTCTATGGTGTCATTTACTTTATCTCAAAAGCTCTTTCTTATAATATCTACGTATATGACATTTCAGATGTCTTTCATTCTGCAGAATGACTGACTGAATACCATTTATGACCTTTTACATTTTGCAATAAGTATTCCTTAATTTCTATGTTGTCCTTCACTTTATCTCGAAAGCTCTTTCTTACAATATCTACGTATATAACGTTTCATAAGTCTTTCATTCTGCAGACTGACTGACTGAATTCCATTTATGACCTTTACATTTTCCAATAAATATTCCTTAATTTCTATGTTGTCCTTTACTTTATCTCGAAATCTCTTTCTTACGATATCTACGTATATAAATTCTCTTGAGGTAATGAAGTGCTACTACAATTGGCGTCTATCGATCACTTTAGTCAAAGCAATTAGCATATTAATATACTCAATAAACTAACACTTCTTCTATTAATTGAGTTCGATATTTTGAGCCGTCGTGAGTCATGAGACTCGTGACTTATCGGTTTAAACTCCGGTCAGGTTTAATTGATTTATTTCACCTATCCAATCAATTTTTGAACGATCGACTCCATAAAAAGTCCGTCATCATCCTAAAAATTTCTGATTTGCTGACAATAACGACAACTAATTAGGGTTTGAACCTAAAAATGTTGGGATTATCATATGGTGAAATCTTCCTAATCCTTGGCGCAACCGCTGCCCTAATTGGTAATCTCAATCATACCCATTTCAATACCTTCAAAAATTCAATCTGGGTACTTGTTAATTTCTCATATTACTGCATAAATTATATGATTGATTGAAAAAATTGAATTTATTTGTATGGTGAAATTATATGAACAGGTCCAAAGGATTTGCCAATAATTGCGAAAACAGCAGGGAGATTAGCAGGGAGAGCAATTGGGTATGTTCAATTAGCTCGTGGACAATTTGAAAATGTTATGCAACAAACTCAATTTCGTCAGGTTAATTCTCTCTTTTAATTTAATTTAATTTTGATTTATGATATTAATGATTTGGGTTTCAATGATTGATTTGGTGTAATAACTTAGGTCTAATGTAGCAATTTACAATGTTATTGTGGATTTGTGGAGCAAATTTATGTGGAATTAAGTCTGGTTTGGGTTTGGGTTTGGGTTTGGTGTTGGTGGCGGAGCCAAAATTTGAATGTAGAGGGGTTGACGATAGATTAATAGTTTAGGGGCTGAATTTGTAATGTGATATACTGTAGAAAATTATATGGGGAAAAATATAAGAATTCACAAAAAAGTTTGTATTTTTCATTGTTTAGAGGAGGCGAATGCCCATGCTAGCTTTCTTGCTCGGACACTGGTTCATCACTTCACCTGATCATGAAATGGGATGTAAGCTGATTAGTAATGCAATGGAGTAATGGAAGAAAAATATCGAAAATGTTAACTAAAAAGTTCGTATTTTTTCATTGTTTTTTAGGAGAAGCAGCAGCAGCCTGCTAGTGCCAGCCCCCTTGCTAACGTCTGTGTTGATGTGTTCGTGTTATTGAAATCGGATTGATGTGTGTTTTGGTTGTATTGACCATCATATGCTCAATGAGTCGATAGTTAGGTTTAACTAATTGTTTGCAAGATGGAAGTCTGAGATTTGTTTGGTTTGTGGGTTTCCTTGATTCTTTTCAGGTGTTGGGTGATATTTGAATGTGTTTGTTTTGTTAATAATTTGCCCAAACTTAGTGTGCTTATATATATTTAGCGGATCTGTTATTTTTACAGGTAAATAAAGAACTGCAGGATACAATGGCACAACTAGAGGCTATTCGCTATGAAATTCGCAGCTTTTCTATCATGAACCCTGGTCCTTTGACTCAGAAGCTTATGGATAATGCAACTCAACCTAATACCGAGACAGGTGTCATGGATATTTGATCCTAGTGCTCATTTCACGATTTTCCGCTATTACATAACTATCTAAGAAGATATCTTGTGGCTTTCTAGGGGATATCAAGGATACTGGACCATCAACTCAAAGTGTAGAAAGCCGTGGAGTAGGTACACATCCAGCTCAACACCTGCAACAGCAACAACCGAGATACAATTTCAAGGCTGAGACAAGTCCATTTAAGGTTTGGTAGCTCTGTTACTTTTTTTTTTATGTTTGTACTTGCACCAAAGTATTTACGTGCAAGCTTAGAGAGATATTTCTGTATAGGAGCATTCCTCGGCGGCATCAGTATCGTCAAATTTGCTTAGCCAGGCAAGTATGTATGCTAAATTGGCAGAATCTCAGCCTTTAAAATCCGGGGAAGTAGAAGGCAGTGGAGATATGGATAAAATCAATGATCAACCAGGCCTGTTGTCCGTCCTTCCAGTATCTGCTGAAAGTGCGGGGTTATTGCCAAAGCGTCAAGGTATGGCTGCTCAACTGCCTGCTGCAACGACTATTTCACACTTTAAGATGTTTGTTGTTATAAAAGATAAAACATTTGTATGGCAAGTACATAGGCTCATCGGTTCTCATGGTTTCAGGTGAAGTAACAGGTTCTGACATTGTTTTAGAAGCAGTGTTGGAAGCAGAAGTTGCTAGAAACGCCAAAGAGTTTTTCTCTCAGCCCCAAAACCAGATCAAATATGAGTGATATGGTATGTTTGTTTCAGTCTTTGTATGCATCAAGCTGATTAGTTGAATGCCTTAATAGAATATCCACCGGTAATTAAATCATACTCAAATTTCCCATCACGGCGGAAAAATGCCGCTCAGATAATAAGAAATTAACTCATTAATATTCACCCTTGTGTGATCCTCCTTCCAGTGCAGGTTTTGGTGGTGTCGTACAACTTAGATTCTCTGCTTGCTACATCTACTCGTCTAGTCTTAATGCACCAAAAAACATAGATCAAATAATTTAACCCTTCCTTTTTGCACTGTGGTGAACAATACTACTAGAGTCTCAGTGGGAATTGAGACTCTTTGGTGGAGGGATTTGGAGGAAAAGGGCCTAGACGGGAAAGGCAGGGGGAAAAATATCTTTTTTGTTGGGCTGTAATATGGTTTCCAGTAGAAATTGGAGATATCCATTTTTCCTCCTACTCGGCAACTCCCAAGTTCTTTCAACAAATGAATAGGGCGGGGACAGGAAAGGCAGGGGAAAAGTATCTATTCGTTTGGTTGTAATCTGGATTGCGGTGGAATGTAGGTATCCATTTTTCCTTCCAGGGAACTTCAAATCCTTTCAACAGATGATACATTTTATAAGGAAAAGATCATGCCCCATTCTTCTTCTCCTCTATCTCACCCCATCCTCTTCTCTCCCACCATTGTATCCACACAAATTCTCATCAAAACCTTAACTTGTTTACTAAGCTTTGATTGCTAATTTCTTTCAGTAATGCCCTATCTGTCTAATGGTAAGTCTCATGCTCTATTGAAGTTTGAATCATGAAATTTAAAAAGTCGCTCTCTTGATGAGTTGCTGGGTTCAAGTCTTGATGTCGAGTTTCACACACTGCAGCTAATGTAGTCCATTTCTGATTAGCTGATTGGGATGAATCAGCTAATGTCGCTGAACGAACTTTGTTTATGGTGCTCAGAAACAATGGTGAAACAAATTGAAGACTCCTTGAATGAATTCAGAACAAAGACATTGGGTTGCCAACCGCCGATAAGGTACGCCATAGACAATCTTATAATCTTTTGGACTATTAGAGTACTTTAAGATTGTCTTAAATTACAGTTTTGATACATGATCTCCGGCTGTGCGCCATAAAATGCTGTTGATTTCGCATCAAAATATGGTCGTGGTAACTTGTAAAATCTTGACAACTTGGTCGCAGTATGGTGTCACTGCCTTTTAATAATGCGCATATCATTCACAAAATCAATTTTAATAAGATTATATATTGCTTACAAAGTTACGAGTTACGACTGAGAACCTGAGAATATCAAAACTGTATAGTTTCATTAATTGCCTCTTAAATGATACGGAGTATATCATATGCTTAAATCATTAGCTCGTATATCTTGAATGATACGGAGTACTTGAGAGTGGTTACCCGCTACAATATCTACTCTGTTACTTGTTCCCCGTACCCACGAGATGCATTTATTCACAAGTAACTAAAGTTCCAATTTCCATTCCTTGTCTTCTAACCGTCATGATCTCCGTTTGTTTTGGCAGATAGCGCATATGATCTAAATTCGGATTGACAGCAACAGATAGTGAGATAGCTAACCAATTCTGGCAATCTTGGGAGATTACATTATGAAGTATGCCTTCTTCTGCTGAATATCTTGGGTAGTACTTCATAGATATTAGGCATAGTCCAATGGTAGATTTGAATGTTTAAGTGTTCGTTTTATGTTTTCTATAAATTTTTTAGGCACAGATTCTAGAATAGGAACGCTACAGCGTTCAACCGTAGACTAACTGGAAACTGCAAACGACCAAAAAGCCTGGAAACATGACCAGCCCAACCAATTTAGATGAATAATTTGTGTATATGAATGTATCATATTTGTTTGTCATACGAGCGAGAACAACTTCTCATCATCATACTTTAATATTCCGTACAAGGTACAAGTTAACACAAATTCTCATTTAGGACGGGCATATCCGTCACAAGTTTTTGGCCGGTCAAATATTACTCATATGAGTAGGAAAAGAAGAGTCATTTGTGATTCCTTAAGCTACTATTATCTACCAAAGTGTGAGATACTTGACCTATTAGAACCTTGTTACGAATGACAAATTAATTGCATGAAATGTTGCATATTTATGTAGACCTGTCTAAGTTGGCCATAGGCCCGATCCAATAAAGCAATAAGATTGACCAAAGACATGACCTTGTCCCAATAAACCGAAGTGACCCAGCCGGAAGGGGCTCGCTTTGAAAGGGACTTGATTTGAAGTGAGCCGAAAAATGACACGAAATGACCTAGTTTAAGTCAAATTTCTGCTCGAAATGATAAAAAGTGACCTAGAAAAACCAGACCTAAAATGACCTTTTCCGGAGGCCATACCCGTAAGGGCCTGATAATTAAGTGACCTGAAAATTACCCAATCAAAATGAATAGACCTAGAGTAATCTAATTCAAGCTCAACCCGAATAATCCATTTACCATGTCTATATTTATGTATAAGATTCTTCCAAGTAAAGTGATGGCTCTACCAGTGATTGAGCTTTGGATCACCCCTTCACACGCCCTTTTATAATAAAACTCGTGTCACGCGATGATGTCCTACCACTTATGTACACCCAACTGTTTTTACAAATTTTAAAATGAGACTGTCATTCTATATAAAATTTTATTCATTTATTGTTATCAACAAAAGAGTAATTTTTTAGACAAATTAACCGTCTTACATTGCAAAAATCTACTTATAAATAATTATCATACATATTGCGTGAGGTGGTCTCACACAGTAAGACTATTCAATTGCTTAAAAATTACTTCCTCCACTTTTTTATCTTCCTAATTTAATAAAATAGTTCCTACATATAATACAGAAATAGTAAAGTTAAAAAAATGTAGAAAGTATTTTTTTACTGGTAATATTATGACAAATTCTCATTTAAGACAAACTTTATCCCTCTTAAATTTAAGAGGAGTCAAATATATAACAAATTACCCCATTTGGTGCCTAAGAAATGTCAAAAGCTTTGTTTTATTAACATCATGTGTTGTATTTGACTCGTGTGAATGTTTAGACGGATAATGTCGGTCTTAAGTAAGACTTACTGTAATATTAAATGACTAAAAAAAAAAAAAAAAAAAAAAAAAAAAAAAAAAAAAAAAAAAAAAAAAAAAAAAAAAAAAAAAAACTATTGTTATTGAATCGTTTTTTTCATTGTTTTTAAGCTGCGCAAATTCTCATTTCAGACGGAAGTATTCATCTATCCGGAAAAGGCTTAAGATCGGTCAAAATAATTACTTATTTCATCATTTGTATAGATATGACAAATATGTATCTTTTCCTAGACATTTTATTTATCTTATCCATACAAGAGGAATACGCCGCTTTAATTTAAAACCGATATTTTCATTTCATTTTAAGCTAAGATTCACCTTGTGAATTGTGAAAACCCTGCAAAATAAGTGGAAAGTGACCAAATGAGAAGAGGAATCACATAGAACCCTATGAGGCTTAGGATGAAGGGACAACATTGCAGACTTTACCCATATTTCCACACATTAAAAAAAAAAAAAAAAAAAAATTATACATGTCAAAGCAGGACTAAAGCATAGTGTCACTGACACACTCACCCTCTACATCAGCTGTCTTTCTGCAGGCTGAATACAGTTTATAACTCTTACATGTTTCTATAACTATTCCTTAATTTCTATGTTATCATTTACTTTATCTGAAAAACAAATTACGAAGTATAATGTAATAATGTATTCTCATAAATTGTATGTTTCCTTCTTACTAAGGTAATGTAGAATGTCTAGGAAAAGACACATTACTCAAAACAGTTGAGGGGGTATGTTAATAAAATATCTGAAAAACAGCTTACGAAGTATAATGTAATAACGTATTCCATAAATCGTATGTTTCCTTCTCACTAAGGTAATGCAGAATGTCTATGAATAGACACATTACTCAAAATAATTAAAGGGGCATATAAAATATTGAACTCAACTAAGGGGGTTTATTAACATCTAACTCATAAAAAAAATTCTATGTTTCCTTCTTATTTGTATTATCCATATAAGAGGAATAACGTAAACCTGCAATTGGCATTTATCGATCACTTTACTCGAAACAATTAGCATATTAAGTTATCAACCATTACCTATTAACGTCCATGATTTCATCTAACAACGATCTAACGGTCCGAAATTTATACCGAAAAATAAAAAGAAAAGCATTGAGAAGAGAATTTTCCATATTATATTCTCTTGAGAAGAGAAATGGACTCAGAGAATCCAAACTCCATATTAACGTACCCCCTTAATTGAGTTCAATATTTTATATGGGCCATGAGACTCATGGGTCTCATGACTCATGACTTATTAGTTTAACTTTCGGTCAAGTTTAATCAAATTTTTTTATTATTGCGATAACGATAAACTGAGATCAAAATAATAATAAAAAATGATTGTTACACACTTACACCACAAACCCCGTTGTACCAGAGTCATACTACTCCATTCAATCCAAAACAAAAGTAACAGTTACTTTTAGGTGGTCTTTAAAACGATACTTTAACCGTATTTTTTAAAATTATATTTAATTTTTTGTACGAAAAATAAATTTCATGAAACACTTTTTAATAACAAATACTCCATATCTACAATGAAACAAGTTATGTTTTTCAAAAGTTTATACTTTGACGATATTTTTGGTTAAAGTTTTTTAAGTTTGAGCAACAAATTTGGAGGGATCTACTCCGTAAGAGGTCCGTCATCATCCTAAATTTTTTTATTTGCCGACAATAACGACAACTAATTAGGGTTTGAACCTAAAAATGTTGGGATGATCATATGGTGAAATCTTCCTAATCCTCGGCGCAAAATTGGTAATCTCTATCTTACCCATTTCAATACCTTCAAAAATACAATCTGGGTACTTGTTAATTTCTCACATTATTGCATCAATTATATGATTGATTGAAAAAAATTGAATTAATTGTATGGTGAAATTATATGAACAAGGCCAAAAGATTTGCCAATAATTGCAAAAACAGTAGGGAGATTAGCTCGTGGATAGTTTGAAAATGTTATGCAGCAAACTCAATTTCGTCAGGTTATTTCTCTCTTTTAATATTATACCAATTTGATTTATTATATTCATGATGTGGGTTTGAATGATTGATTTGGTGTAGTAAATTAGGTATAATATAGCAATTTACAATGTTATTGTGGATTTTTAGAGCAAATTCATGCGGAATTAAGTCGGGTTTGGGTTTGGTGTTGGTGTTGGCGGCAGAGCTAGAACTTGAATGTCGAGCGGTTGACGTAGATTAATATTTTAGGGGATGAAGTAGTAACTTGTGGAGCAAATTCATGTGGAATTAAGTCGGGTTTGGGGTTGGTGTTGGCGAGGGAGCCAAAATGACGATATATTAATATTTTAGAGGGTGAATTTGTAATGTGATTTACAGTAGTAAATTTTATGGGGGAAAAAAACTACAAGAATTGACAAAAAAAACTTGTATTTTCATTGTTTAGGGGAGGCGAAAGCCCATGCTAGCTTTCTTGCTCGGACACTGGTTCATCTGATCATGAAGATATGATGTAAGCTGATTAGTAATGAAATGGAGTAACGGAAGAAATTTTTTGAAAGTTTTAACTAAAAGTTCATAGTTTTCACTATTTTAAGAGAAGCAGTTTCCTCCTAGTGCTTTCCCCCTTGCTAATGTATATGTTGATATGTTCGTGTTATCGTAGTCGGATTGATGTGTGTTTGCTTGTATTGACCATCATATGCTCAATGAGTCAATGGTAGGTTTAACTAATTGTTTACGGCATGAGAGTCTGAGATTTGTTTGGTTTATGGTTTCCTTGATTTTTTTCAGGGTGTTGGGTGATATTTGAATGTGTTTGGCTTGGTAATAATCTGCCTAAACTAGTGTGTGCTTATATGTATTCTGCGATCTGTTATTGTTACAGGTAAATAAAGAACTGCAGGATACAATGGCACAACTAGAGGCTATTCGCTATGAAATTCGAAGCTTTTCTATCATGAACCCTGGCCCATTGACTCAGAAGCTTATGGATAATGCAACTCAACCTACTACTGAGACAGGTGTTATGGATGTGTGATTCTAGTGCTCATTTCACAATTCTTTGCTATTACATAACTATCTAAGAAGATATCATGTAGCTTTCTAGGGGATATCAAGGACACTGGACCATCAACCCAAAGTGTAGAAAGCCGTGGAGTTGGCACACATCCAGCTCAACACCTGCAACAGCAACAACCGAGATACAATTGCAAGGCTGAGACCAGTGCATTTAAGGTTTGGTAGCTTTGCTACTTTTTTTTTTTGTGTGTGTGTGTGTGTACGGTGTACCTATATACGTTCAAGCTTAGATAGATATTTTTGTATAGGAGCATTCCTCTGCGGCGTCAGTATCATCAAGTTTGTTTAGCCAAGCAAGTATGTATGCTAAGTTGGCAGAATCTCAGGCTTTAAAAGCCGGGGAAGTAGAAGGCAGTGGAGATAAGGTTAAAATCAATGATCAACCAGGCCTGTTGTCCGTCCTTCCAGTATCTGCTGAAAGTGCGGGGTTATTACCAAAGCGTCAAGGTAGGGCTGTTCAACTGCCTGTTGCAATTACTATTTTACACTTTAAGATGTTTGTTGTTATAAAAGATCTATTGTATGTTAAGTATATAGGCTCATTGGTTCTCGTGGTTTCAGGCGAAGTAACAGGTTCTGACATTGTTTTAGAAGCAGTATTGGAAGCTGAAGTTGCAAGAAACGCCAAAAGAGTTTTTCTCTCAGCCCCAAAACCAGATCAAATATGAGTGATATGGTATGTTTGTTTCATTCTTTGTATGCATCAAGCTGAATGCCTTAATAGAGTATCCACGGGTAATGAATCATACTCAAATTTCTTACACCCATTACAGCGGAAAAATGCCGCTCTAATAATTTGAAAATTAACTGTTTAATATTCACCCTCGCGTGATCCTCCTTCAAGTACAGGTTTTAGTGCTGTCGTTGTACATCGTAGATTCTCTGCTTGCTAC
Organism: Heliosperma pusillum; assembly: GCA_022085475.1. Lineage (NCBI taxonomy): Eukaryota > Viridiplantae > Streptophyta > Magnoliopsida > Caryophyllales > Caryophyllaceae > Heliosperma > Heliosperma pusillum. The sequence continues at coordinate 42,442 of JAIUZE010000117.1, forward strand.
ATCTACTCGTCTAGTCTTAATGCACCAAAAAAACATAGATCAAATATTATAACCCTTTGCACTGTGGTGAACAATACTACTAGAGTCTCGGTGACATCGAGACTCTTTGATCAAGGGATTTGGAGGAAAAGGGCCGGGACGGGAAAGGCAAGGGGAACAATATCTTTTTGTTGGGCTGTAATATGGTTTGCAGTGGAAATTTGGAGGTATCCATTTTACCTCCTACTAGGTAACTTCAAGTTCTTGCAACAAATGAAAAGGGCGGGACGGGGAAGGCAGGGGAAAAGTTCTTGCAACAAATATTAATTTTGATGATGTACTACTTAATTAGAGTATGTTTTTTATCCCTCATTGAAAAATGATTTAGGTGTGCTGAATATACTATGTATAAAAAGAACAATTGTCCCACAATAAAAAATTAGCATAAGTTAGGGTGATCCTATGATTATAAATAGGAGTCATTATTGGAACTTATGTATCCACCAAAAATCTTTTAAATCTCTTAAATATTATCGTAGAGACCTCTTAAAAGTTTGTATTAGTATATCTACAATATTGGCGTTTACATCATCACAAATTAGTTTATGAAATTATGATAAAAAAAATAATGTAAAATATCTTTTCATTATTTTAATATATATTTCATATAGTACATTAAAGGGACGTGTGTAATTTTTATGTAAAATATTTTACTTTTCATTAGACAAAAAGGTATTCTAAAAAAAATAATGAACATAATATAATTAGATTTGTGGTAAAAATGTTATTATTAGAGTATAGATTCTAATATAATTTGTACATACTTGGTGTAAATTTTAGTATGTTATTTGTTCCACACCGAAAAGTAATATAGGTATGGTGAATATAATACCTATAAATAGTTAATGGTCTCATATCGAAAAATTGTCATAAGGTGGATGATCTTATGATTATAAATAAAAGACATCCTTGAAACTTATCCTTGAAACTTAGGTATCAACCCAAAATTTCTTTTGAGCCTCTTAAGTATTGTCTTAGAAAGTTCTTACGAGTATATTATCACATCGATCAAAAATTAAATTAAGAAAATATCATATATAATAATCTAGATATAAAAAAGAAAGTGGAAAATCTTTTAGTTATTATTATATATATTTCAATTATAATCAAGTGATATTTATAATTTTTATATAAAAATAATTACATTTCATTTAACAAAAAATAATATATACTCCCTCCTATTCGATGTATTCTTCCCCTTTCATTTTGGCTCTCAGATTAAGGAAATGAATTTTGACCACAGAAAACACACTACCCCACACACAAATGAATTTAGACCACACAAAACACACTACCCCACATCCAAAAAAGGAATTAGGGAAGAAAACATGAATAACCGAAAAAAGAAATAGGGAAGAATACCATGAATAGGAGGGAGTAATAAATAACGAAACATAAGGTAAGACTGTAAGTGTGGTAAATATATTTCGTTTAAATAATTTAATTGTTCCACATTGGAAAATTATCATAAGGTGGGGTGATCATGTAATTATAAATAAGAATCATCTTTGGAAGTTAGATATAAACCCAATGAGTCTCTTAAATATTGTGTTAGAGAGCTCTTACAAGTTTGTATTACCATATCCACATTAGTAAAACTTACATTATCAAAAATTAATTGAGGAAAGTATCATAAAAAAAGGTGAAAAATCTTTTAATTATTTTCAATATACAATTCCTATATTATATTCAAGTGGTGTTTATAATTTTTATATAAAAACTTTAAAATTTCATTTCACAAAAAATATTTATTGTAAAAATGAGTCATCCTTCGAACGTAGATATCAACTCAAATATTTTGAATCTCTTAAGTATTGTATTATAGAGTTCTTAAAAGTTTGTATTATTATCTCCACTTTAATGAAATTTACATCATCAAAATTAATTTAGGAAAGTATCATAAATAATAATTTAAGAAAATATCATAAATAATAATTTCAATGGTGTACTAGTTAAGATGTTATTTGTCCCACATTGAAAAATAATGTAGGTGTGGTGAATATATTATGAATAAATAAAAGAATTGTCGTATATCGGAAAAATATCATAAGTTGGTTGATCATGTGATTATAAATAGGAGTCTTCCTTGAAACTTAGATATCAACCCAAAATCGTTTAATTTTCTCAAATATTGTTTAGAGAGCTCTTAAAACTTTGTATTAATTATGAAAATAATATAATAAGATTTGTGGTAAAAACAATGGTATCATTACAGTATAGAATTTCATATTATTTGCACATATTTGGTGTAATTTTTAGTATGTTATTGATCCCGCATTGAAAAATAATATAGGTTTGGTGAATATACCACCTACAAATAGTAGAATTGTTTCATATAAGACAATTAGCATAATGTGGGATGATCCTATGACAAATAGGAGTCATATTTGAAACTTATGTATCAACCAAAATCTCTAGAGTCTCTTAAACATTGTCTTATAGAGCTTAATTCTTATGTAGCTTGGATCATTTTTTTCTTTTTTTGAATGTATCAATCAAAACATATAAATGATTTCAACGGGAGAGTCATGTTAATATTTTCCGGATCATAATATAGGTTTAATATAACTTAGTCCTGGCAAGGTTGGTAAAATATGGTAAATAGAAGCTGACTCAATATATTAATATTATTTTCTTAAAAATTTTATTTTATTATTGTCAAGTTAATTGTTATAGAAAATTTATGAAAATTACATTAATTTAAACCCGTGCATCGCACGGGCATAAAATCTAGTGTAAATTAAATTATGCTGATAGATGAGATAATAAATAGAAAGCTTATAAAATGATGATATGCTTGTCTCATACTATATTCATATGAAATAGTACTCGGCTCATTTATACTTAAAACGAATACACATGTCTTGAATGAGGCTAGCTGCTAGTATTTAGTAGTAGTAGTATATAATATGATTATTATAGATTCTAATTGGATTATCTTGGGGACAAAAGATTATTTGGATTGAGTTTTTTTTTTAGTTTAAGGATAAAAGATGATAAATGTGGTGTTTTATCGTTGTTATAATTGATCTAATTCATGTCTATGAAAGCGTTGATGTGACTTGGAAATGGTAGGCCGGAAACTTTTTAAGTCACCTTGCCTATTTTTAGATTCGTGTTAAGATTTGGGTGGTTGCAAAGTCATCCGGAGTCTGGACAAGTGACGTGATGCAACGTAATCATTTATTGATGTAGTGCCATGTACGATGGTGATGTGTGTTGGACCATTGGTCGCTCGCAATAGGGCTAGAAGTGATTAAATGCAAGGTTGAATTGAATTGGACACGAGTCGAGTTCACGTAGACGTGAAGTGGATTGACGTATTTCGAACAAATTGAAGAGCCGGGCATTTGAAACTTTTTCAAAATACATTGTTCAATCCCGCTTACTTTACAAGCCATGTTCAATATACCGAATAATCACAAAATAACCATTATTTATACTCGAATAACCGCCTCCAAACTAGAAAATAATAATTTTAGGGATCCCAACAAATTGATGCTGGGAGACCTAAAACTTTAGTCACCGGATTGTACCATAAAACTTTGTCCCCCTTTCTCCTAATTAATCAACCTAACTGACTTAACTCCCTTTTATTCAACCCTAAAACCCTTGTTAAACCCCCAATTCAACATCAATTTAATTGAATCAATCCTTCTCCAAATTCCCTCCTTTCACTTATTTTTCTCTTAATTGACCTAATTCTGATTAATTTCTCACATTTAAAGACATGGTTCGTTCAAAAGCTCCCTCAAAAAAGCCAGCAGCCCGTGGTGTCGATTTGAAGGTACTATTTTTCTTACAAATTTGAGTATTATAATTGTTACCCATTTGCTGAAATTTATTGAATATTAATGGGTATTTGTTTGATATTTCATTTCTGATTTCAGAAATATAAACGGAAGTTGGGTAGGAAGTTGCCACCTCCCAAAAATACTACCAATACTGAGATTAAATCCAAAGGTATTGCTATAATACTGTCTTTATATTCCCTAATTTTAGTTTTGTTAATTTGTTTTTTTTTGGTGAAATTCTTCATTTTTATAGAATTTTTATTTGTAACATTAATAGTGTAGTGTGTATAATAGTCAGTGGCGGAACTAAGGGTGCTAGCAAGGGAGCTTGCCTTCTCGAAGATTGATTAATTTGAAGTTTGTAGTTAAATTTTTAATCTTGACTATAAATTATCGACCCTTGCTATAAATTTTCGTTATGCCATTGCTACTCGTAGTGTAGTACCGACTGATTTGGGGATGTATGTATGTGTAGCTATTATCCTTCCTGAACAAAGTAATGCATCGGATAAAGCGGGTTTAGCTTTGAGCAAAAAAGGCCAGTCATTGAAGGAGCTGCTCCAACAAACATCTCATCACAATGTTAAAGTTCGCCGAGGTTAGTGGATATGCTAATGCTGCTGATGTTTTATTTATGTGCGTATATAGTTTGTAAAGGTTTAACCTTTGCTCAAGAGTAGTGATGATATCGGGTTCATCTCATAGTAGAAATTAATGCCAATTGATTGATGTTACGGGAACATATCAATGACGACGACAAAGTAGTCCGTGAAACATTTTAATTAGTGACTGTTTTGCTTGCAGATGCTTTGATAGGTGTTAGGGAGATATTGCTTAAAGATCCGACAGAGCTCAGGGACCATAAGCTAGCTATTATAGAGAAATTACGGGAACGTATCAATGATGATGACAAAGTAGTCCGTGAAACCTTATACCAATTATTCAGGACAATAATCCTCCCAGGATGCAAAGAGGTGTGTATTTTCTTTTAATCTTTTTGACCCCTTTCTTAGCTTTTTAAGTGATTTTTTACTCTCTCTTTGCTTTATCATTCATTAGTAGCAACTAGCAAAGCAAATTTTGCTGCATGAATGCTTAGTTTCTACATGCCTTTCGAGGTTGCCTTAATGTTGGAAGTAAGAATTGTGTTCAATTACCTAACGTTATGAGTCCCTCCCTCCTCTTCATGGTTTTCTTCCCGCTTTTCTATTAAGGAATTTTCATGGTTTTATTCCCCTTTGAGAACTTACTTCAGATTGCTTAAATATCATTTTGAATGTGTTTAACTGGTAATTATGTTGATTTTTCAACACCTTTTTCATTTGCAAGTCACATACCCATTGTTTATTCTTTTTCCTTAAGAGACGTGGCCAAACTAAATGGGAAAAAAAACATGAAGAGGAGGGAGTATTAATTATGTTTCCTACACATAAAATTTCACCATCATAGGTAAATAGTCAGCTCGGCACACTCTTTTCCCCCTGGTTTCATAATACTCCCGTGGTTTATATATTCCATTTTAGTCCACCATCGCAATAGTTCACTACCAATTTGCGTGTGCTTATATTAAAAGTCGGTCTTATTATGAACTATTGAACTTGTTCACCAGCATTTTATGTTGGTACATGCTGGTATTTCTATACAGTTTTAGTGAGATGCTGTCATTCTGGGTCTGTGGTACAAATATTTTGTCTGCTTTCTTCTGGGATGAGACTATTGACGATATATATACTGTTGGCTTCTGCTTCTTGTAGGATAATCACGGAGCTCATATATCTCTTGCTATGACTTATATATTTAATGCAATGACGCACTTGGTTCTTGATGTCCGGTTGATGGCTTTCAAATTCTTTGATCTTGTGATCCAGAATTTTCCTTCGTCCTTCTCCTCATATGCAGAAAAGGTAGAAATTGTTGATCTCTGTTTTTGTACGGCTTTTTTTGGCCAACAGTGCATATGTATAGACATCTTGCAAGGTTGTAGTTGGTACTCGTTGCAAATGTAACTTCATATTGATTAGTCTTACCTTTTTTTTTCTTTTTTCCTCTGAAAGAAACTTATATTTTATGGTTCTTAGATGATGTATGTATATTTTTTCTGCTCCTACTCCAGGTAAGAGAGTGTTGGCGTACTGTACCTATGATTTTGTCTTCTGTTGATGTGAATTCGATTCTGAATTATGCAGCTGTATATCCGTGTAATAACTACTGTGGTTGTTTCACGTAACGCCTCTTGTATCCATGGGTAGAAATTGTATGTTTGAGCTCTCAGCGGTCACTTCTGTGAATATACACATTTATCTGTTAGCCTCTTTACCACAGCCTCGGGTTTCATTTTTGTTTTGTCCATTATCCTTCTTTGGACTTTCTTGGCTGAGTGTAGGTTCTAGAAAAATGTCTGCTCGTGAGGACCCTTGTTGTCTATTGCTTTGATGATATCTTATATTTCCCATAAAAAAATGTAGGTTCTGGAAAACTATATGGATATACTAAAGAAGATTCATTTCCATACCGACGACAAAAGCAAGCTAAAAACTGCACTTGCTGGACTTCTCCGCTGCTTGTCATTGTTGCCATCAAAGAAAAATGGTACAGATTCTTCTGAACAGGTAATGTCCCTTGTCCATATTTATGATTACCTTAATGTCTTTGTGCTATTTTTTTTTATCATACCTGATTCTGATGTACTTATAGCATTCAAGGCATATTGCTAGCTGTAATTAAGTAGCTCGCAAATGTGCAACACTACACAAATCTACCCCTCCTCCCCAAGCGATTCTTGTAATTTCTTTTTTCAGCTTCAGATATTGAGTCTTCAATCTATACATGTCTGTATGTTACAGTTAACGAGCGAGACACTAGTATTGCATGCTTTCAAGGAGGTGGTGCCAAACGATTCCACTGGTATGCTCAGAATCTGATACCTACACATGTTTCCTTGTTGTGTTTTTTCTCAGCCTCTTAAACTTTTAGAAATAGGGTTTTTGTCTTTTAACTTGAATTTTAGTAAGGTGGTGGATCCTGCTATAAAAGAAAAGGTGTATGAGTTATGTGTTTGACAATTATCCTGTACCGACTCAACATTCAATTTAGAACAGCTTAACTTTAGGACAGTATGTATTTTGATTTGTGCAGTCCGTTTTATTGAGTCATCTCATACGAGCATGATGAGCAGTCAAAACCTTGCTATTAAAACTACGCACTGGATTTCATTTTCTGTTTAAAGGAGTGTTTCAAGCCTTCGTGGTTTTGATGAGCTCACTTGAGTTATTACATGTCAGTAATGTCAAGTTTCAGTTTAGGTAACGCAGAAACGGCTGAAGTTATGGAACTTGATGTTACAGTTCTTTTCTTTTAGATGACTAGCTAACTGCAATTCCAGTAAAACACAAAACTGAAAGTTAGTCACTTTGTCGCGTTCCCATGCTTACGATCTATTGTTCGGTTTTATAAGCAGCACGCTGATTGCTTTACGGTTAACTTTTTCAGCTTCCATTCAAGATTTCAAATTGTCATTGCACGTAAAGCTCTCACGGCGCATTAGACATGCCTCGTCGTATTATGAGAGGATGTCCTTTATATTGACAGTTTGACACACACCAGTTTATATGGCTAGCTACTAAGTTGCATTATTGAAATGTTAAACTAGATGTCGCTTGCAAGATGTTGGATATGGCTACATATATTCCAAAAACGTTTTATGAGAGTGAGTTATGGGTGACGAATTTGTCATCTCATAACCGGGAAATTTTTGTTGAGAATTTATAAGGTCTTTTTATGGAACCTAACCTTGGAAGTTGTCTTTATATCTGTGTAAGTGGATCAATTTGGATTCGGTACATGCTGCCACTTGAATTTGTTTTTTCACATTTTCTTACTTTATTTTTACTTCACAACTTGCTTCTTTTATCTCTTTTTTTAAATTCATTTTATTTTTGTTTTTATCAATACCTTTAAGTGACTTTAATCACCTTTTTCCCGCATTCTTGGACTCATGCCTAAACGATTTGATAGGATGCTTCATGTTAGCCGACCCAAATCATATTGGGACTAAGGCTTTGTTCTTGTTGTTTTTGGCTTTGTGGGGGTACAGATTTTAAAAGGAGCTACGGAGTATTTAATCACATCTTCGCTTAAAGAATGAATAAATAATCTCTTAGTTGAATCTTCTCTTTACTCTTGTAGAACATGATAAGATTGGTGGAAAACTGAGCGACCTTTTGCAGCTTCTGGTCACCTGCTTCAGTGGACTAATCTCAGTAGTACACTCTGAGCGAGTACTTGATGCACATACATTCGACTGCATGCTGCGTATACTTCAGAGCATAGATTTAGTGGTTCAGAACTATGTCCACAGAGGCCACAAGTATCAGAAGGGTCTTCAGTCTCCAATGTCCTCTGCTACGATGGCAAGTATGCAGGATCAGGATTTCCCTCCTCCTTTGTTGGATAAGCTATTTGCTATATTTCCCATACGCCCAATGGATTATCTTTCTGAGAAGGTATTTCCATTTCTTCTCAACTCCTGATCCTCGTAATTGTTGCATCTTTATAACCCGTACTAGTGATTATTGCGTGATTAAATTTTCTTTTCCTGCCAAGGACCTCGAGCGTTATTAATTGTATGGCTTGTATCACCTTCCGAGATTGTGGCACAATTATGGTTTTAATATTGGTGAAATTATGGTGCTTCGTGATGATTGTTGAACTTTCTAGCTCTATGCTGCCTCTACTCTCTTTGTAACTTGGGAGTTTTTTTTAGAAGGAAAAAAAACCATGCTCAATATAAAAAAAGTTTCTTAGCAGATAAAAAAGAAAAAGAAAAATGGTAGTTGTCGAGCCTTAGCTCAGTGCTGGGAAGTTTTGGTCTTTACTTGATCAAAGGAACCAGTGTTCCAATACAAGTTTTCAACTTTTTTCTATGTTGAAGTTATCCGTGAATTTTTGTTCATGGTGCCATACTCGAGTGTGATTAAAATGACATAATAGTAACCCTTCCATTTTGGAATTGTTTGGTTTGTTTCCGGTAATCATTCTGGTTTTTTTTTATACTATATTAGTCTGTGTTTTGGTTTATTTATACATTTAGAACTGTTGTTTGTTTGATCTAATTTTTGCTTTTTGGTTGACAGGAGGACCAGAGATATTTTATATTAAATACAGTAATATCCCAAATATACTTTACTTTCAGACAATGGATCTGCCCTTCTCTTGGCTTACCCGATGAATTCTTGGAATTTGTAGTGGATGTGCTCCCTAAGGTCTGTTTTTTTTTCCGATACTGTATAACCAATGTCAGGTCGTCAAATTTCCGGTGTTGCGAGTGCAAACAAAAGCATATGTATTTCATGCTCTTAATTTTTCAAGGCATTGCAATTTCCAAATCCTTAGAGGGAACTTGGTCAGAATCAAGTCAATCAACATTTCAATAACCCAAGCAAATATCTTTTATGGGTTTACTTGATACTGGATATTGTTACCAGGACATGATGATGGCGTTAGTGGATCATCCGGCGTCATCCCTGATAGTATTTATACATTTTATTGCTGTCTGTAGCATACAGCTCTGAAGTCATTGACATTTTTAATGAGCATTATTAATCCTTTTGTTTAAGTAGTTGACAATGGTGCACTTGTTTCATGTAGTTCTTATTGAAAATGCACTTGCATTTTGTTGCTGATTTTATGTTAATTTATTATCATATTTATCTGCAGGTACGTGGTGTCAAGCTATCTAATAATAAGGCATTAAATGAGAAGCATCTAGTTCCGCTGGGTCCGTTTATTCCAAGTCTGATAGCAACAGTAGATTCATACCAGAAGCACGCTCTTTTGCAGGTTTGTCATTCCCCCGCGCATATTCTTTCCTTGGAATATTAGAGGACTTGTAGCACCAAAAGAACAAAACCTTCTTGGATGGAGTTGTTGACAATGGAACGAAATTGAAGGATATTTTGAATGCCTATAGGATTTTATAAATAGTAATTGACATACACAAACTTTTACTTTTGAATGATCGTCATAACCTGCATTTCCACTATCTCAGAGTTGGATTTGTACTGGATCTGTTATTCTATTTCCAATTTTACCACCTACTATTCATCTTTGTCTCTTTATTTATATAACCTAAATCTTTTTTCCTCTCGTGGGCCTCGCGGCAACCTCTCTCTTACCATTCTGGTACGTCATAAGCGTGAAATGTAAAGATATAGGAAACATAGGCGTTAAGATTGTGAGAAATCATACTATATGCTTCATATTCCAAACTCTTCATGTACTTTTGTCATGCAATCCTTTCGTGTTACATTCAATTGGTAAGGTGTTGAGTGAGGATTCCATATGATCATACCATTTTCTTCTTGAGTATCGTGTTGTACGTGAGAAAGGTCACAAAAATTGAAGAGTCGTAGACTTGGAGTACCATAGGTTCCAGTACGTTATAAATTGATCTGCATAACCTCGCCCTAGGAGAATGCCTTCGGAATACGGGGTTAATGTTGTTGAGGTTGGTATTGGTGCAACCGTGTAACTACGCTACACACCAACTTCTACCTGTAATGTTTTTTTCAGTTTGAAACTTGATGAGAAATAATTTAGTCTTTTGAAATCAATGAATTATTTGTCTCCTTATATAGTTTAATATAATTCACTTAAAACTGCAGGCTTTCACAACAGCATTTAAAAATAGCAATGCTGACTCGTCAATGAAGATGGCTTGCTTAAAAGCATTGGAAGAAATGCTTGCTTCTGTAAGTTCTCGAACAGTCTCACCTAGTCACCTTGGTGTCTATGTTTTTCCCGTTTGATCTCTTTTGGCTTGTGTATGTGTCTGCTGAACATTGACGGTTTCTCTATCCTAAGTTGTGCGCACCCTTTGCATGTTATGCGGCCTAGAGGTAATAGTTGAAGAAGTTGATTTATCTTTGTAATTTTGTCAACCTTGAAGTAATCTTCCCAGTTCGCTCAACCCCGTTGGATCCCGAATTGATGGCACATATTGAATCGTATATGGTGTTTGGCTAAAGTCTATAATCATATAATATACTCGATGAAGAGTGTGTCGTATATGGTGTTTTGGCTAAAGTCTATTATATATAGGTGCTGTTTGGCCTAGCTAAAAAAGTGTTTTTGTAACTGAAAAAGTAGTAGCTAGGCCAAACACTATAATTTAGGAAGGTTAAAACAGTCTTTAAAAAGTCAAAAATTGGTAATTAGCCTCCAACTTCTACTTTTCACTCAATAGAAAAAAAACTTGTATTATTTTTGCATATTTTTTTTCCTACCTATTTATATGTTGTACTGTTGTAAACCCCATTTTCTCTCTACTCAATCTTTGCTTCTCTCACACACCATCAAAATAACCGATAATATCAACTCCGTATTTATAAGGTTGTAACCCTTGCCTCATATTTATTGGTGTCATTTGCTAGTTTCTAACTAATAGGTGCATACTTAAAATTATAATTTTGAAGGGTAATTATATAGTTTTAGTGTAATTATCAAATGACTTCATAAATTTTTTATATATGAATTATGAAGGGTAATTATATAGTTTCAATATAGAAAAAACAAAGCCGAATGGAACTAGTTAGGCGAAACATATGATTTTATAAGAAGATAGTTTTACAAAAGTTTGGCCAAACAACCTAAACTTTTCCAAAAAATAGTTTATGAATAAGCTCCTTCAAAAAAGGAGAAGCTCTTTTACATAAGCAAGGCCAAACATCACCATAATATATCCCAAAACAGGCAGCTTGTAGTAATGAGATTCTACTATTTGGTTACTGTTTCCGTATAAGTAGTGTTAAATGTGACCTTCACTTTTTTCAGGAAGAAGAAATTCTGTATTCTGTCTCCAGCGATTTAGAAACACATGACTATCAGAAGATTTGGATAGATGAGACTGGGCTGCTACTGAAGTTATTTGGCAATGGACATCCATCGAAGTTGCATGTATACAACTTTCCCTTGATATAATAAATTGTTGCATTGTCAAATTGTTGTCCGTATATTATGTCCCCTTTTCTGGTGCTGTCAGCTTGATATTTGCTTCTCCATCCTTGATGTTTATATCTTCATTCCACAGGAGTTGCTGTGTTTTCTTGTTCGCCTTGGGCAAATTGGACTTCGAAACAATGATCTTGTTAAAGAGTATGAGAGGCTACAGGATGAGTTTCAAATTTTTTTTTGTGTATGTGAGTTGCTATTTTATAGCTTGTTTATAGCTGTTTGGGAAATTTTATTTGTATACATGTGGTATTAAACATCCAGTATGTGCCAATTGTTCCCAACAATTAATGTCTCTAACATCTCTCTTTGTTTCTTGAGTTTTAGGCTAATTTTACTTGGTGCCCTAAGGATTGACTGATTCTACCCTGGCAATGTGAAGTTTGAGTTATTTCTCACATTCGTTGGATTGTAATCTGGATTGCAGTGGAATGGAGGTATCCATTTTTTCCTTCTAGGGAACTTCGAATCCTTTTAACAGGTGATACATTTTTAGGAAAAGACCATGCTCCATTTTCTTCTCCTCTATCTCGTCCCATCTTCTTCCCTCCCACCATTGTATCTACACAAGTTCTCATCAAAACCTTAACTTGTTTATTTAGCTTTGATTGCTAGTTTCTTTCGTTACTGCCCTATTCTGTCTCATGGTACATGCTATATTGAAGTCTGAATCATGAAATTTAAAAAGTCGCTCTCTTGATAAGTTGCTGGGTTCAAGTCTTGATGTCGAGTTTCTCACACTGCAACTAATGTAGTCCATTTCTGATTAGCTGATTGGGCTGAATCAGCTAAATTTTTGTCTCTCTGCACCTCTGTCCGTATGGGGATCTGTTTTTGTGTTTCGTTCCGTGTGTATTATGTGAGGGCGCTGCTGTTGCTGAACGAACTTGTTTATAGTGCTCAGAAACAAAGGTGAAATAAATTGAAGACTCCTTGAATGAGTTCAGAACAAAGACATTGGGCTGTCAACTGCCGATAATGTAAGTTATACACAATCTTATAATCTTTTGGACTACTCGAGCACTTTAAAATTGTCTTAAATTACAGTTTTGATACATGATCTCCGGCTGTGCGCCATAAAATGCTGTTGATTTCGCATCAAAATATGGTCGTGGTAACTTGTAAAATCTTGACAACCTGATCGCAGTATGGTGTCACTGCCTTTTAATAATACGCAAATTCTCTATCATTCACAAAGTCAATTATAATAAGATTATATCTTGCTTACGAAGTTACGAGTTACGACTGAGCCTGAGATTTTCAAAACTGTATAGCTTCATTAATTGCCTCTTTAACGATTTATCATTGCTCAGTCATTTTGCTCTTATCTTGAATGTTATGGAGTACTTGAGAGTGGGTGGGTGGTTACCCGTTAGAATACTACTTTGTTACTTGTTCCTCGTACCCACGAGATGCATTTATTCACTACTAAGTACTAACTAAAGTTCCAATTCCATTCCTTGCCTTCTAACCATCATGATCTCCGTTTGTTTCAGCAGGTAGCGCATATGAGCTAATATCGGATTGACAGCAACAGATAGCTAACCAGTTCTGGCAATCTTGGAGATCACATTTTGAAGTATGCCGTCTTCTGCTGAATATCTTGGGTAGTACTTCATAGATATTAGGCATAGTCCAATGGTTGATTTGAACGTTCAAGTGTTCGTTTTATGTTTTCTAGAATTTTTTTGAACACGGATTCTAGAAGAGGACCGCTACAGCGTAGACTAACCGGAAACTGCAAACGACCAAAGAGCCTGGAAACATGACAACCCAACCAATTTAGATGAATAATTTGTGTATATGAATGTATCATATTTGTTTGTCATACAAGCGAGAACAACTTTTCATCATACAGATATACTGTAATACTCTCTTATTTTTTAGTATATAAAGGATTACTTTCTTCATTTTTTTTATCTTTCTAATTTAATAAAATACTTCTTGCATATAATAGAGAAATGGTAAAGTGAAAAACAATGTAAAAGTATTCTTTTACTTATAATACTAGTATAAATCCCGTGCTAGAGCACGGTATTTTTAAGATTCTACAATTTACATAGAGCGTTTAAATTATTGGCATACAGTAATTGTAGTTTTATTTTTATATAATATACTAAATATAATATTAGTAAGAGGTATGTATAAAAATAAAGTTATAACATACTAATATATATCTTTTGAATATTTTTTTCAATTATTTTCAAGTGTGAATTGTGATAAAGATATTGGGATGGAAAATTGGTGATAGCAAAAAGTATTAATTACACCTAATTATAATTATAATATTTAAGATAATGTGTAATTGAGTTTGGAAAATTATGATTTTTATATGGGTCCGTTTTTATATATATGAAATGTAAAAATTTGATAGATTCTTATGTGGTTGAATATGGGAAATCCTTATTTTTAGCAACAATATGTAAGCAAGATTGTTCGTGGACCCGAATTTTCAACAAAGATAAATACTGAAGTATGCACAATATTTTTTAGCAAACAATTTGAGCAGAAAAATCTTGACCACTCTTAATCTTTTAGTTATAGGGGATTAACACAAATTATCATTTAAGACAAACTTTATCCATCTTAAACTTAATACAGGTCAAATACATACCAAATATAAGAAATACCCAAATCTTTGTTTTATTAACATCATGTGCTAGTATCTTAGCCGTGTAAAAATTTAGACGTATAATATCCGTCGTAAGCAAGACTTACAATAATATTATGACTGATTTTTGTAAAAAGAAATTATTTTTTTAAAAAAAAACTAATCCTATTGGACCATTTTTTTTCCGTCTTTTCTTACTTACAGCAAATTCTCGTTTCACACGAAAGTATTCGTCTTAAGGTTTAACTCGGGTCAAATAATGACCCATTTCACCATTTATATAGATAGAATAAACAATTTATCTTTTCCTAAACGTTTTATTTTTTTCTTATCCATACAAGTGAGATACTACTTGACCCGTTTTAGATTAAAACGGATATAGATATATGTACTTTTTTAAGTAAGAAGACTCCTTGTGTACGTAGAAGTTGTGAATTGTGAAACCCTACAAAGTAAGTGGGAAGTGACCAAAAGAGAGGAGGACTCTCAGAGAAAGTCTAGGGCTAAGGGCTATAGATTGAAAGGACAACCCACTGCAGACTTTTTGCATATTTCCCATTCACATAATATTTCATAAAAAAAGAAATATTTATTTCAAACAGAAAAGTTAAGTTTACACATGTCAAATCAGAACTAATGCACAGTGTCACCTACTTTATGTCTTCTCAGAGTTACATCACCATTTCTCTGCAAACAGTTTAAGCTTCTGACTCTGAACATTTCCTATAACTATTCCTGAGTTTGATGTTGTCTTTACTTAATCTGGAAAGATCTTTCTGAAATATCTAAGTCATAGGTTTCCTTCTTACCTGGGTATGTTCTGCTGTAATACACACTATATAAGCTGCTACAGTTCCCTCAAAACTTACTTCAAAAATCAGAAAAAAAACCTCTAAAGTTCAGTCACTTTCAGCTACTATGGAGTCTGTTATACCTGAAAAGTGAGTCTTCTCTCCTTCTTTTTTCCATTCTGTCTTTGTAAGTTCGATTTATTTTTGTAAGCTCGACTTATTTTTTTCATATGTGTTTTCATATGGTGCTTGGCACTTCACTGTTAGGTTTTTATTTCCTAGTTAACTAATGCTTGATTAGTACTACTTACAAGTTCAATGGTGTAATATGTAGGCTTACACATATTTTTTAAGCAGTATAGTTTTTACCCTTCCGTTAGTCGCTAGTTAACTTAACAATAGTCGTGACAAGATACGGGTAAATTTTATCAAAATTTAAGTAAATAGTGGGTAAGTGTAAATATATTAAGAAAATAATCTAAATAATATGAATATATTAAGAAAATAATTCACTTCAAAAATCAGAAAAAACTTCTAAAGTTCAGTCACTTTCAGCTACTATGGAGTCTGTTATACCTGAAAAGTGAGTCTTCTCTCCTTCTTTTTTCCATTCTGTCTTTGTAAGTTCGATTTATTTTTGTAAGCTCGACTTATTTTTTTCATATTTGTGTTCATATGGCGCTTGGCACTTCACTGTTAGGTTTATATTTTCTAGTTAGCTAATGCAACCTTGATTGCTACTACTTACAAGTTCAATGGTGTAATATGTAGGTTTACACATATTTTTTAAGCAGTATAGTTTTTACCTTTCCGTTTGTCACTAGTTAAAGTAACAATAGTCGTGACAAGATACGGATAAATTTTATCAAAATTTAAGTAAATAGTGCGTAAATGTAAATATATTAAGACAATAATCTAAATAACATGAATATATTGTGGTAATATATTGTGTATATACTATGCATATATATTGTATATATATTGGAATTTTTTTCATACGGGCCGAGGCCATGCCGAGTCAGACGCAGCCTAAGTTCAGTTATATAAATGTAGTACATCAGATTTATGTTTTTTTTTCTCAATCTCCTATTTACTAAAATAATAAGAGACGCTCTAAAAATTTTCCACCTAAATACTAAACCTTATAATTGGACACAATATGTATATTTTATTTCATAAGTTTACTGTTTGGGATAAAATATGGGTATGAATTTTTAGTCGAGATATTTATAAAATTTAAAAGCTAACAATTTATATAGATTCGTCGTGCATAATATGTCTCCAATTTTTTTATGATAAAAACATTAATTGACTTTTTCCCAATATAAGTTGTGAGTAAAAAATATGTTATTAGTAAAAATTAATAAATCATCACTTTTTTTGTTAAAAATGTCATTAAAACATAATTTGCATGATTAATTTTTCAATTTCATTTTTTTTCTCATATCAAAGCAAAAGGATGTAAAATATGGAAAATTAATGAGCTGTTAATTACTCAATTAATTATTTTAAAATAATACGACTAACTTAAAGAGCAAAAATCTGTATATGACGTGCATTCATTGCACGGGATCTCTACTAGTAGCACTAGTAAAGTAAATTAGTCATTAACTTTTCTTTTCAGGACATGTAACACTGCAGGAAGAAAACGTAATGGTTATAACTCGGTGGCGGATATTATAGCAAAATGGAAGATTCACAACGAGAAATTTGGTTGCACAAATGAAGAACCAAGAATTCGAAGAGGTCCGGCAAGAGGGTCAAGAAAAGGGTGCATGCCCGGTAAAGGCGGTCCAGAAAACCAAGAGTGCACGTATAGAGGAGTGAGGCAGAGGACTTGGGGTAAATGGGTAGCGGAGATACGCGAACCCATTAATACGAACAACACTTACAGCTCGCAAAGTAAAAAAAGTCAAAGGTTGTGGCTCGGTACTTTTACGAATGCAGAAGAGGCTGCCATGACTTATGATGAAGCTGCCAAAGCTATGTATGGACCCTCGGCCATCCTCAACTTTCCTCATAATTCCGTTCCGAGAGAAAAAAATCAACTTCTATCTGACTTAAGTATGCAAATGGCCGCTTCCGGGTCAACTGAAGTGTCAGAATCTTACGATGGTTTCAACATGGAGCTCGAATCTTCTTGTATCTTACCCACAGACGAGTATATGGGTTTCGATTACTACCCTGATTGGGTGGTGGACTACTTTGGTGGGTTTGAAGATGGTAATTACGAGTTGAAACAAAAGAATGATAATTACGAGTTTGATGATGAGTACGAGTTGTTTTACGATGAGTTGTTTCCGGGAGAGATGCCTGATTACAAGATGCAACATATGGACAGTTCCTTAGAAATCGATTTTGGTACCAATCAAAGGTTAAACTAGCCGTTTTCGGACATGGGTTATTCTCATGGAAGCCCATGGTTTTGATGCCCCGGTTGTTGCACAAGGTTGAGATTTGGTTATCGAGTTGTCACCAACAATTAAAAAATAAGTGACGATTCTAGGATTCCGACTATGTTGTTTCTTTCTACATTGTTGTAGGTTTTTTTTTCCGACATGTTTGGTCTCGGGATCATCCACAATAGTTTACGCTTTGAGAGATCTTTATCGGTTAGCATGCACCAGGAGCTTGTTTTTATACTTTCATAGCATTATGTAATACCAAGCATCTTAATATTATGTATGTAGTGTTTTTGAAACAGTGTCCTGTTTAGTACATAGCTTAAGTCGTGCCATGAACCAACCCATCAGTATTGAAACCGCAAGACTTTCTCACCCGCAACTTTTGCACACACTTGAGTATTGAAACCGCAAGAGTTTCTCACGCGCAACATTTGCACATACTTGAGTATGACTGACTATAACAAGCAGAACTTAAAAGCATTCAACATATAGACGAATCTGAAACGAACTTGGTGATTTTTCTTTAATATGTTCTCTGTATTATTGAAACCGCGAGAGTTTCTAACCCGCGATTTTTACCATCCATTATGTACATCAACATATTCTTAGGATAAGGGAAATCCGAAAACCTGCAATTATTGCATCACTATCCTGCACACCAAAACTAAGATGACATTAAAGCAAACAAAACTGCATGCAACTGCCTGCCTGCAAAAGAACATTGAGAAGCACATAGATTGCAACTTGGCTACCCAATTTAACCACTAAATTACGGCTACCTTGCTTCCTCCCTTTGGGAGTTTCCAGGAATCCTGAAAAAGATGTACATCAAAGTGCTCTACTAGATTAAATAGCACACTGATTTTAGGGGACACTTACATTACTGCCTGCAGTTTTTTCAATTGCAACTTACAAGGTAGTTTTTTAGGTAGATATTTTCGAATCACAGATTCTCATTTTAAGACGATCCTATCCATATTAAGATTACGACGGGTTAAATAGTTAGGATAAAATAACAGGAATGCATAGGAAAAAGCAACAAATTTGTCTCATATGTAAAAGTTAGATGAAAATAGATTAACGGTCCAAAAATTAAATTCAGGGATGTAGAGAGGAACGGAAAAGAAGTGAATTTTGACTCGAATAAATTGGGTAGTAGTTGTCATTGATTAGGTAATGGGGAGAGGAATCTGAGGCAAAGAAATGAAGAGGATTCTGACTCGATATTTTCACACTACCTGTAATTTCTTCAGTGATGACTAGTGTGTTGGGTGCAGGAACTTATACCAGAAGGCATAATACACAGTAAAAGACTACAGAGTGGAATACTGCACATAGCCGAGTGCTAGCACAAGCAAAGGATCATAACGAGTCAGTAGCCCAGCCTAACTCTTCTCGACTCGAGCTACAGCTAAGTAGAGCTTTAGAAGCTCTGTAACTTGAGCTGAACCAACTTGAGTTCGACTCGCTTACGACATGCCAGCTTTTTATCTGCGCTTCTTACTGAATAAATTTCTAGAACAGTCACAGCTCGCAAACTTCTTGACACAAATCACAGAATGTCAGACCACTGTTGAGGTCACGAATCTTGTACGAGCTCAAACCAAGTTCAGATGACTCGATCTTCAGCAGCCCGCAAAGTTGCTCATTATCACGCTTACCAACATAACTGACAATAAGGGAAATATCAAAGCCAAATAACAGAATCATTACATAGATGATAGGATTACAAACTGGCCACACCTGATATCTAACTGAAGCCATAATTTTTCCTGCTTGCACTTCCAAAGAAGAGACGGAAAGCTCTCCCTTTGACTCACAAACACCGTGACACAGTTATAGGAGGGGAGGGCAGTCGACAGAAAGGAAAGGTAGGAGACTGCAGCGGGGTAGAATTTTCCTTTAAATATTTCAATCAGGCCTGCAGGGAAAAAAAATGGACCTTCCTTTTTCTCCCCAACATGTCCCAGCCATTCATGTGGCTATCCAAACAAGGAAAGCTTAGTTCCTTCCCGTCTCCTCCGCTTTCTGTGTGTTCAAATTCTTCAATCCACACAAAGGGCAAGAATTTGTCTGTTGGATTTAGTTATATGAGAGAAAGGAAAAGGCCTCAAGCTGCCAGAGCTATAAAAAAAAGTCACACAATAGCTAAAAGCTCATTGGCCTCGAGCAGTCGAGCCCTGAACACGAACAAACCCAGCAAGTAATTCTTTTACATCCTATTTAGATGAAGGGAGAAGGGATAGATGCAACTTTTCTTGCAATAAAAGATCGAAAACTCAATTTCCTACAGCTCCGTTCTTCTCCTCTTCCCTACTACCATCCAATCCAATTAATCCCTTATTCATGTTAATTTATCAAGCAACAGTAGAGTGAATTTCATAAGCTCCCTCATCTAACAAACAAGTCAGCCGAATATGGGTCAACTCAAATTCGCTCTTATGAACCACCTATCCACTTGCTTTTAATCAAGGCCGAAAAAGTAAAAACCGTCACCATGCCTGAGCTTCACAATACAAGCATTGTTTTCACACTACCTACAATCATTTTCTCACTTCCATGGATCAAAGTTGACCTAAATTCATTTCATATCCAACAAAACACAAATTTCATCACGAATCAACATTTCTACATCATAATCTAGATAGTATGGAGTATCATAGATTCATAGTACTAATGTGAGTCGATATCAATCCGATAGAAAGACTATGATCTCATACAAATTAAACCCTAATCACACAATGCAGCAAATTCACCAATTTCAATCAAAAGAATGTTAGCAAGCATTCAAACTTCAAATATTTGTACTTAACTGCATTATCACTTATTAAACAGATCAATAAAAAGAATAGTAGTACTCCCTCCCATCCAAACCAAAGGTTACACTTACATTATTTGGACCATCTAAACCAAACTACCCATTCCTTTTTGAGTAACAAATAAGACCAACTA
Source organism: Heliosperma pusillum (assembly GCA_022085475.1). Classification (NCBI taxonomy): domain Eukaryota; kingdom Viridiplantae; phylum Streptophyta; class Magnoliopsida; order Caryophyllales; family Caryophyllaceae; genus Heliosperma; species Heliosperma pusillum. The sequence goes on from JAIUZE010000117.1 coordinate 63,041, forward strand.
CTCCTCATTTACCCTATATATTTACACAATATGTCATTACCCCACTCAGCCAACTAACATTAAATACTCAAGTGGTCCTACTTCCATTCCAATACTACCCTTCCCTTTTCTATGTTTTCTTAAAACTTGTGCTCCCTCCCACGTAACCTTTGGTTTGGATGGGAGGGAGTATTATATATAGATCAGTAGATAAAAGAGATCCTTACAAAATAAACATTCACAAAAAACACAATCTTTCCTAAATTCAATCGATCTACAAACGCGATCATACAACACGCCAAATCCCGACATAATTCCATAATTCGCGGTTATCCTGCTTGCACTTCCAAAGAAGAGACGGAAAGCTCTCCCTTGGACTCACAAACACCGTGACACAGTTATAGGAGGGGAGGGCAGTCGACGGAAAGGAAAGGAAGGAGACTGCAGCGGGGTAAGAAATTTTCCTTCAAATCTTTCAATCAGGCTTGCAGGGAAAAAAATGGACCTTCCTTTTTCTCCCCTCCATGTCCCCGCCATGCATGTGGCTATCCAAACAAGGAAAGCGTAGATCCTTCCCATCTCCTCCGTTTTCTGTGTGTTCAAATTCTTCAATCCACACAAAGGGCAAGAATTTGTCTGTTGGATTTAGTTATATGAGAGAAAGGAAAAGGCCTCAAGCTGCCAGAGCTCTAAAAAAAGGCACACAGTAGCTAAAAGCTCATTAGCCTCGAGCAGTCGAGCCCTGAACACGAACAAAACCAGCAAGTAATTCTTTAACATCCTATTTAAACTAAGGGAGAAGGGAGATGCAACTTTTCTAGCAATAGAAGAGCGAAAACTCAATTTTCTACAATTCCGCTCTTCTCCTCTTCCCTACTAGTTACTACCATCCAATCCAACTAATCCCTTATTCTGTTAATTCATCAAGCAACAGTAGAGTGAATTCCATAAGCTCCCTCATCTCACAAACAAGTCGGACGAATATGGGTCATATCAAAATCGCTCTTCCATCATTTTCACACTAGAAGCATTGTTTTCACACTACTTACAATCATTTTATCGCTTCATGGATCAAAGTTGACCTAGATTCATTTCATATCCAACAAAACCCAAATTTCATCACTAATCAACATTTCTACATCATAATCTAGCTAGTATGGAATATCATAGATTCATAGTATTAATGTGAGTCGATATCAATCCGATAAAAAGACTATGATCTCATACAAATTAAACCCTTATCACACAATGCAGTAAATTCACCAATTTCAATCAAAAGAATGTTAGCAAGCATTCAAACTTCAAAGATTTGTACTTTAACAGCATTATCACTTATTAAACAGATCAATAAAAGGAATAGTAGTATTATATATAGATCAGTAAATAAAAGAGATCCTTACAAAAAAAAACATTCACAAAAATCACAATCTTTCCTATAATTCAATCGATCTACAAGCGCGATCATACCACACGCCAGATCCCAGCATAATTCCACAAAAAAAATTATAAGTTTCTGAAAATTAATAGATTTATAAAGAATTTTCCTCTGTACCAAACTCGAGAGTCCCGGCATTTCGCTCTTACGAGCGAGAAGCAGGGACGGTAGCAGCACCAGACGCAGCAGTTGCGGTCGCACTGAGAAACGAAAGAAACCCAACAGAAACCCCATTACCACCATCCTCATCATCCAGAAACAAATCCTCCGGAATACGAAAAGCGCCATGAACACAAACAATGCCGACACCAATAACAAGCGCAGACATGATAACAGATGCAACACTGGTAAGAAACAGAGCAAATATAGAAACCACAATAAGAATTCCCAATGTCTCTTTATCAGAGAATTCGCGGTTAAACATAACTAACGGTTGATCATTGGGTTTGGAGAGGTAAAGGAAGAACCAAGCGGCGACAATGGCGGAAAGTGTGAGAAGGGAGAAAGGGTGGGTTAACAGGGTGGCAGCCAGGGTGAGGATGATAAGGGAAATGTAGTTGATGCGGAAATAGGTGTAGTTTTTACGGAGACGGGAGGTGGCGTCGGTGAGGGATTCGGGTTTTGAGAAGGCGGTTCGGTCTGTTAATTCGGACCAGGGACGGCGGTTGGAGAGGGAGAGTTTGATTTGGTCGTGGAGACGGGTTAAGAGGGCCCGGAATTGGGTGGGTTGGGCTTGGGCTTGGGTGGTGGGTTGGGTGGTTAGGGTGGTTGGGAGGATTGGTGGGGTTGGTGTAGACATGGTTTGGGTTGTGGAAATTGGGAAAATTGTGAAATTGTGAAGAATGTGGAATTTATGAAGGAATGAAGGGGGAGGAGGAGATTTAGGAGGAGGGAAGATCTAAGTTTAAATATGTGTTAAGAGGGGATAACTAACAACTAAAAAGGTGAGTTGTTCATGTCAATTGTCTGTAAGCAAACGGGTCAATCGAGTCGGTTTGGAACTTTGGATGGAGTCAGTTTAGATCGGGTTATTTTCGAATTATGCAAAAAAAAAAATCAGTTAGAGTGGATCAGGCTGAATGAGTTCGAGTTAGGGTAATTTTCTGATCTATTATTATCGAGAGTTTTAGGGATTGTGGTCGACTTGTAGTAATAAAAATTGGTATGAGTTATGTTGGGGTCTTATGTTTAGGTGTCGGATCGGGTACGGGTTGAAGTATTCGGATAATTTGGCTAAGACTAAAGTCAATTATCTAAAGTCAATTGTGGAGGAGGGGAGAAGGGAGATCCATTTGGAAATACAAGTTACAAAAGCTTTAACTCTAATCTTAGTTGGACTATCGTGGTTACATTTGATCATAAAATGATCACAAAACTTGTCTTTATTTTAGGTGGGTCGTCTGTAACGAAGCAAGAAGGTGAAATAGTTTGATGATGATCATAATGAAATGTTTTAACAGTGTAGTTTTAATTAGTGTAGAATAAGCTGATATAATGATAGATCTAGACCAGAAACTCTCATTCCGGATTGAAAATATAAGCAATGGAATTGGAACTAACATTGAACCCAACCAAGCAGTTTCTAGCTAATTGGTTGCATCTTGGTAGCAACACTGAACAGGTACATATTCACCTGCACTTAATCCTCATATGAGGAACTTAATAATACCAACTTAAGTCTCAACATTCATCATTTAAACTGCACAACAGTCGTAATACTAAGAAATTCAGTTTAACAATGACGATAACAGCCTAATAATTAAGTGCGATACACTTCAATAAACAAGCTCCAGCTTAGACAACGCCAAAGCCTTAAGTGTGTTATTTCAGCTGAAATGCTTTTAGAAGGTGGATCCGTTCCATCCGAAAAAGGAACCCTGCAAAATGAAATTAAAACGCAACCACCTCAGATAGCAGACAGCTTTAAATTTTCAATGCAATTTTTGTGCTTATAAGTTATAACTAACAAATTCATCATCATTTTTGTATAATGATGTTTTAACGGGACCCCAGAGACCAAAAAATTCCGAGTCCACCACTGCTCTTACTACCAACCTCACACAAAGCAGCATAAGAAAAGATGATAGAGATAAGGAAGAATCGCAGGCATAAAGGAGATGAAAAATACTGGAGTACAGAGTAATAACTTATTATGAACACAACTATTGACAGCAAAGGCTCGTTTACATGTTAAAGTTGCTAGGAGCCTAGGACTGGTGTAAAGCATGCAAACACTGTGCATTTTCTTGAATGGGATGTTCCTAAACAACAGGAAGAATGCAATAATAAGAATACGGTGCCTGATGATGAGAGTCTAGCAAAGGTATGAGCAGTATGGCAAAGACAACTTGCCTTAGTGTCATAGAATTTGATGAAGAAGCGTGACTTGGGAACAGACAGCTTGGTCTCAAGGATAGCGGCAATGGCAGCGCTGAGCTTCTTGTTTGTATCGGGGTTAAGACCGCCAATGGACACCAGTTCACCATATGCTGCTGGCTGCTCAGTTCCACCAAATGCCATTGGAACTGACCCCTTCAACACCACCATGACATACTGCAACGTCAATCAGTTAGTCATGTTAGGAGGAAAGTCAGGAAAACATTAAACGAAAAAAAATAAAATATATATTACAGTAGAATCCAAGACCCTCGTTACTTCAGGTTCGGGAACAGCATACAGAATACAACATCAGATATTATAAATGAACAAAGCAGGCCACAAATTATACAAAATCTAAGCCCAATTCATGATTCCAGTTGAGTATTTTCAAGTTTCGAAAAAATCTTTTGTCAAGTTCATCTTATCAGATGTCGAGGCAGGAGTATCAAGTCTTTGAGATTCAGTTCATTTTACTTAATTGCTTGCCTAAACCATTATACTTAGAAGCTTCAAGTGGGTTAGGACAATTGAGCAATTGGTAACATGTCTAATCAAAGTCATGTCTTTGTAACTGGTATAGTAGTATATAACTATATATCATAACTATTAACTAGCTTGTTAGTTTATTACGCAACAGACAGAGGCTACCATGAAGCCTCAATGGACAAAGTTTCAGGCACAGCCGCATAGCTTCATTTCCTGTACCCAAATATCCATTCCTTTATTGCTGAAATATCAACTGGTTTTTTGCAGATGATTCTTATTTCTTCAGAAACATAAGAGTATTCAGAAACCGTATAAAAATGCTCCACTGGAGTTTTGTGCTAAATCTTTACATATTGAAGTCAACCTACGGTCTACGGACTAGCAACGGACTGAAGTAAGGTAATATAAAATCGTAAGAACTACGATAAATCAGGGGAATAAGGAACTAGCGGGATTCACTACCACGTGTGAGAAAAAGAGATAACACCGGTTCACTACATAATTGGAATACACCCAACCCAAGTTCTTGCATGTTTGTGGATTGAGAACTACTCGTAAGATGAGACAAGGAACCAACAGGATTCACAACCACGCATAAGAAAGGGGGAAAATTAACTTTTAAGAGACTGATTTGATGAACACCGGTCCACCACATGATTGGAACACGCCCAGCTAAAGTTCTACCACATCAGTTCTTTTCTAAAGAATGAAAAGGCTAACACAACAAGAAACAGCGCACAAAAAGCTGTCGTGTATGCCAGTCAGAGAACCGTGTACCAAAATCCATTTCTCGGCCATCCCCTCAGCGCCTCAATTGTCTGGCATCTTAAAACCACACACAAACTTTTCTTCACAAATTCACATATTGATACTCGGCATACACCTACATTGCTTAAGCTAAACTAGCCGGAAGATTACACGATAAAGCTAGCAAAATCAACTAGTTGTATAACATATCAAGGGCACTGCTAAACCAAACTACTGATGATGCTACCTCAATCCCAAATTCAGACCTCACAATATCATCACACACACCTATCCAAAGTTCCTATCCACAATATCATCAATCACATCCACAATAAATTACGACCCGAAATCAACACCAAATTACACAAACACAGCTTATCTAAACAATCAATACCCACCAAACTGCAGAACCATTAACTAAAAATACAACAAAGCCCACATCAAATAACACCATCTTCAGCCAAAAATCATGGGTATACAACTTATTCCAAACTAAGTAAGAAAACAAGTGCACAACAAACAATCATTTACAATTTAAACGGTTTGATACTTCAAAACTTTCAAACTTTCAGCTAAAGTTTCGATTTCCTTACGTCTAAAACCTGCCAGCAGAAGAAAAACCAACCCAAACTACCAAAAGTTTCAAACTTTAAGTTAAATTTTCACTCTTTTTTACTCTTACCGCATTACTAATTCGCCACCAATAAAAAATTCAGCACTAAATTTCAAGCCCTGATTCCACCACCGAAAAGAAACGAGCCCAAACAATAAAAAACTTCAAACTTTAACCTAAAATATCAGAAATTTTCTACTCTAGTACATTACTAATTCACCCCTACAAAAGAATCAGTAAAAAGCTTCAAACTTTAGGTAAAATATTCGATTTTTTCTACTCTATTGCATTACTAATTCACCCCCACAAATTTTTCCGCCCCTAAAATTTCAAATCCTGATTGCTGATTCCACCACAGAAAAGAAACAGTTCCCAAACAATAAAAAGCTTCAGACTGTAAGGTAAAATATTCGATTTTTTCTACTCTATTGCATTACTAATTTGCCCCCACAAAATTTTCCTCCCCTAAATTTAAGTCACGGTTCCGCCACTGAAAAGAAACACTGCCCAAACAGTAACAAGTTTCGAACTTTAAGGTAAAATATTCGATTTTTTCTACTCTATTGCATTACTAATTCACCCCCACAAAATCCCCCCCCCCATTTCAAATCATGGTTCCGCCTCTGAAAATAAACGGTGCCCAAATAATAAAAAGATTCAAACTTTAAGGTAAAATATTCCATTTTTTCTACTCTATTGCATTAGTAATTCGATTTTTTCTATTCTATTGCATTACTAATTCACCCCCACAAAATTTCAATTCCTGATTCCGCCACTGAATTAGAAACAGTGCCCAAAACAATAACAAGTTTCAAACTTTAACACAAAAAATTCAACATTTTACACTCTATTCCATTACTAGTTCGCTCCCTAAAGTTCAAATCCCGGTTCCGCCACCAAAAAGAAAATAATAAAAGGAGGAAGAGAGGTATATACAGCAGGGGGTTTGCCAATGATGTTGGCAATGGAAGAAGTAGCTTCAGAGAGGATGGCAGAAGTGTCGACACCTTCAAGGTTGACATTTGTTGAAATGTTGAGACACGGCATTTTTAGACACTTGACTTTCTCTTTTGTTTCTTTGTTTGTGAAATGATGCTGCTGCTTTCTTCTGCAACACACACTTGATAAATTTGATTTGATATGGATTATGAAACGTTGGTGTTTGACTGTTTGGTTTACCTTTCTAGAATTTTCACCTCTTTTTAAAACAAAACAACCAATCAATCACTAATCCAATGTGGGTCAAAGAGCGCGGTTATGGTATAATATATCCCTCTTAAATATAAAACAGGTTATGAGATAAACGAGATGATAAATAGAAAGGTTATAAAATGATGATAAACTTGTCTCATATAGCCATATGGAATAGTACTCGACCCATTTATACTTAAAACGGATACATATATCTTGAAGGAGGCCAGTTGTTACTTGTTAGTACTTAGGCTCGGTTCTTTTCGGCTGAAATGAGCTTAACTGAGTTAAATGAATGTGTGCTTAATTGAACTAAATTTATTGGAGCCGAGTTGAAATGAATGGAGTTGAAGTAAGATTTAATTTTGTGAAGAGATGAGTTGAATAGAACCGACTAAAGCTAAACTAAACTGTGTTGAATAGAGTCGAACTGAAATTAGGCTGAAAAGAACCAGGCCTTAGTACTAGAGTAGTATATAATATGCTTATTACTCCTTATAATAAGGCTATCTTGGGGATAAAAAAATCGGATTGAGTTATTTAAAAGATGATAAAATGTGGTGGTTTAACGTGGTTATAATTGATCTTATTCATATCTATGAAAGCGTTGATGGGATTTGGAAATGGTAGGCCAAACACTTTTTCAACATAGTTTATTTTCGCAGTACATTTTTTACTCATTTCAGTACATTTTGCACGTAACTTTCCATTTATTTACCCTTTAGATGCAAAGAGCCAACAATCCTTCATCTCTCAACCCTGACCACTTCTACCCTTAAGTCAATCAAAACAAACTAATTATCAACCCAATTTGATTGTAAAATAGGCGTTTGATTTGGTTAATGCAAACTATAAACAAATCCACTTTTTCTTCACTTATTTGTTGGCAATTACTTTTTCTATCATGAGTTTAAATGTTATTAGATTTGCATTTGGTGGAGCGGATGAACACTAGTGGCGGCACGGCCGCACATATGGATGGTCGTCGGGGCAAACAGTGGCCAGGCGGCCTGGAGAGAGGGACGGCGTGAGGAGTACAATGGTGGTTGATAGTTCGTTGAAGGGCTTCGAATTGCGGTGGGAGTTGAGTTTGTTGGCCATAAGTAACAGATTGTGAGGGCATTGAGCGGCAAGGGTCGTGGTGGTAGGGGTAGTTAGATAGTGATGGGTAGGGTGGGGGTTGCGGTACTATGAAACACATTCAAGGTTTCATGCTATGTTTTTTGTTTTCTTTAGGTAGTATAATGATGAAAATGAGTGAAAGTGAAGAGGGCAAAATAGTCAAAAGTGTACTATAATGAGTAAAATGTGTACTGCGATAATAAACACCCTTTTTCAATCACCTTGCCTATTTTTAGATTCATGTTGGGTGGTTGCAAAGTCATATGGAGTCCGGACACGTGACATGATGCAACGTATCATTTATTGATGTAGTGCCATGTAAGATGGTGATGTGTGTTGGACTGTTGGTCGCTCGCAATAGTGTTAGAACTTAGAAGTGTGATTAAATGCAAGGTTGAATTGGACACGAGTCGAGTTCTCGTAGATTTTCTAACCCACGGTAAAGTGGATTAACGTATTTCAGACAAATTAAAGAGCCAAACACTTGGAAATTTCTTAAAATACATTGTTCAATCCCGCTGAATAATCAGAAAATAACCATTATTTATACGTCAAATAACGGGAATAATAATTTTATGGAGCCCAACAAATTGATACCGGGAAACCTAAAACTTTAGTCACCGGATTTTACCATAAACCGTTGTCCCCCTTTCTCCTTACAGTAGGTCTTGCTTAAGACGGGTCGGATCTTACAACGGGTATTTTGTGAGAAAAAATGGGTAGAGGGAACAAGGTGGGCTCCCCCCATGTGCTCTCCACTCACCATTAATGGGTATTTTGTAAGAGAATATACCTCCGTCTGAAATAAGAATTTGTGTTCTGCTTATTAATCAACCTAACTGACTTAACTCCCTTTTATACAACCCTAAAACCTCTGTTAAACCCCAATTCAACATCAATTCAATTCAATTGAATCAACCCTTCTCCAAAATTCCTCCTTTCATTTATTTTTCACTAAATTTACCTAATTACTGATTAATTTCATACAATTAAGACAATGGTTCGTTCAAAAGCTCCTTCAAAAAAGCCAGCAGCTCGAGGTGTCGATTTTAAGGTACTGATTTTCGTACAAATTTGAGTATTATAATTGTTACCCATTTACTGAAATTTATTGAATTTTAATGGGTATTTGTTTGATTTTTCATTTGTGATTTCAGAAATATAAACGGAAGTTGGGTAGGAAGTTGCCACCTCCCAAAAATACTACCAATACTGAGATTAAATCCAAAGGTATTGCTAATTTGCTATAATACTGTCTTTATATTCCCTAATTTTATTTTTTTAATTTATTTTTTTTTGGTGGAATTCTTCATTTTTAGAGAATTTTTCTTTGTAACATCAATAGTGTAGTGTAGTGTTTAGTAGCCAGTGGCGAAACTAAGGGTGTTAGCAGGGGCGGTTTCCTCCCCGAAGATTGATTAACTGAAATTTTAAGTTAAATTTTCGATATTTATGTTTTACCTTATTCCATTAATAATCATTCGCTCCCTGAATTTTCGGTCCTTGACGATAAAATATGGTTGTGCCATTGGTACTAGTAGTGTTGTACACTTGTACTGACTGATTTGGGGATGCATGTATGTGTAGCTATTATCCTTCCTGAACAAAGTATTGCATCGGATAAGGCGGGTTTAGCTTTGAGCAAAAAGGGCCAGTCATTGAAGGAGCTGCTCCAGCAAACATCTCATCACAATGTAAAAGTTCGCCGAGGTTAGTGGGTATGCTAATGCTGCTAGTTTTTTTAATTTATGTGTGTATATAGTTTGTAAAGGTTTAACCTTTGCTCAAGCATAGTGATGATATCGGGTTCGTCTCATAGTAGAAGTTAATGTCAATCGATTGATGTTACGGGAACGTATCAATGAGGACGACAAAGTAGTCCGTATAACATTTTAATTAGCGACTGTTTTGTTTGCAGATGCTTTGATAGGTGTTAGGGAGATATTGCTTAAAGATCCGACAGAGCTCAGGGACCATAAGCTAGCTATTATAGAGAAATTACGGGAACGTATTAATGATGATGATAAAGTAGTCCGTGAAACCTTGTACCAACTATTCAGGACAATAATCCTCCCTGGATGCAAAGAGGTGTGTATTTTCTTTTAATCTTTTTTACCCCATTCTTAGCCTTTAATTGGTTTTTTACTCTCTCTTTGATTTATTATTCATTAGTTGTAACTAGAAAAGCAAATTTTGCTGCATGAATGCTTAGTTTCTACATGCCTTTCGAGGTTGCCTTAATGTTGGAAGTAGGAATTGTGTTCAATTACCTAACGTTATGAGTCACTCCCTCCTCTTCATGGTTTTCTTCCCGCTTTTCTATTAAGAAAATTTTCATGGTTTTATTCAGGGGCGGATCTACTAAGGGGGCTATATGAACTATAGCCGAATAAGAATTTTTTGATAAATAGTTTTAAGTTTTCAAGAAAACAAAGAACTAGTGCAACATAGTTGGCAAAGGGAAACAATTTAATTGATTTGAAGTACAAAAAAGGCTTAGGTTCAAACCTTGCCAAGTGAATTTAATTTTTTTTTTGTTTAGCATATACACATTCATAAAAGTTAGCATTGAATTAATTTAAAAATGTCATTATTTCATTAGCATTTATTATAGTATACTACTATACAAGTACATTTATCACAAATTTATTTAGAGGTCATGCAATTTGTTGGATCATTAATTTTTTTTTTTAAGGAAATTAATCGTTGGTTTACTTGCTCGTAACATCAGTGTTTTATTATATTGAACTTAGGTGTCATATTCTATGTTAATTTGCTAGTAATGTAGTGTTTATTTTTTTGAAATAAGACGAGCCGTATTCCATGTTAAATGAACTTAATATTCTGTGAAAAATATTGTATGCTTTATTAACTTAAAATTCTTGAATTTTAGCTTCATAGATAGAAAACTTTTCAAAAAATTGTTATCATATTCAAGCTAATTTGAATAATGCTCAGTACTACTTATTGCATGTTGAATATGTTAAAAGATTACATTTCGGTAACTCAAATTTCATAACATAAATATCTATGTTAAATGTGTCAAATTTCATATCATAAATGTGTTGGGGTGTTGGGATTGGGCTACTCGAAAGTACCGTATTTTTAATATAAATATTTTAATTGGACCTCCTTTTAAACTCATTGTGTTGTACTCTCACTTTTTAAGTTACAAATATATGAACGCGGCCCAAAAAAAAATTAGCCTTATATAAAAAAAATTTAGCCTTATATAAAATCGATTCCTAGCTCCTTTTAAACTCACTGTGTTGTACTCTCACTTTGTAAGTTACAAATGTGTTGTACACTCTTTTCCCACTGGTTTCATAATACTCACGTGGTTTATATATTCCATTTTAGTCCACCATCGCAATAGTTCACTACCAATTTGCGTGTGCTTATATTAAAAGTCGGTCTGATGGCAAGCATAAATTATCATCGGGGTCATTGGCAGTATCGGTTTACTTTTCAAAATGTATGCTAACTAATGGCTCATAAAATTAAAAGAAGCAAGTGATAGAAGAAAGTGATAGGGAATGTCAAGAACTCAACATACTGTAATGCTTGGCTTGTTTTAGTTGTCTTATTATGAACTATTGAACTTGTTCACCAGCATTTTAGGTTGGTATATGCTGGTATTTCTGTACAGTTTTAGTGACTGATGTCTGATGCTGTCATTTTGGGTCTGTGGTACAAATATTTTGTCTGCTTTCTTCTGGGATGAGACTACTAACGATATATATACTGTTGGCTGCTGCTTCTTGTAGGATAATCACGGAGCTCATATATCTCTTGCTATGACTTATATATTTAATGCGATGACGCACTTGGTTCTTGATGTCCGGTTGATGGCTTTCAAATTCTTTGATCTTGTGATCCAGAATTTTCCTTCGTCCTTCTCCTCATATGCAGAAAAGGTAGAAATTGTTGATCTCTGTTTTTGTAGGACTTTTTTTGGCCAACAGTGCATATCTATAGACATCTTGCAAGGTTGTAGTTGGTACTCGTTGCAAATGTAACTTCATATTGATAAGTCTTACCTCTTTTTTTTTTTTTTTCTTTTTTCCTCTGAAAGAAATTTTGATTTTATGGTTCTTAGATGATGTATGTATATTTTTTCTGCTCCTACTCCAGGTAAGAGAGTGTTGGCGTACTGTACCTATGATTTTGTCTACTGTTGATGTGAATTCGATTCTGAATTATGCAGCTGTATATCCGTGTAATAACTACTGTGGTTGTTTCACGTAACGCCTCTTGTATCCATGGGTAGGAATTGTTTGTTTGAGCTCTCAGCGGTCACTTATGTGAATATACACATTTATCTGTTAGCCTCTTTACCACAGCCTCGGGTTTCATTTTTGTTTTGTCCATTATCCTTCTTTGGACTTTCTTGGCTGAGTGTAGGTTCTAGAAAAATGTCTGCTCGTGAGGACCCTTGTCGTCTATTGCTTTGATGATATCTTATATTTCCCTTAAAAAAATGTAGGTTCTGGAAAACTATATGGATATACTAAAGAAGATTCATTTCCATACCGACGACAAAAGCAAGCTAAAAACTGCACTTGCTGGACTTCTCCGCTGCTTGTCATTGTTGCCATCAAATAAAAATGGTACAGATTCTTCTGAACAGGTAATGTCCCTTGTCCATATTTATGATTAACTTAGTGTCGATTTTGTGCTATTTTTTTTTATCATACCTGATTCTGATGTACTTATTGCATTCAAGGCATATTTCTAGCTGTAATTAAGTAGCTCACAAATGTGCAACACTACACAAATCTACCCCCCCCCCCCCCCTCCCCAAGCGATTCTTGTAATTCTTTTTTCAGCTTCAGATATTGAGTCTTCAATCTATACATGTCTGTATGTTACAGTTAACGAGCGAGACACTAGTATTGCATGCTTTCAAGGAGGTGGTGCCAAACGATTCCACTGGTATGCTCAGAATCTGATACCTACACATGTTTCCTTGTTGTGTTTTTTCTCAGCCTCTTAAACTTTTAGAAATAGGGTTTTTGTCTTTTAACTTGAATTTTAGTGAGGTGGTGGATCCTGCTATAAAAGAAAAGGTGTATGAGTTTTGTGTTTGACAATTATCCTGTACCGACTCAACATTCAATTTAGAACAGCTTAACTTTCGGACAGTATGTATTTTGATTTGTGCAGTCCGTTTTATTGAGTCATCTCATACGAGCGTGATGAGCAGTCAAAACCTTGCTATTAAAACTACGCACTGGATTTCATTTTCTGTTTAAAGGAGTGTTTCAAGCCTTCGTGGTTTTGATGAGCTCACTTGAGTTATTACATGTCAGTAATGTCAAGTTTCAGTTTAGGTAACGCAGAAACGGCTGAAGTAATGGAACTTGATGTTACAGTTCTTTTCTTTTAGATGACTAGCTAACTGCAATTCCAGCAAAACACAAAACTGAAAGTTATTCACTTTGTCGCGTTCTCATGCTTACGATCTGATGTTCGGTTTTATAAGCAGCACGTTGATCGCTTTACGGTTAACTTTTTCAGCTTCCACCCCACCCAAGATTTTTAATTGTCATTGCACGTAGAGCTCTCATGGCGCATTAGACATGCCCCGCCGTATTATGAGAGAGTGCCCTTTATATTGACAGTTTGACACACACCAGTTTTATATGGCTAGCTACTAAGTTGCAATACTGAAATGTTAAACTAGATGTCGCATGCGAGATGTTGGATATGGCTACATTAATTCCAAAAATGTTTTATGAGAGTGAGTGATGGGTGACGAATTTGTCATCTCATAACCGGGAAATTGTTGTTGAGAATTTATAAGGTCTTTTTATGGAATCTTACCTTGAAGTTGTCTTTATATCTGTGTAAGTGGATCAATTTGGATTCGGTACATGCTGCTACTTGAATTTGTTTTTTCACATTTTCTTACTTTATATGTACTCCACAACTTGCTTCTTTTATCTCTTTTTTTAAATTCATTTTATTTTTGTTTTTATCAATACCTTTAAGTGACTTTAACCACCTTTTTCCCGCATTCTTGGACTCATGCCTAAACGATTTCAAAGGATGCTTCATGTTAGCCGACCCAAATCATATTGGGACTGAGGCTTTGTTCTGTTGTTTTTGGCTTTGTGGGGGTACGGATTTTAAAAGGAGCTACGGAGTATTTAATCACATCTTTGCTTAAAGAATGAATAAATAATCTCTTAGTTGAATCTTCTCCTTACTCTTGTAGAACATGATAAGATTGGTGGAAAACTGAGCGACCTTTTGCAGCTTCTGGTCACCTGCTTCAGTGGACTTATCTCAGTAGTACACTCTGAGCGAGTGCTTGATGCACATACATTCGACTGCATGCTGTGTATACTTCAGAGCATAGATTTAGTGGTTCAGAACTATGTCCACAGAGTCCACAAGTATCAGAAGGGTCTTCAGTCTCCAATGTCCTCTGCTACAATGGCAAGTATGCAGGATCAGGATTTCCCTCCTCCTTTGCTGGATAAGCTATTTGCTATTTTTCCCATACGCCCAATGGATTATCTTTCGGAGAAGGTATTTCCATTTCTTCTCAACTCCTGATCCTCGTAATTGTTGCATCTTTATAACCCGTACTAGTGATTATTGCGTGTTTAAATTTTCTTTTCCTGCCAAGGACCTCGAGCTTTATGAATTGTATGGCTTGTATCACCTTCCGAGATTGTGGCACAATTATGGTTTTAATATTGGTGAAATTATGGTGCTTCGTGATGATTGTTGAACTTTCTAGCTCTATGCTGCCTCTACTCTCTTTGTAACTTGGGAGTTTTTTTAGAAGGAAAAAAAACCATGCTCAATATAAAAAAAGTTTCTTAGCAGATAAAAAAGAAAAGAAAAATGGTAGTTGTCGAGCCCAGTGCTGGGAAATTTTGCTCTTTACTTGATCAACGGAACCAGTGTTCCAATACAAGTTTTCAACTTTTTTCTATGTTGAAGTTATCGGTGAATTTTTGTTCATGGTGCCATACTCGAGTGTGATTACAATTACATAATAGTAACCCTTCCATTTTGGAATTGTTTGGTTTGTTTCCGGTAATCATTCTGGTTTTTTTAATACTATATTAGTCTGTGTTATGGTTTATTTATACATTTAGAACTGTTGTTTGTTTGATCTATCTTTTGCTTTTTGGTTGACAGGAGGACCAGAGATATTTTATATTAAACACAATAATATCCCAAATATACTTTACTTTCAGACAATGGATCTGCCCTTCTCTTGGCTTACCCGATGAATTCTTGGAATTTGTAGTGGATGTGCTCCCCAAGGTCTGTTTTTTTTTTTTCCGATACTGTATAACCAATGTCAGGTCATCAAATTTCTGGTGTTGCGAGTGCAAACGAAAGCATATGTATTTCATGCTCTTAATTTTTCAAGGCATTGCAATTTCCAAATCCTTAGAGGGAACTTGGTCAGAATCAAGTCAATCAACATTTCAATAACCCAAGCAAATATCTTTTATGGGTTTACTTGATACTGGATATTGTTACCAGGACATGATGATGGCGTTAGTGGATCATCCGGCGTCATCCCTGATAGTATTTATACATTTTATTGCTGTCTGTAGCATACATCTGTGAAGTCATTGACATTTTTAATGAGCATTATTAATCCTTTTGTTTAAGAGTTCCATTTCTGACAATGGTGCACTTGTTTTAAGTAGTTCTTATTGAAAATGCACTTGCATTTTGTTGCTAATTTTATGTTAATTTATTATCATATTTATCTGCAGGTACGTGGTGTCAAGCTATCTAATAATAAGACATTAAATGAGAAGCATCTAGTTCCGCTGGTTCCGTTTATTCCAAGTCTGATAGCAACAATAGATTCATACCAGAAGCACGCTCTTTTGCAGGTTTGTCATTCCCCCGCGCATATTCTTTCCTTGGAATATTAGAGGACTTGTAGCACCAAAAGAACAAAACCTTCTTGGATGGAGTTGCTGACAATGGAACGAAATTGAAGGATATTTTGAATGCCTATCGGATTTTATAAATATTAATTGACATACACAAACTTTTACTTTTGAATGTTCGTCATAACATGCATTTCCACTATCTCAGAGTTGGAGTGATTTGTACTGGAACTGTTACTCTATTTCCAATATTACCACCTACTATTCATCTTTGTCTCTTATCTTATATAACCTAAATCTTTTTTCATCTCGTGGGCCTCGCGGCAACTTGTCTCTTACCATTCTGGTATCTCATCTTTTCTAGTATAATTACACATCTAGCCAGAATGCTTATTCTCTTGCCATCAATGTCTGTGATAAACTCTAGTTGTACAACATCAGTTCCACAGAGTAGAGGAGAGCGAATAGTCATCTGTCACAACCTTCCTCTTGATATTGAGTGGTAATTTCTTTTTGCAACGTCCTCCTACATACATTGGCCTTACATTTATGTTTAGTATGTCATCACCTATGCTAGCCAGACACGAGTACGACTCCTACGAGTGTCGCACACGGGTACGTATCAAAGCGGCACACTCGTCATGTCTCAAAATTTGAGAAACGTGGACTTTTTCTTAAAATGCCGACATGTGTATGAGGGTCATGTCTATCAAAACATAAATTTGATTAAATTTACGAAATAGTAAATTATTTTACAGTGAAATGTAAAGATAAAGGAAACATAAGCGTTAAGATTGTGAGAAATCATACTATATGC
The DNA here is from genome assembly GCA_022085475.1 of Heliosperma pusillum. Classification (NCBI taxonomy): domain Eukaryota; kingdom Viridiplantae; phylum Streptophyta; class Magnoliopsida; order Caryophyllales; family Caryophyllaceae; genus Heliosperma; species Heliosperma pusillum. The sequence goes on from JAIUZE010000117.1 coordinate 79,684, forward strand.
TTCATATTCCAAACTCTTCATGTGCTTTTGTCATGCAATCCTTTCGTGTTACATTCAATTGGTAAGGTGTAGACTGTAGAGTGAGGATTCCATACGATCATACCATTTTCTTCTTGAGTGTCGTGTTGGACGTGGGTAAGGTCACAAAAATTGAAGAGTCGTAGACTTGGAGTACCATAGGTTCCTGGTACGTTATAAATTGATCTAAATAACCTCACCCTAGGAGAATGACTTCGGAATACAGGGTTAATGTTTTTGAGGTTGGTATTGGTACAACCGTGTAACTACGCTACACACCAACTTCTACCTGTAATGTTTTTTTCCAGTTTGTAATTTGATGAGAAATAATTTGATCTTTTGAAATCAATGAATTATTTGTCTCCTGATATAATTCACTTAAAACTACAGGCTTTCACAACAGCATTTAAAAATAGCTATGCTGACTCCTCAATGAAGATGGCTTGCTTAAAAGCATTGGAAGAAATGCTTGCTTCTGTAAGTTCTCGAACAGTCTCACCTTGGTGTCTATGTTTTTCCCGTTTGATCTATTTTGGCTTGTGTATGTGTCTGCTGGACATTGACAGTTTCTCTATCCGAAGTTGTCCGGCACCCTTTGCATGTTATGCTATCTATGCCAAGTTTGTAGGCGTTAATTTTGCCTCAATGTAAGAAAGGGTGAAGGGGCTGTTTTGTATGTCTAGAGGTAAAAGTTGAAGAAGTTGATTTATCTTTGTGATTTTGTCAACCTTGAAGTAATCTTCCTAGTTTGCTCAAACCCGCCGGAGCCCGAATTGATGTGCACGTATTGAATTGTATTTGCTGTTTGGCTAAAATCTATATATCATATAATATACTCGATGAATAGTGTGTTGTATCAGTTATACCATCCTTGCAGACATGTACTATGAAACAGGCAGCCTGTAGTAATGAGATTATACTATTTGGTTACTGTTTCCGTATAAGTAGTGTTAAATGTGACATTCACTAATTTCAGGAAGAAGAAATTCTGTATTCTGTCTCCAGCGATTTAGAAACACATGACTATCAGAAGATTTGGATAGATGAGACTGGGTTGCTACTGAAGTTATTTGGCAATGGACATCCATCGAAGTTGCATGTATACAAATTTCCCTTGATACAAAAAATTGTTGCATTGTCAAATTGTTGTCCGTATATTATGTCCCCTTTTCTGGTGCTGTCAGCTTGATATTTGCTTCTCCATCCTTGATGTTTATATCTTCATTCCACAGGAGTTGCTGTGTTTTCTTGTTCGCCTTGGGCAAATTGGACTTCGAAACAATGATCTTGTTAAAGAGTATGAGAGGCTACAGGATGAGTTTCAAATTTTTTTTTGTGTATGCACAGATAAAGGTGAGTTGCTATTTTATAGCTTGTTTATAGCTGTTTGGGAATTTTTATTTGTATACATGTGGCATTAAACATCCAGTATGTGCTAATTGTTCCCAACAATTAATGTCTCTAACATCTCGCTTTGTTCCTTGAGTTTTAGGCTAATTTCACTTGGTGCCCTAAGGATTGACTGATTCTACCCTGGCAATGTGAAGTTTGAGTTATTTCTCACATTTGTGACCGAAGTTTTGAAAAATATCTCGTATGTGTTACTGGAGGTCTAAAAGAGTCAAATTTTGTCTAAATTAATGACATTTTCATCTTAATAAAATGCAAACACACACATTAAAATAAATATTAAGGCTGAATTTTCATGTGATTTTTTAAGAAAGAAAAGAAAAGAAAAGAAAGAATAATAACTATATGAAAGTAAATTTTTTTGGATTAGGCGGTTGTGATATTACCTTTAGGTCACGAAAGTGGGAAACAACCTTAACATCAGATCACTAATGTTGAATCAGCCCAACCTCAAGCACCAAAGTGTGAATATTCCTAGTATCTTTTGCCTTGAATTGTTGGACGCTTGTAAAATGTACAAAGATGACTTGGCAAACACATTTTTTAATCATTAATAAGTGATACTCCCTCCTACTCTTTGGAAGGTTCCCATTTCCTTTTCGGGCGGATTCTCTGAAAGCTTCCACTTTCCTATTTAGGACAATAAAACCATGTAAAATGACTACATTAGGCCCATTCATTTATCCCACAAACCTCAACCGAGTATCAACCACAGGTCCTCAATCACATATTGGTCTCTATTCGAAAAGCAATGTTGGCTTTAGCAATAATCACGTGTTTATGCATGAAGCAAATCAATAATATGTATTTTACTTTTGGAGTTTTAGAATTAATGCTGGTTTTTGTCGTGTTTGGTTTCCAGTATAATGTTTTTCCATAGTCCAAGGTTTCTTAGGTTCTTTCTTTTTCCTTTTTGCATCTTAGGCAGGTGCAGCCTTTGATTTCAATTGGCTGCTTACTAGTGGTAGTCCTATCTATATTTCAGGTGAAAGATGCTATGGTCCTTTTGTGCAACTTCCAGAAGACTGTCAATTTATTTCCATTTGTTGTCTCTCATATTTCGACACCCTGAAAGGAGATTTGCTCTCCTCCCTGGCTTTGTGCTGCTTATGTAAGCAATCCTTATCTTTTACGCATAGTCTCTTCCAAATATTTTACTTTTCTATAATTTATGTATGGCGTTTTGACGTAGATAAGTAGACCAGATAACAAGTTTTTAGAATCAAATAACCCGTAAAAGGTTGATATACAAACCTGAAATCAACAATGTCTTCTTGTATTGAAAGTTGAAACCCAAACTAAGGTCGATGAAACTAAACTAGACACTGAAGTAGCGTTGTCGCATCATTTTTTTGTCACAACATGAGTTCCATCAGAATGAGGTAAGTTGGAACACCCTGTAAGATTAAACACCTCCATATGTATTTCGAAGGTTCTGAATTCTTCAAAAGGGGAACATAAATCAGTTGTTGTGCATTACATTCACATCTCATGTACGGTGATGTACCTCTTGTTTCATTCACGGTTTTTGGCCTTTGGAATATTTCACTGAAGCTTGCATCTTTGTACGTTGGACCTAAAATATTAGGTCTTTTCTTTGAAATTGCTTTATTGATAAAGTTTGGTGTTTTTCATTTGTTTTATTGGTTTCAGCCGATTCTTTGAAGCCGCCTGTATTAACACACATAGTTGAAGTTGTACAATCATCATACAGAGCTGGACGTGTTGACATTGCAGACTACTTCAGTTTCTGCATCACCTTGTTGTCACAATTCAAAGTCACCACTGGTACGTTGTGGTCAACCGTCATAGCAATTTTCATTTGGATAATACGGAAACAACCTATTTGTGTTATTAATACAAGGGAAATAATGCATACGTCAGCTTTCCCCTATCTTGCCATAGGCAGGAGCCTTTGAGGCATGGCAATAATGTTTGTTTTTTTGTTTTAAGTTCTGAGCGGAGGCCTGAGGTATGACTTTTTATTAACCATTATGTCAGGAATTAATACTGTGTTCAGAATCTCTGTTATGTTTGTATGAAAATATATTCCATTATCTTCTTGATCACCGCCGTGGTGGAAGTTATGATTGTCACCTATTGGCTTTCTTCAGTAAATTATCCTCTATTACTTTAAAAAAAAATTGGTAAGGTCCTCTTCTCACCACATGAACGTTTCTGTTGAAAAATTATTTCCTGAGCTGTGTATACTGAAGAACACAATCTTAAAGGTTTCAGGAAATAATTTTCAATAAACATGGGACTCCTTAAATCATCTAGCCATCTAGGTTAGGCAGCACGTTGCTCATATTTAAATGCCAGTTTAGGATTTCAATGTAATTTAATCGCTAAGTACAATTAACTTTCCAAAACTACCTCACGAGTAGAATATTCTTTTTCCAGCACTATGCTGAGTACTGAATAGGCTTTCAGTAGTTGAAGAGTATTTTGGCCATCTGTATATAGCAAAACTTTTAGGGACTAATGAAATGAATCCTAGTTTTTGTGTTGCGCTTGCACTTCTATAAATAAATTATCCAATAATCTTGTAGCATGACATTTTGAAGTCCTCATGGATTTACTTGGGTGTTATTTTTTGTGACATCTTTCCCCTCTGTAAGTTGTCATTGACTAATATTTTGGATTTTTTTTGCAGAGGAATTGTCTACCACAGTGGAGACAGAGGCCGTGTGTTCTTCTGCAAGGACATTTAGATATATTACCGGTTTAATCTTGACTTCCTTGCTCCAGATGGGAGATCAGTCATTACTTCTTCAGATGTCTGAGAGTTTTGTGTTAGATATTTTGGTGAGTTACCGTCTTATCCCCCTCTTTCCTGTAGTCATCATGTTTGCTCTCTGCTTCTCTAGCAGTCGTCCGCCCGTAGTAAGGGGACTCATGAAAACGCTCGTACATTGTGAATATGCCCATATTTATATGCAATTTTCTTTGACTTCAGAGCTCAACAACCTCTTGACAGCAACTGTTTTGTATTCCTCAGTCGCAGAATTTACCTCTGGAGAACGCGTGTGCTATGATGAGAGTACTTGTAGCATTGGACTCCAAACCTTCAAAACTTTCAGAGGAGACCATTGTCAAGCTTGGCGACATAGTTCTAAGTTACATGCTCAATATTGCTCTTGTAAGTATCTTTGCTGTTTTCCTTTGCTGTTTTTCCCCTTCCTAGGAATGCCGGTTCTTCTTTGGCTCTTTGCCTCAATGGATAAACGTGCTTGGAGTTTTGTATTTGCCAGTGTCAAATGCATGATGATATTGATTGGTTGTCAGTGTTGCCTCAAATTAGTTTTAATTGAAGATGATCCCTAATTAAGCCTCTTTAACCCGGCGGCATCATTAAGAGGGCATTTGGTTCAAGCAAGGGAAAGGGATTCAAGGGGAAAGGAAAGGGATTACCCTTATCTCCTCATGTGTTTGGTTTGAAATTAAAAGATAAAAGAAAACCCTAACCTCAACTCCTATGACCACCCCTATCACCCAACACAACCTCCCACTACCACTTCCCGTTCATGGTTGACTCCCAATGCCGGCGACACCCTTCTAATTGCCGGCGATCTCTACAGCCTTATGCCAATATATTGGAGCTGGTATTAGTGAAATACAGTGGTACGAAAAAGCCTATATGAGCAAAAGAAGACAACTTGGCTACCTTTCTTTCTAATCTCAACCGATTGGAACTTGATAATTATCTGGTATTTAAAGCTATCCCCCTTAATGGGAAAACTATATTATTCGAAATATCGTACCCTGAAAAATCTGCTTTATTTGGAGTACGTAATGTGTCGCACAGCAACAATCTCCCAACAGATGTGGTGTTTTTGAGGGTGGGAAAGGAGTTTTCTGGGGTGGGGGAGGGATATTACTGGGCATAGGGCCCAAAGCTTGCTTTTTAAAAAAAAAATTGACGCTGACTATTGTATATGAGTTAATCGAGTTTCCTCCTCCCTGACGCCAGTTGTTTCCGGACCATGGAAAGGAACAAGAAGGTAGAAGCTCATGCACGGGTCGCTATTATCTTGTCCCTTGCTTTCATTTGTTTGACAGAAGCCTCGTACTAATGAAACATCTGCTTAACAAAATGGGATCATTTGTTGTCGAACCTTGCAAATTAGCTTTCTTAATTGGTACTAATCTGACACAAGACTATCCGAGAAAGATAAAGGCAGTTGTTTGCTTCTTTTCAATGCTGTCCATGGATTCTAAAATGCAAAGAATTCTTCCATCATGCAAAGCAGAGATTGATAACATTTTACGGGAATTGTTGTTGACGCAGGTATGTTGGGATCTTGTATCATAATTCTCTCATTACTTTCTATGTTATAATTGTACTCTTAGAAGTTAATATTGGAAGTGATGAATTAATCAAATTCAAATCCCATCACATTGTTTGGAAGAGATGGGCTAGTAGGTTATTGTTGATGTTTTGTGGCGTCAAGAACACTTATTATATGATGCTTCCAAGAGAAGCACAATCTATATATGATGAGTTCAACTAACGTCGGGAAATGCAAAAGCACATGTTGATGAAGAATTTAACAGGGTTACTCCAATTCTAGTTGACGGAAAAGCTAGGGTTACTTGTCAGGATTGGGTGAGTTAGGAGATATTATTGGTGATTGAAGCACAGGTTATTAATATGAGAAAAGAGCAAGAGAGGACTTATATCTGTCAAAATGGAATTGGTAGTATATGTTGGGATGGGAAATAAACAGATCAGATAATTTTAGCCCTTTCGGGATCGTATGGTTTGACCAAAATCAATTTTCAAACTTTCCATTTCGCATATAAATTAATTGTACGAATTCAATTCCTTTGATTGCAAACAGTTCGCAAATAAATTAATTGTATGAATACAAATCTTTTGATTGCAAACAGGCGGAGGGATGCGATACGTATTGTTGCATATTTAATTCTGTTGAGTCTTGACAGTGTCTATTAATTAAATGTTTCTGCTGTTTGTTTGAAACAGTCCTCGGAGATGGTCAACATGAACATTGAACAATGTCATAAGGTAGAAAATGCTGTAATAAGCTTCAAGAACATGATTGGTGAAATTTCTATTGCTGCAAAATAAAGGTAATTTTCCGTGTATGCTGGTAAATTGTTTTCAGTTTGACCATTTCCTTTGAAAAGAAATCGATTCAAATTGCTGGTTACAAACTATCCAAACAACCTACTTGGCAATCAGAATAATGACGGTATAGATTATTTGAAGTGTTCCTGGTGTACAATTTGCTTTTGAGTTTATTTGTCACACGTACATCCGAAACACACACGCGGCACGCCAACCCTGGAATTCTTAGGAGCACTTGAGGCACTGGGGTGATGATGTTTATTACCCTCCCTTGTTGATGTTTATTATCTCCGTTGATGTTTCTTATTGCCCTTTTCTGATTATTAGATCTTCTGTGCCCTTAGATGTCGGCATGTAGATATTCGACTTATGTTCGCCTCTATGGAAAAGCCTGTAAGTAATCGACTTATTGACAGGGGCTCTATTTGCACCAACTGACAGAAGTTGCAGTCAGACATTCTTAGGGGGAACTAAGAGATGTTCAGCGGCCTTGCTGCAACAACGGCCTTCACAATTTTGAGAGAATGGAGCTGTGGATCTCTTTTCAAATCTGGCGGAGAGGAGATGTGGGATTGTACAACTGTACAAGTGCCTTTGATGTAGTATATTTTTCGACCATGCCTATTTTATCTGTGAACCAGTTTTCGCATGGTCTCTTTTCCATTTAGAATCAGGTTTACTAATCTCGAAGGTTATAAAATTGTTCTTTACCTTTCTTCATTTCATGTAAAAGTAGTTTTATACAAGCTTGATTGTAGAACATGTCATTTGACACAAGTACAGTTATGAATGAAGTTTAGCTGCCTTTTATTACAACAGTGGCTTTATACAAGACTATTTGGCTAGACTCGGGACTCGTCACAATTCAGCAAGAAATTATTTTGCGAATAAGATGATTTATGGTAATTCAGTAAATTGGTTTAACAGGGTAAAAAAGCTAAATCCTGTCAAAGGGGCCGGCTCACCTTCCACTCTGAACCGAAACTTGATTGCTGAGCTGTCTTGAACGGCTTCTTCACTTTGGTTGGTGGGTCTACCAACTACTCAGACTGAATCGCCCAAAAGTCGTTAAAAGAAGGAATTAAATGAGATCTCTGTTTACCAGCATACTAGGGTACCTGATCCTTCTAAAAAATTGGGTTCATACTTGTGAAAATGAATAATAAAGGAACAATGCATAACCAAGACACCAACTACGTGCATCCTTGCCCTATGTTGATCCATCACAGGTTCATCAGCATGAAGGCAAAGGATTTGCAAGGAAAAAACAACAGACAATAAAAACATATTACAAACATTAAATCGTATCGATACTAGTAACGCTAGACAATCAAGCCAGAAAGTAAATGGAAAAACATGCCTACTATATCTACACAAGTAACACAGATACAACAAAAGAATGACATTCAAAGGACCCCTTTAACGACCATCAGCGGAAGTAAAGGAATCGGCAAACCCGGTAGGCCTGGCCGGGATACTGCCCTTACTATCCTCGAGATCCACATAACTCAAGTCGTCCTTTTCCGCTTCCTGCCACCCCTTAACCATCTGGGTTAAAGGAAGGCTGTAATCGATTCCAGAATATTCCTCGGTATCATCATCCCAAGGCTTCCACTTCTCCACAAGTGGCCCAAGAACATTCACGGCATGACCCATCTCCGGCCTTTGGTTGGCTTCTCTTGCTGTGCAATGCCCGGCTAGCTCGGCTATTGTTATAATGCTCTCAGATGTTTCCCCCTTCACATCGAGAACGGGGTCGATGGCGGCTAGTAGCTTCTCTCGGTCTGATTTGATTCTCCAGAACCACGCTGCCAAGTATTGTTGGTCTTCGGGTCTGCGATCATCGAGCGCCACTAATCCTGTTATTAGCTCCATTAACACAACTCCAAAGCTGAAGACATCAACTTTGGTTGTGATTTTCCCTGTAACTGCATCAGCCAATAACAAATTTTCTGTAAAATATAGTCCATAACTCCGTATCGCTTACAGCACTAAAAAGAGACCCAGTGTGAGAACTGAAAGGGGGCTACAGGAAACGGAACATAAAATCACATATTCACATCATATAATTGAAATACATCATCGAACTTCGCCAGTTGACTAGAAACACCCGACATAAATAAGTAGGTCTTCTCTTCATTCAAATTCACCACATTTTTCTATTGGAGTGTTACGAATTTCAGATCAATATATTTCCATTTTTGCGTAAGAAATAACACACAGGATGGAGGGAGAATGCAAGGTTAATTATTAAAGTTGGGGGCCGTTGGGTCTGATCACTCCCTTATATGAACATCAGGAAATGTTGCCTTACAAGCAAAAGTTTTTTTTTGACAGTTTGATAGATGTAGTAGATTAACACATGTTCTATGGAAAGGGTTTTAATTCTAGCTATTTACTAATGACCCAATTTGATGATTGCAGGAATTTTTCAGCAGTCATTAGTCCACCAAATCCTATAAGAATAAACAAAACTTGTATTGTAAAGCAGATAACTGTGCAAACAGAAACTTCGGAATGGTTCTGCACCCAGAGTTTTGTTTCAGACTTTAAGCTTAAACCATTTAAAATTCTCACGTGTGAATTAAACTTAGTGCAACCTCGCATATGAGGTTCGAAGTGGTAAACATAGTTCCCCTGATAACATCTTGTGTCTTTTCTCTGTCAAAAACCACTGTTAATGACGACAACAGGTATTCAATGCATATGGAAGTGAACCAGTAACTTATAGGTGGAAGAATTCTTCCAACTTATGTTCTGTAGCCTCGTCGAAATTTCAGAGTACATTTCCAGCGTGATATTCCATTTGTCCCCAGAAAAATTTACCACAATTCCGTTTCGATTCACCCTTGCCACTTTTTTTTGCATTGAATTAGAGTGATCTTTTGCTACATTACCCTATGGTCCCTACAAGAAACCGATCCAACGGGATAAGGCCGAAACACAACTTACGTGTTCAGCTACATGAATATATTACGGAGATCCCTTTTTCTCTTGAATACGGACCCTAACAGAACATGAGTGGACTTTTTCGAAGGTAAGAGTATATGTATATAATGTAATGAAGTTTCCTTATCATCTACAGCTTAGTTCGAAGTTCACGCGACTTCAGAAGCAAGATAAGGACAAACAAATAAAAAAAATTAGATTATAGCGATGATGTTAGCTTACCAGCATACTCGGGTGCCAAGTATCCGAACGTTCCAGCGAGCCTAGTGACAACAGATTGTTTTCCCTGATCAGGAGCAAGTTTCACCAGCCCAAAGTCTGCAACTTTCGCTCTAAAGTCATCGCCTAATAAAATATTGGAAGGTTTGAGGTCTCTGTGTATAAAACTCTGGTGTGCAAGGCTGTGAAGATATTCCATTCCTCTTGCAACATCCAAAGCAATATTCAACCGCCTTTTCCATGAAAGAGGCTCCAAATTAAAAGTCTTCCAGTGGAATAGATGTCTGCTAAGAGCACCTTGAGGCATATACTCATAGACCAAAATTTTCTCATTGCTGTCGATTGAATACCCCAAAAGAGATACTAAATGCCGATGTCGAACCTTTGATAGAACATCGATTTCAGCCTTGAATTCATCCGAAGCTTTGCTGCTTATTACACCCGCTTCCATCCTCTTAACAGCTATCTTCGTACCATCCTCTAGTTCACCCTTGTACACCACTCCAAAACCACCACGACCGAGCTCATTCTCAGGGGCAAAATTTTGTGTCACGTTCCGTAGAACTTGTACTGAAATGACCAAATTGCCCGCTTCAATGACATGTGACTCACCAGTCCCGGTCCCAGTGCTATGTCTACTAGCAGAACCACTCCCAACCGACGTACTACCCGTGTTATTGGCAACAACTATTTTTACGTTATTATCGGTATCAGATGGAGCTCGTGGGTGAACCACAATCGAGCTAGGTGCTTGATGACCATGCTTTCTTTTCTTGCAGTAATATATTGACAATGGAACTACCAACAATACAAGTGCTGCAATACTTGCAAGAGGGGCTGCAATTGCAACTACTTTAGACCTATTGGAGCTTTGGCTTAGTCGTGTCTCAGGAAATCCTGAGTCCTTTGGTGAAGAATGACCAATAGAACCTGAAGTTGGTGATGAAGTGGATGTTTGTGGAGAATTCCCATCAATAGAAAACTTCAAGCTATTGCCAAATTTCGGCCACGGAGGGGAGAGATGGTTATTACTTAAATCTAGTATCATAAGGGACTTCAAACTTGTCCAGTTCGACGGAACTTGCCCGGTAATATTGTTGTCATTGAGAATGATTTTGGTCAGGGATCCCAGCTTCCCAAGTGAAGGACTAAGAGTGCCATTCAACCCACGATTAGGCAAGTTAATGACACTAACTTGATTATTGTCATCGCAAACCACCCCCAACCATCCAACACATGTATCATTACTTGACCATGAACTACTAAGATCTAACGGATAATCTAACCCGCTTAGAAAATCAAGAAGTGCCATAACTTCAGGAGAACAAGGAACTCCGGGGGTGGATTGGCAAAAGTCATTTGATTTATAAACAACAGTCTTAGCCTTAAACTCCGGTATTGGTCCCATAAAATGGTTATTACTCAAATCTAGTGTCTCCAACCCCATACCACCCAAGCTGGTCGGAATCAACCCCACAAGCTGGTTGCTATTAAGATTAAGATCCTTCAAACTAGCTAAATTTCCAATGTCAGGCGGAATCGTCCCAGTAAACCGATTACCATGAAGCCAAACACTAGTCAATGACACCATTGTAGCAATAAGATCAATAGGACCACTCAACCCACCACCACCACCATTACCACCTTGTCCATTTAACCAAAGTATTTGCAAATTAGACCCATTTAAACTCGCGGGAATGCCACCGGAAAGACGATTAAACGACAATTTCAACACACCAAGAGAACCTAAACCCCCCAAGATATCAGGCAATGGACCAACCAAATTACAAGACATCATACTAACATTAGTCAATTGAGCTGAATCTTGCAAAGCAACAGGAAAAGACCAACCATTTGTAGCATTCAAATTCGGGTTATTATCCAATGCAATCACAACCAAACTACTCAAACCATCAAAGAAATCAACAGGAATTACACTAAAATTATTATAATCCAAAAATGCAAACTTTAACTCTGATAATCCCTTAAAAGAAGGTAACATACCACTTAAGTTATTATTTTGAAGACCCAAATTAGAAAGTTTATCTAATTTGTTAAAATCTTTAGGTAATTCACCTTTTAACCCTAGATTTTTAGCTTGAAGTTGAGTAACTTTACCATCTGAATTACAAAACACAAATTTCCAATTATTACCACATGGGTCATTATCATCTTCATCATTTGGCCACTTCAAAAGTTGAGGATTTTGCAATCCTTTTCTGAAATTTATCAGAACTTCAGCATCACCTGGATCTGTAACACTAAAACCCACTAAAATTAGTGACATAAATAGTGAAATTATAACATAAAGTTTGCATCTTGCACACTTAATCGCCATGTTTAGCAATCTTAGCAACATTCATGCTAAAAATGAGCTAAAAAATACTAAAAGTTTTCATAGTAATAATATGTTTAGTGAGGGAAAGTAGTGAGAAAATTTAGTGTTAAAGTGGAAGTTGAAGTGAATTAATTTGTCTTTTGGACAAACTTTCTTAAATTAGCTTTTTGGATGTAATGATATAAAGATAAATATTAAATAGATAATGCATTTATTCTTGTCACATCTAAAAAATGTAGGGGAATAAATTTACTAAACATAATAATAATAATAATAATAATAATAATAATAATAATAATAATAGGGTATGGTCCAACTTTTTCCCACTATCCATGTTCAATTATGCTAAAAAAACGCATTGTGGATCGGAGAAAATAGGTAGTATAGATGATATTAAAAACATAAATTTCCATTTAAGTGGATTTTATCTGTTTTAAATTTAAAATGAATTAAATATATATTAAATTATCTTACTTGTTTTTAAAATAACAAATATATTTTTTTGTTTACCTCTGTTTGATAATATTTGACCCGTTTTTAATTTAAAATAAATAGTATTGTTAAAGCAAAACCTGTTATGTTGGAAAAAGTTAAGGGTTAAAAATAGGTGATTAAGAATTTAGGATGATACTACAAACACACAACCTTAATAATTGCAAAAAGGCATGCAATAGACCTTTTAAGTATACATATACATATTAGGAACTCTTTAAGCTAATTTGTCAACAACATTGAAAACTTGATGTATACTTTGGTTAATGGTTGCCTTAAAAATGTGACTCTAATACTACATTGCTAAACACTACAAAAGGTGATTGATAGTGATATCTTTATTAATACAAATTTAAGGCCTTGGCGAGTGTATTAGTCGGGGTTAGTTTAGAACGGGTAAAAGTTATTTTAGATCGGTTTGTTGACCCATGAATCCACGATCATTCATTCGGTTGATTTGGATTTGTTTTGAGTCATTGTCATGTTTGCTGTATATTTTTTGTCGATTTAGGTTTATTATTTATCATCTTATCGGTTCAATTTTAATTTTCACACCATTGTTATGGTTGAGCTATAAAGGTGCAATATTTGTTTTACTTTAAAATTAATAAGTTAACTATTAGCATCATCAATTTCATTGAATTTACTATTAATTTTAACAGATCACTAAATAAATAACGACATTATTTGACCCTGAAACACCACTTGTGCATATCTCAACCCCCAATGAAATCAATACTAATTGGTACGAGTTTATTACGATATTATTATTTTAGAAAGTCTCACCTATGACCGTTACAACTTACAAGCTTATTACCTCTTATAACCTTTGTCTTACTTGTTGTGTCAGTTTTGAAGTAAATGAGGATTTGCCTTATTATTTTGCAAATTCAAAGTTTTTTTTAAAATAATAAACAGGGCTAAACAAGGCATAAACGATCCATGCCCCTATTCTCAAGCACTAATTCTCATTAAAAACGGTCACTATCTGTCACAAGCTGAAGACGGATAGTGCCTCAGTAAGTGAGGAGGGCAATGGATCCCCCACTTGCATATTGTGATTGTAAACAAGATAACGGCGCGAAGGGCAGATTGGTCATTACACATTACAGTTTGAGGTGGTAATAATAATAGTCAAAAGGCAGAAAACAGAGATCTGAAATTAGTGGAAAGATTTAGCAACTAATTAAGGACACCAAAACATTATTTGCGTGGGGCCCCTCGTATGTCTTCTTTTGAAGCTCGTGTCTTTGTGAGGCTGTGAGACCTTTTGTTTATCTCGACACTCTGTCCAATCCTACTTTGACCACCGTGCCAGAGTCAACAAAGATTGCCCATTTCCGTTTTAATTTTAAAACTGGTTAAGTAGACAAACGGTAGAAATGAAACATAAACAAAAAATATAGAGAAAAACCAACAAATTTGCCTTATATGTACCTGTAGAATGATACTTGACCAGTTATTGTTAAGACGGATATCCGTTTTCACAAATTCTCATTTGTAATAACACTACTCCGTCACAAGTTTGTGATCTCTCACAAAATGCAAATGGGTGGACAAGTAAAAGATGACTTGTGAGTTGTGACGGTCACAAGCGAGACGGTCTGATCTGTCAAGGAAGATTAATTACATTTTATTGAATTCTTTTTTTATTTTGTTGTTAAAATGCAGTATTCTCTTCATTTAAGTTAAATATTTCATTTCCTTTTTACATATCTTTTCTACATATGTTAATCTACATACATATTGTAGCTTAATATCATTAATTACATTTTTTCGTATTATACTCATGAAAATAAATCAAGATCAACATTATTATATTTTTCCTTATACATACATATTGTAGCTTAATATCATTAATTACACATTATAATAAAATATGAAAATATTGATATTCGTATTATACTCATGAAAATAAATCAAACAAAATCGACATTATTATATTTTTCCTTATATTGCAAAAAAAATTATAAAGATTATCTACTCTCATAAATGGTATCAACAAGTCAAAGGAGGGATTTATAAGATGGATTGTTTATTTTAGTTACATTTGAAAGTAAAAAAAAATGGATAATGATTAATGAATCGCGATTCAAACTCGCGTTGAGATCAAATCTTCTCAAAGGCGGGCTTAAGCTAAATAGTTCAGGGCTCACCAAACTCCATACCGATTTTGAGCTCGAGCTTAAATTTCTAAGTCAATTTGGGTCAATTCGTACTCGATCTCAAATTAACTTTACTACACTTCTAACAATTATATTTTAATTCCTTCTACCTTTTAACAATAAAGCATGACAATCATATAATAGTCGATTAAATTTAAATTTAGCATTGACTAATTAGATGGAGTACTCTTTAATATATAGGATCATTTAACACAAAAATTTGACAAACTAAATTATACGGAGTAAAAGATAGAGAAAATGAAAAGATACATCAAAATTGAAAATACATTTAATTACAGTACAAAGTACGAAGTATTTATTTTTCCGTACAAGCACAAAATAAGAAATTACCATTAATTTTCAATTTTATGATATACATTGGAAAAACTCATTAAACTTTCTAGCATACTTCAAGCTGATACATTATTTGTTTCTAACGAATCTCACACTTAATCGCATTACAATAGAGGGATGTCATATAATATTCTCTTATAACATTAGAAAAAATAAATTACATGTCATTTCTCTTATGGTAATTAGTAAAGGGTGCACTTGGTAATTAAAGATGTATGATGATGAATCATGAGACATTTTTTTCACTGCAGCAACAAAATGGTAAATCTCTATTAAGTAAACATTTACCCTCCATTTTTTGATTTGAGTGTTTTTTTTTACAATAATAATTGCAATTAGGCTCCAAATAAAGCCCTGGATGACAAATCATAGGCACGAAATGACAATTTATTCGATTATTTTGCATGAAATATGAAGGAGATTCCCAAGGCTTTTCATTTGTAATAACCAAAGATCTTGCAAAAGCACCTGTCCATTATTTACACAGGCAACATTTTTATATTAGATAGAATAGAATGATTTCAATGATAAATTGAGATTATATATGCATGATCTGACTACATGAGTTAAGATTAAAATAAATTGAAATTTGTGCTGCAAAATTATGAATATGGGTTTGAATATCGTCAACATTATATTTACCCTTATGACTCGTTTTATACCCAAAATATCACCGTAAATGTAAATTTTTGAATATGTTTATCAATTAATTACTCAGTGCCTGCAAGACGAGTAATTGAGGGGTCGAAAATATATTCCTTTTTTATTAAAAAAAAAACACTTTTTCTTAATGGTCTATACTCTATACTATATGTTATAGATCAGATAATCTCTTTTCTAAACAAACCACAATTATAAAAGAAAACTATACACCGTACATAAAACATTAATAGGATTTTAACTTTCAAGATTACAACTTTACTGCTGTTGAAAAAAAAAAAAACTTTTAAAATAACTTGACCATAAAAAGTTAACCATCGTAAATAATCTATTTTCTAACTTTATTAATATGGAGTATGCATGTTACATTATTGTTACTATATACGTACTATTTTAACAAATTTACCTGAGAAGAAGACAAAAGCTAGAAGTATGAATAAGTTAATGGCAATTTGAGATGACTTCATCGTGTAACTTTCGTGATAATAATTACTTTTTGTAGTAATTCGTACTCTTAAATCACAAAGTAATTAACTGAATTATTTATGAATGAATTGTGAATGTGATTTGTGAATGAGTGACCCGTCTGTTTTATAGTGCTATATTACTATATATATAAGTTAGAAAGTAGCTACATACGGAGTACTACGTATAGTTTTATATGAACATTTATTATTTTCCATACTTATGAAAAAATATTAAAGGATACGTACTATATAAGTTAGTAAATACCTATTTGATCGTGTTGTTGTGGCCAATTCTTATCAGTATATAATATCACACTTATTTGATAACAAATCATAGATTATTGTGCATCTTATATGTTAGCAGGTACTTAACATAGAAAAATATATACTCCAGTATTTATCAACTATTATGAAAATATATAAATAACATAATCTTGAAATAAATACATATTCCCTATATATTATCTTTCCTAGATAACTAAGGGTTATGAAGTTGGAGTAAATAGCCAAATTACACGAGTAATACAGAGTATGTAATAACTATAAGATTGATCAGATACATATTCGTTGGATGTTAGTATGTTACTCTGTGGGAAGTTAAATGGACATATAATCACATATGCTTATCATGGAAGTAATTAACCAGTGATAACATGTTGTGATTTTTGTTATGGCGGTAGTATAAAAACAGTGGAAGAAAATGAATAATCTTATCTGATTGTTGTGGCGTGACTTTAGGTCACTGTCCTAAAGTCGTTTATGCCCCGTCTACTACACACGGTCTCTGTGGCACTCGACCCCCAGGATTACACAACGGCTGCAAACTTCGTGTAGGGAAATGAGCAGATGAGAACCACCATAAACGTTGCCATGACTCTTTTAATTAAGACATTTTGTAAGACAGGTTTTGTGTGAGAAGGAAGGAGTAGTCAGACTGATTTTTTTGTCTCTTTCAAAAACTGAATAAGGGTGGTATATATAGGCAGATGGGGCTGGGCATGCATGTAGTTGGTCAGGAATATTTCCTGCAAAGGAGAAGTGTACTGCAGCAAGCTTCGTCAGGAATATTTCCTGCAGCACACATGGAATCTTTGCAGGTCTGATTTGGATACTGCAGCACACAAGCAGACTGAGGCTAAACACTGACACAAGGAAGCCTACTGCAAGCTAACACTGACACAAGCAATTGATTTTGTTTCAGTTGAAAAAGAAATAAAAATAAAAGGTGGGCAAGCCCGGTGCTCTACCAAAGCCCAAAGCCCGAGCACGAGCCGAGCCGACCGGCCGGCCGTGCCGTGGCGCGCGCGCGCGCGCGTGTGTGGTTGGTTAAATACTTACCACACACTCATCTAGTAGAGTAGTGTATGGGGTCATATATAAACCCATGAAACTTGTTTTTCATGGTCAATGTGGGATAGGAAAATACAAGTGGGTAGCTTATTTTGAAGCATATATCCAACAATTTTAACCTTAACTAGTTTTATCTCTCATGCAACGTACAAGTCAATTCGTAAATTGTTAACTCACAATATAATCTTGTAGAATGATCTTAATACTCGTAAATTGTAAATTTACAATACAATCTTGTAATATGATCTTAATACTCGTGTTTCAGTACCTCTGAAATCTCAATCCACCAATATCGTTAACCATCACACATATTAAAGTACACTAAATGTTCATTTATTCTCACGCAACTCACTTCTACAAGCAATATCACATTCTTAATCAAACCATTTAAGGATTCTACAAGCAATATCGTTAACCAACTCACTCCTACAAGCAATAATATCCCCCCATTTCATTCACAACATTTGGCTCACCAAATGTTCATTTATTCTCACGCAACTCACTTCTACAGCAATATCACATCCTTAATAAAAACATTTAAGGATTCTACAAGCAATATCGTTAACCAACTCACTTTTACAAGTAATATCCCCCCATTTCATTCAAAACATTTGGCTTTACACACGTATCTCAATTCTCGTTTTTTTTTTCATAATCTTACTTACATATTAATAAAAATTATAAAAATTTGATATTTACAATGTATTCGGTAAGACAATTTAAACAAGATCTCACAGGAGTTGCTTTTATGCTACATTAAGAGTTGTACTCCTATTAAAGATTCTTCTAACTTAGGAATAATGTCTACAACACAGGTGTATAATATGAAATTAAATGAAATGGATGAAGTATATAGTTTATGCCCTTTCATATTTCTATTTCTATTTAGATGTATCCTATGTAGTGATACGCCTATATATGTTGCATAATACAAATTACATGTAATTATCATACTAGTAATAAATAATACAGAGTAACCAATAGAGGTTACATGTAGACCTAACAAATGAGTTATTTGAACCGGGTTCGGCTCGGTGACTTCGTTTCAATAATTATTAGGTCATTTATAGGTGGGGTAAATTTCCGAGCCTGAGTCAGGTTATTCTAGGTCGTTTCACGTCATTTCAATTATTTAAGTTGGACATATTAGGTTAAGCTCAGATCACACTTTTCGGGTCATTTTCGAGTCTCGGGTCAAGTTATCCACCCGGAGGGGCTCATATGAATCGGGTTAGTTACTCCAACACTTACCTCCTTCCTCCACCGTTCAGCCGCCAACTTACTTGCAGACAGTATAAGGTATGTTTAAGTTTAACTCCTTTTTGCTCAATTAATTCATTTGATATTATTTCTAGGGTTTCATTTCAATTTCAATTTCAATTCTTAGATTTTTGCTTGAATTATTTAGTTGTGTTTTAATTTTAGGTTAATTTACTACTCCCTCCGTCCCGATAATTTATTCCGTAATCTCTGAATCGTCTTCACTACCTCCATTGTTATCGAAACTCTGTGACACATCTAATGGAGGAAGAAACTACAGTAGACAACAACTTCCCGTTATTCTCTAAAAAGAAGAATAATAATAAGAAACCGTCTCAAAAACCGTTACAAATTGACATCCCTGACGAACCAAAAATTCATCAACACGTCGAAAACCAAGACGAAACAACCACATTGACCTCAACTTTTGCGGAATTAGGGTTATCGGAATGGGCGACAAAAACTTGCTATGAGTTGGGTATGAAAAAACCGACTCCGGTTCAACACCATTGTATCCCTAAAATTCTAGAAGGGCAAGATGTGATGGGACTTGCGCAAACGGGAAGTGGGAAAACCGCTGCTTTTGCGCTGCCGATACTGAATAAATTAGCTCAAAATCCGTATGGAGTGTTTGCGCTTGTTGTTACGCCTACCCGTGAATTGGCTTATCAGTTGGCGGAACAATTTAGGGCACTTGGGTCATCGTTACATGTGCGTTGTGCGGTTGTGGTTGGTGGAATGGATATGATTACGCAGTTGAAGGCGTTAACGCAAAAGCCTCATATTGTTATTTCTACTCCTGGGAGAATTAAGGTCTTGCTTGAAGAGAACCATGATATTCCCGCCATTTTTTCAAAAACTAAGGTAATTGTGATTGGGGGTATGTTGAATGCATTTTGTTGATAGGTCTTGTTTTGCTTTTGGAAATTTGATTGATTTATTGTGATGTCGGTAAAGGGGCTATTGATTTCCTGTTGGTTTGACTCGAAAAAAAGTTTGTAAGTTGGCCTATTGTCGTGAACATGATTATTGTAAATGAATTGCTATAGTTCAAGACACAAATCTTGGGAAATTGTAAAGTGTAAGCTGTTTGTTCGATTTGCTTGTGAATGATTGAGAGTTCTTGAGAGAGGTTTTAGCTGCAATTTGCGAAAATCGTATGTCCTCTCTTTGTGAAATTTTGAATTTTTTTCTTATGCTGAAGCTCAACTATGCGATTATTGTTGCTATTGTCGTCGTATGCTGTTATTGTTGCTATTGTCGTCGTCGTCACTGTGCTGAAGCCCAACTATAAAAATAACTAGCCTGCTCTAGTATGTGGTAGTGATCATCTCAGCTAAGTAAGTGCCTTTTTAGAGAAAATTTTCTCTGGAATTCTGGATGAATAGAGGTTCCAAGTTACATTCTGGCATTTCCCTTTGGTATATGATAAATGTCTTGCAATCATGTTAGAATTTCGACTCCATAAATCATAGTGGATCTGACTAACAATCTTCTGTAGGTAGGCTAGTTATGTGTGGGATTCTGCCACAAAGGATTAAAATTCTCTTTTGAGATCTAATTGGAGATGCGATATGAGAACATATATCCCCAACCAAGCTACCCTTAAGAATTGTACTATGTAGAATATCGTGTGGGTTTTGGAGTTTATTTGAGCTGTCTATTATGTAGGGTTTAAAACTTGTGTAGTGGCAACTTGGTTCTTCTCCATGGCACTCTCCATGAAGATCAACTTTCGTCTCTATATGTATTTTCTCACTGAATATACTTTTTTTTCGGCTGTATTAATAATTGCAGTTCCTTGTGTTGGATGAGGCGGATAGAGTTCTTGATGTTGGTTTTGAGGATGAGTTGAGAGTGATATTTCAGTGCCTGCCTAAACAACGACAAACTTTATTGTTTTCTGCTACAATGACCTCTAACCTAAAGATGTTACTGGAAGTTTCTGCAAATAAGGCGTTCTTTTATGCGGCATATGAAGGCGTGAAGTTTGTGGAATCGCTTGAACAACAGTATCTTTTTGTCCCCAAAAATGTCAAGGATGTATACCTTCTACATATACTATCAAAGATTGAAGATATGAGTATACGCTCAGTGATAATATTTGCTTCCAGAGGAAGGTATACTTCCTTGCATAATGCATTTCTTTTTGTCAAATATATTTTTTTAGAAGGTTTTTTACAGATTGGTTGAAGGGAGAAAATTCCTTTCTTTGGTTACCTAATTGGAGAAAATCCGCATAACATTTGTTGCTGCATTCACCAACAGAACATGCCGGCTGTTAAAGTTGCTTTTGGAAGAACTTGATAAAGAAGCAGTAGAACTGCATTCACTTGAGTCGCAGTCATCAAGACTTGCAGCTCTAAACCGTTTCAAATCAGGGCAGGTTCCTTGCTTGATAGCTACAGATGTCGCTAGTCGTGGACTTGATATTCCAACGGTGGATCTTGTCATTAATTATGATTTACCAAGGTCATAAAATTGTACAACTTTAATAATTCGTACCTTTCTGGATTTGTATTTAAAAACCTATAATAACATATATGTGGTCGGTGTTGATAATATCTACTGCAGGGATCCTTCAGAATATGTTCATCGCGTAGGGCGTACTGCAAGAGCCGGAAGGGAGGGACTTGCAGTGAGCTTCGTTACAGAGGTGAGAGCTAGATACGTAGCTTGTGCCAACTTTCAGCTGTACAACTACTGGATTCTTGCTTTTAGCGTATCATATTGTTCTGGTCCCCTTGCTTCTTGTATGAAAAAGTTTGTGCTTATCTGACGATTAACTTTTATTGCAGAATGATGTGGAACTTGTACACAAAATCGAAGAAGAACTTGGGAAAAAACTGGAAGAATTCAAATGTAAAGAAAAAGAGGTTCTAGCAGACATTACTAAGGTGCGACAACCAAGAGTTCCCTTATACTTCCTCCCTCTCATTGATTTCATACAATTGGTTTTGACTCATTTTTTAAGGTGGAGTGAGAAAGGTTGGGTAGGGAGACAACTGATCAAGCAAATTAGCCTTCTACCCTTTTAAGATTCTCATCATAACCCCACTTGCTTTAGCTTGGGGCCCCATTATTAGGCTTCTGTAAGGGCATTTGTCCTTTTTGTTAGTAAAATTCAACCCATAAATAAAAATGTTGGAATGTAGTGGAATTGTCTTAGATAGAAAACTATAGAAATCAATGGAATGAAGGAAGTGAACTATAAGTGAGAAATTTCCAGATGAAGAAGGGCATGTGGTTCAAATATTAACACTTGAACTTAATGAAAATTGCGAACATGCTTTAAATATTAATATCGAGGTTGCATACATGGTACCACCTCATACCCAGCTGCTTGCAGACCTCTGAGGACAGAAGGTATTGTCATTATCATTGCTCAAGGGCAATGAACTTATTTTCCCCTAGTCTTTGGTTTGGAGAATGATGGAATACATCACATTGACTCAACCATAACTTCACGTGCTTCATATAGTGGGGATAGAGTAGCACTAACTCAGCACAAATCTGAAATCAGTTTCATTAAGGGTCATTTGAAACCAACTTCAATGCATTCGCAGGTCTAAGATTATGTTGTATACGTGCAACTCCACTTACGTGGCCATAGGCAGGAGCCTTGGAAGCTCTAAGCTTATGTTGTCGTCGTCTAGTTGTATAGTATTCAGAATATTTTTGTATTTCATTTTATCTAATCTCTGATCAGTTATGGCTGACATGAAGATAAGTTTCGTTTGGTTGGAGTACACATAATTGTCTGCCTCTTTACTTAATTCTATATATTATCTTTACCCCGATACATGTGCGGATGTGCCGAATCAAAACCTTAGCCCTCTCAAGAGGAGGATGACTTAAATGATGGGTGCACTGGAACTTTTATGGTTAATGATGTGAAAGCAATGCCAGATAAGAGTAGAGTAAACTGACTAGTTGGATAGGGGAAGTGAATGAGAAAAGAGGGTGAAAGTCGAGCATTTATGACTATTTGAAGCATAGAAACATGGATTGAAGTCAAAGTTTGTTAAATTTAGGTTAGACTGACTGATGTTACTCTTAAGTTAATACCTTGTTGCTTTTGTGGAAATGGAAAATTAGACTAGGTAAGTTCTTTTTATCGCCCCACCTATCTGCTCAAGTTAGAGCAATCTTTGGGTATTAATAGCTACTCTTTGATGTCAAGTTCAGTAGTGCCATAATACTCTATGCGTTTTGAAAACTGTACCCTAAATTGCAGTTTTTGTGCATGCTTTATGAAACTTGGAGATAGGTCCTCTGTTAGATCTTTAGCAGGTTTCCATAATTGGAATGTCGTTTTTGCCCGTAAATATCTTCATTATAGGTTTTGAGTCTTCTGGTAACAATTGAGACATTGGTGGAGTGCTCCACAATTAGGCTCTACATTGCGGTTAGAAATAGGATGAAGAGTATCCTGCCTGAGTTGTTTGTTCCCATGTCTTTCTTCATGTGTGCCAAGTGTTTGACCCGTCACGGTACTTCGACTCCTCATTTTATGCAAAAACTTGAAATTCTTTTACCATATTGTCTCGTCAAATAGAACCCAGTACTGACCGTTGATACTATATGATATTTATTTCTAATGCGGCTGTAAATTGTAAAATAATTTGGTTATTATGGTTGAGCTATAGACTCCTTATTTTTCATTTTTTGGATAACGATGAAATAAAGTAATTGCATCAAGAATTTTATCGATTATGCCCTTTTGCATGACATAGATGAGTGGAGTTTGGAGATACTTTATTGACTCCGTTTGCTCTATTCCTCAAAGACGTAGAATAATGTCGTTTTGGCTCCATTGAAAGAAAGAGTGATATGACGACAGTGCAAAGATTATTTGGGCTCTAGGTTATAATAATAGTACTACTCTGGGCCTCTGGCTACCGTTGGAGGTTTCCAAGATTGTGCTAACTTGCTGATATAGATGCGAATATGGTAACTTGATATAGAAGCACTATAACATCTACCTCTTGTTTTCTTATTTTAGTTTTTTATATATATTTTTTCGTGCTAGTTTTGGGGAGGATATTAGTTTCTTACTCGTTTTCAAGAAGCTATGTCTTGAGTTTTTTCTCCTTGAGCTGCTGCGTAGAATGTGAATGTCTAGTTAGGTTTCTATTCTTAGCGCTGGAAATAAATAAAATTAAATGAGATGGTAATGTATTAAAGTTTCCATTCACTAGTTTAAAAAAAATGTGAAATGCTCTCAAGTTTCTATTCTTGCCGCTAAGTAGGATGTGAATGTTTTGGTCGTGACCCTGGTAGGTACTAGCCAATTTCATGGTTTTAGTGAATTTTCTTGACATTGATTTCTTTTGTCTACTTAGTGAGCTAATTTGTATCGGTAGTAACCGTTTTAGAATCTTAGTGATCCTTTTACTTTCAAACGTGGAATGCTCTTACGTTAGCTTATTGTAAGTGCGCCTGACAAGAGATTTGTTTGTAGAGAAATAACTTTAGTACCGTTAAATCCCTAGTATTCACCTTGCTTGCGCGCTATTATTTCATGTTACTTCGTGACAATGAAGCCTTTGAAGGTTGTATGATACTTTTTGGTTCAATCTAAGGTAATAACCTAAGCCGATCAACAATAAAATTTTCACCTTATGCTCCATCAACTATAGACACTGGACATCGGACTTTTAAGTTTGAGCCAGCTTTTCTGCTTACAACTTTTGAATAAAATGTAGAGAGGATTGATGATGCCGTTGTGAGATATTTGTACGTAGACTGCGTTATATTTGAACAATGTGATAATTTTACAGGTCTTTAAGGCAAGGCGAGTTGCTAGAATGAAGATGCTCGATGATGGATTTGAGGACATAGTAAAGGAGCGCAGGAAACTGAATCTGAAGACTTTAAAGGATCGGAAGCGAAAAAGGAATCAGCAAGTGAAGGAATAACTTTATATACAGTTTTTATTTAGCTCACTACTTCCTATTTTAACATTCTGTTTCACAGCTTTTATAAAAATTTAAGAGAAAAAACAAAGATAGATCAGTGTTAGTGTTTTCCTTACTAATGCAGGTGGCGTTTTTGCAGTGTCGGAGTCACGGGCTCCTTTCCGAGGGCCGTGGGACACCGCAAATGGAAATTTTTGGTGTATTATAGTCCAATTTTTAGGTAAAAATAAAGTAAATTTGTATTTTTATGTAGAAATAGGTATTAAGGAACCCACAAAGAATTGTTTCTGAATCCGCAACTGCATTTTTGTGTTTCCTTCCCTGTAATTGATAACGGGGTATTTTGGAGCTTGTTGTTCAGGGTTATTTCCATTAAGTCATTTTAGGTCATTTAAATCAAGTCAGATCGAATATATCGAGTTAAGTTCGAGTCACTTTTTAATTGACTGCCAGAATATTGTGCTGTTATAATGCCTTAATCTTGCTTTCAGATTCGACAAACAACGAAATATTCCACTTCGTAAATCCCATGACTAAAGTAAATATCAGTATGCCTCCCTTGGTGGATTTCCGCAAATTTCCCGAAAGTATAGGTTTAGCACTCGATTACTCTGGTCATTATAAAGTGGTGCATGTTTCTAGTAAAACTAAATTCTCTGAACAAGTACAGATGCGGGTATTTACTATAGGCGTTGATAAAGCTCGGAGATTTATCGATTTTCAAGGTATACCCGATAACTTGGCTGTGAAAAACTTAATCTTAGAACGTCCACATTGTTATGGAGGATTTGTATATTGGCTCACTTGTAGTAACCGGAAGAGTTACATTGGTTTAGCCTTGGATGTTAATACGGAAACTATTTATCAATTTTCTGAGCCAAATTGCGTAATTCAAGGGTATCATCCAAAGTGTATCTTCGGTATGGGAACAGGAGTAGGCTTAATATATAGTAAGCAATCGACATGGAAGTTTTGGAAATTGACAGACGTAAAATCTAGTAGTGGACTGAACTGGCTTGTATCGACGTGGGAGAAATGTTTCTCCAAAGCCAATTTAGTTATGTGCTCCGTTCTGGTTCATGTCTGAGAATAACTCCGGTTAGGTTCTTTAGAGGAGATTTGTGGTTCTACGGTTATCTCAGAGAGAAGTTTATTGTTGTTCGTTATAATCTGGCTAATCAAAGCTTCGAGACCTTCTCGTACAGCAGGACATCGCAGTTGAAGTCATCACACTCTCCGTCTTCAAGCGACATGGTTTTCACCCGAGAATTGCTAGCCTTGCCTGATTTATCACAAATTCTAGCAATGTATATCTTTTCTCAATTTTGACAAAGGATTTTTTCCATGATATTATTGACAATCTACATTATTGGAACTTAGAATTTTGTGGTTACAGCCATTGTGAGTGAAGACGACATGGAAATGAATTGTTTTTTAATAAGTGGTTTAAGATACTCAATTGATGTAGGAGTGCATGATCATTTGCATAGGTGGATTTAAATCATTTTCTTCTTCTTCTTCTTCTACCATTTGAGTGTCAATGAAACCGCATGAATCCCCACTTAAAACATCCCTGATTTTAGAACTCGTAGATGTTAAACTAACTTAATTAGTAAAGTCGTGAAATGTGGTTTTTATGATTTGAGTTCAACGGCGTCAGCATCAAAAATGTATTTGTAGAGTCCTATAAACAAAAAGAAATTCCAATATTCTTTGAAATGAGACAAAATGTGATTTAGATCGATTAATTGTAATTTATTTTACCTACACTTCATGGGATTTAAGTTCTCACATTCAATTCGGCTGAATTTGGAAAAAAAGTGTTTGATTGCCATGCATGCGCTAAATTCCAGTGGAACTTCCAATGACCAAGGGAGTAGAGTAGGTAAGCAACTTACCATATTATGTAGTCATTGGAAGTTCCTTGAAGTTGCAATTCTTACCTTTTTCAAAATTTATGTCAACGAAACAATCCATGTTTTATTTAAATCACGGGATTTTCCAATTTCTGTATTTTTCAATTGGTTTTCAAACAACCCCTAAGTTGGGTTTTGCTCTTTCATGGACAAGATTTACTCATTCATGGACATAATTGACCAATTTGCCCCTTTCATTTCAACCCACAATTTTCAATTTTCTATCCCTCACTTTGAATTCTACCACCTTCCTCCCCCAACCCTGCCACTGCCTTTGCTTGCAGCCGACCACTGCCGCCTTCCCTCGCCGCCGCACTATATGTCGGGAGCCCCACCACCGCACTACATGTCCGACCACCGCCACCACCATTGCTACTTCCCCTGCCTCCCTGCATACACGTCTCCCTTCTCTCGCCACCGCACTACATGCCCGACCATATGGTCGACCACCTCAACCGACCACCATAAATAACTCCCATCTGAGATGCACGTGCACCACCTGAGACACCCCTTCGTGTGTCCCTTGTGCGTCAGCCTACCTTCGATGCCTCTGTCGCGCCTTCTCACTGCCACCACCGGCCTCTTACCTGCCGCAGCCACCACTAGTCCCTCTCCTGCCACCCTAGCCACCCATTCCCCCATAAACCCTAATTTCACAAATCCTAACATTATCACACCCTATTTAATTATTACATAATTGTTACAATTTGATACAAATAATGTATTATCAATTAAGTAAGAATCATTATTTGAATAGAATAATTAAGTTGAAATTGAGTAATTTAATGGAGATTTAATTAATTTTAAGAGATAGAAAAAGAGAGAATTTGTTATTTTTTGATGCACCAGAAAAGGGTAGGGTATGGAAATATTATGGTAAAATGTCCATGAAAGAGTAAAACATGACCATGAATGAGCAATTACGATAGATAATTGCTCATTTGCTCGTATCAACTAAGACACTCTAAAATAAAAAATAATAAAAAATAAATAGAAGAAGAACTAAAGACAACTAAAAAATACGTCATAACTTACTACCGTCACAGATGAGAATTTACGATATACATTAAAGAGAGGGGTAAAATCGTCGATAAACCAAGTACAATTTCATCATCAGTTTATAATTGTTACTCTTCCTTCATCTGTAAAATCTTTGTTCGATCTACTAAACATTCAAACCCCAAAAAAACATTACGTCAGGTGTTATCTCTGTTTCCATTTTTTAATTAAAACTAATTGATTCACTTCATTTAATTCGATAATTATTCTATATTAATCTGCGTTTATTAATTTAATCAATGTAATTTTGTCCTTAGCTTAATTTAACTGTAGGATTGTTTAATTTTATGCGTTTAATTATATAATTTGATGAAGTAATTATTGTTGCTGGAAATATGTGTTTGATTTTCTGTAGTTGTTGTTGTAATTGTGAATTTTGTGATGGTGATTTATTGAGATGTAATTTGGGTGATTTAGTTGATGATTAGGTGTATGAATTTGGTTGTGAATTGTGATTTTACTGATTTTGTTAGGGTAAAGTCGATTAATTTTTCGAGAAAAGGAAATGCCAGAGCGGAATGCTGGTGCCGGTAATGGACCGCCTTTGATTTTCGACATAGAAGATTTCAAGGTGAGCAAGAATGGAAGATAGCTTCATTTTTTTTGGTTATTAGCTGATGCCTATAGAGATGTTTATTTACGGAGCGATTTTATGTTGCTCTTGATTTCGGGGTGATTGCAATACTATGAAATGAAGCAAAATCGCTCACTAAAGTGACTTTGTTCCGTTTTTTGGGGAAAAAAAATGTGAAGTAGCAGTTTTTCAATTTTCACTTTGGGTCATCAATACAGCCTCTTGTTAGCCTAGAGGGGTAAGACATCATAGGCGTTGCTGCGTTGGGGTAATGTTGCTGTCTATAGCAATGTTAATGTAGAAAGGGTTTCATAGTTTTGAATGGAGGAAAGTAAGGAATAAAGCAAAATTGCTCACTAAAGGACTGTGATTGCATTGTGGTTTTTGAAAAAAATGCAAAGTAGTAGTAATTTGATGTAATTGTCGGTGCAATTTTCATTTTGGGTCATTAGATTTCCATCTTGTTAGCCTAAGGGGGTAAGATATTATAGGCGTTGGGGTAATGTTGTTGTTTCTGTTGTAGGGGGATTTTTCGTTTGATGCATTGTTTGGAAATTTGGTGAATGAATTGCTACCATCCTTCCAAGAAGATGCCGGGGAAGGGACGGAAGGGCACGGTGGCAATGATGTATTGTCAAACGGGAATCTGAGAGGATTCTCAGATGCAACAAAAGCAGCTCAAGGGCCTTCCATCCCATTATTTCCTGAAGTAGATTCATTGTTGGGGCTCTTCAAGGATTCGTGTAAGGAGTTAATTGAACTTCGCCAGCAGGTAATCAATAATGCTTTATTGATTAGGGTCTTTTTTAACCGGATTGAGTGAAGTTTTACAATGCGTCTGTGTTACCCCGACTCTCTGATACGGGGTGTCGTGTCTGCCACATGTTGAGTGTCGGACATGGCTATTTTGTGCGAATGTCAAAGTGTTGTGTCGGTGTCGGACAAATAGGTGTCGGACACACGACACAACAACTAAGTGAAGTGTCGGAGTAACGTTGCAATGGGCTTACTTGATTGTTGTGAATTATGAAGGTTGATGCAAGGCTTAGCAGTCTTAGGAAGGAGGTTTCTGGGCAGGATGCTAAACATCGGAAGACACTGGCTGAGGTTAGTTAGGAAAACGCTTTTTATTGTTTTCCCTTTCCCTCATGTTTTTTTTTTTAAATTATTAAGTGTCACGTTTACAACTCGACACAAAACGTCACTAGAGTTTCTCATGCTCAGCAAACTATATTTGAACTGTGTCGGACACTTAAGCTGTATAATGCTCATGATTATTTATCGTTGTTTTGTTTGACCATAGATGTCGTGTAAAAGTTATCGTTTTAGCTTTACTTACGAGGAGTTATATTCAATTAAATGTATGTTATGATGGTTCATTGAATGCAAGATTGTGCTCATATTTCCTTTCTGTGCCATTTCTCAGCTAGAACACGGGGTAGATGGGTTATTTGATAGCTTTGCAAGGTTGGATTCTCGTATCTCAAGTGTTGGACAAACTGCAGCTAAAATAGGAGATCATTTGCAGGTACATGCATGCCTATCAAACATATTTTACATTCAGTTCTGATGGTTTAGCTGCTATTTTAGCCATTCTATTGACGTATGCTTTTTCTGTTTACTAGGTAGCCTTTTTTATTCCTTTCCCGTCTGATTTTTTTAATGCTCTGTGACTGTAAATTACTCGTATTAATTATTGATGTATGGGCTGTAAATGTTGACAACCGATGCACATTTCTTTCTGATTTTGTTTGATCTACATGTCTGGTTGCTAATCTCTGTGTTTGCTTCTGTTGCCAGAGTGCTGATGCTCAGAGAGAAACGGCTACTCAAACTATAGATCTCATAAAGGTAGTATGGTTTGCTGTTATGTAAAGGCTTGCATGTCAAACTGGTCTAGTTCTTTTATTAATGGTTGAAACAATTGCAGTATTTGATGGAGTTCAACAGCACTCCTGGTGACCTGTTGGAACTTTCTCCCCTGTTTTCTGATGACAGTCGTGTTGCTGAAGCAGCTTCAATTGCTCAGAAGCTACGTAAGATGTCACTTAAAACCTGAACTTGCATGTATCTCTTTTGTTTATTTTCTTATACAGTATATTGTAACTAATTTCTCACTATTCATATGTAATGTACTACGTATCAGCTATTGAGTGCATCATTGTGTTTTTTTTGACTGATTTTATGGACATTTTCTTTTTTATCCCTTGACTTCTGTATTTTGCTGTTACTTTGATCATTATATTGGAAGGTATGGTTGTTCATCATGGGAGAATGTTGATTGAACAGGGCAATTTGCCGAAGAAGATGTAGGAAGACAAGGGATAGGAGTGCAATCAAACACCGGAATTGCCACTGCCAGCAGGGGATTGGAAGTGGCTGTTGCTAATCTCCAGGAGTATTGCAATGGTAGTTATTTGCTCTGCTAAGAGCATTGTATTTTCGATACGAATGTGGATGAGAATTGGGAATTTTATTGATAAATTCATAAAAGTCTAGCCATGAACAAGGGAATCGATAAAGTTTCACTAGATTTTATAATTTAAGGCTTCAAGGATAAGTTTTTTGTATGTATAACTGGCTATTCCTAATCAAATAACTCTACACATCCTTCATTCTCAAAAATTGAAATTAGAGGAATTACTATTTAGTGATATTCATGTAAAAGCTTTGGTTTCTGTTGTCAGAATTGGAAAACAGATTATTACAAAGGTTTGATTCTGCATCACAGAGAAGAGAATTGTCAACCATGGCAGAATGTGCAAAAATACTGTCCCAGGTATATCATCTCTAATCTTGCATCTCTGAAAAGCTATCAGATGAAGGGTATGATACTATGATCGTGAGTCCTGACACATTTATTTCAGTAACACAAAGATGATCAACTTTGTAAAGCGAGTACCTCTTGTTCATACATTCATACCTGTTGGATTCTGCATATCCTTGTTTCTCAATGGAAGAGCAAATATAGAAGCTCAACTCATGATTAAGTAGCACACAAATTCGTAAGTAGTTAATTGAGACTCTACTGGACTAAACTGTCTGAGCTTAAATTAGGTTATGTAGAATTTGGTTTACCAGCATTGAACGACTCAAATAATGGGCCGAATGAAAGAGACTCTAAGTGTGCTTGTTTCTTACATGGTTGGCTGCGGCACCAAATACTAGTACCAGATTACCACAATTAAGACGTGAGCAGGACTAATTTGGAGATAGCAGTCATGATTCTTCATTTTATTGATAGTGAATTTTGTGTGTTTTTTTTTTGATAGAAGTTACGCTCCACTAGTATGAGTAAGGTAGAAACTTATAATTACTTTCATTCTGACTAATGACTATCTGTCATCTGCTGAACAGTTTAACAGGGGCAGCAGTGCTATGCAACACTATGTAGCAACACGGCCTATGTTTATCGATGTGGAGATTATGAATGCAGATAATAGGCTTGTCCTTGGTGAGGAGGGTTCACAGGCTAGTCCCACTAATGTTGCTCGTGGACTTTCTTCGTTATACAAGGAGATAGCAGGTTGGGAAATTATTCTGAATGTGCCATTTGATTTATGTAAAATATAAATAGAAGAGAAGGCAATTCGTAAAGTTCACCCTTGCTTCTCTTAAACCAATGTAATTTTGATTCTAATTTGAAGATATTTTACAGATACTGTAAGGAAAGAATCTTCTACAATAATGGCTGTATTCCCTTCCCCAAATGAAGTGATGGCTATCCTTGTTCAGGTACATATATAGGAGTGTGTCATCCTCTTCTCCTTTTCATGATCAGGAACTATCGTAGTAACCATGTTTGTTGTAGTAGTGGAAAATACAACTGTTGAGTGTAGAGTGTTCCTGTTACTTGTTGCAGAGAGTTTTGGAACAAAGAATCACATCCCTTTTGGACAAGCTACTACAGAAACCATCCCTTATCAATCCACCTCCAATAGAAGATGGTGGTCTCCTAGTAGTAAGTTCAAATTCTATGTATTGGGCTTTCTTCCTGAACCCTCTTTCTGTTGCTTCTGGAAGTAGTATTGGTTATTCATTGAATGCTCATGCAGTACCTCAGAATGCTGGCTGTGGCATATGAGAAGACACAGGAGCTTGCGAGGGACCTTCGAGCAGTAGGCTGTGGGGACTTAGACGTTGAGGGTAAATCTTTGTTTCATTTGCTTTTCTTTGCTTAAAACATTCTGCATTTGTATTTACTTTATGGTACATTTACGAGAAGGAATTGGCCTTACTTTCTGGTTTTGTCTAACATGACTCATAGCTTTCTGTGATGCTACTCTTGTTAGTCACTCTTCTTCTACTATTTGCGCAATACAGTTCTATTCTGTGCTTTTATGTGACTGGGCTGTATTGATATGATTTGTAAATACAAAGCTGGAAAGCCTCAAGTGAGGGTTGTTGTCACAAAATTTTATTCATGATATCACTGGCACCATTAAGTTAACCATAAAGCTTATAAGAAACTTTTTTATTGTTCATTCCTTAGTAAGACATGTCTGGAGCAAGATTCTGCTACAAAATACTAGTCTTGAAATATTAGGATATGGCTTAGCTTTAAGTTCAGAGTCTGATAAAGTATCTGTGTTATTTTATCTATTTTATTTGAGGGCAAAAGGGTCAGGTCGCTGCCTTGCTGGTGTCTCTTTTAGCTTATCAGGCTGGTTTACGATTTTATGTAGGGATTTGGTTTTCTTGAGCACAGTAACTTTGAATGACAAGTGGGAAAATATTTCTAGTAGTGAGGTTTGGATTGAGGTAACTCTTAGTCAATTACCCTTGGAGGGGACTTGGACGCTTTTTTAAGTATATTAGAAGAAAGGGTCTTTCTGGTGATGAATTTTTTTTAGGAAAAATTACAAATAATCACCACGTATTTGCGTATTTTTACAAATTACCACCACGTATTTGCGATTTTACAAATAACACCCAAACTTCATGGTAAATTCCCCAATCACCACCGTATTTTCACTTCGAGCATTAATTTTCTTATTTTCCGACTTGTTAATTGACGATTTACGCATACTTCCCATATTACCCTCATTTAATTACACCGTTTGTTTAATCGTAATCCCAAATCCAAAACATAAACATATCACTCTTCTTCCATCTCCATTTCCCTAAACTCCCCAATCTATTCCAGACCCCAAATGATCAAATTCCTAAATCTTATAATCCCGAAATCAATCGATCAATTTCTTTAATCCCTAAATCGTATATCCCTCTTCTTCCTTGGCGACTTCCCTGCGGTAGTCATCTGCCAACCAAACTTGTAGTTATGAAGTTGAAGATCCCAAAATCGATTTAAGAAGTTGAACATCCGAAATCAAATCCCGAAATTAGATGCAAGGAAAACGAACGTAGCTTTTGAGCTTTGATTAATGATTATCGGTCTCGGACGCGGGGTTGCAGAAGTTGTTCTTGTGAGTTTCATGAAACCTCCATGGGTGTGTCGTCTGAGGTAGACGAAGGGCATTGGTATGTTCGTGTTATTTACACAACAAATCCTAGATCGTGGCGCACGAACAAGCAATGGACATGTACACTTCGTTAATGGCGCCCGAACCCA
Organism: Heliosperma pusillum; assembly: GCA_022085475.1. Classification (NCBI taxonomy): domain Eukaryota; kingdom Viridiplantae; phylum Streptophyta; class Magnoliopsida; order Caryophyllales; family Caryophyllaceae; genus Heliosperma; species Heliosperma pusillum. The sequence continues at coordinate 113,500 of JAIUZE010000117.1, forward strand.
GAAGAAATACCTAGCTGCTTCATCACTGCCGCAAGAATCCAAAACAACCCACAAATTGTTTGACGATTTTATGGCATAAATAAATTTTGTACAACAATTTTGTCCCCAATTTACACCTCTTTTTCCAGAAATTCTACATTTACCACTAATTGAATTAAGCAAAACTACTTAACAAGTGGAGTAGTATATAAACTACATCTATTGAAAATATAAATGTATGATGATATTTAATTTCTTTTTGTTGATTTTTGATGTTAGAGAAGAAGATAAATTTTAGAGGTATGAGCAAAAGTCATAGTTGTTTCAGAAGAAGATATGACGAGGGAGATGGAGTTAGATGAAAGGGTCTAATTAAATGAGGGTAATTTGGGAAATTCGCGTAAATCGTAGCTTGATAAGTTGGGAAATAAGAACAACTATGCTCGGGATAAAAATACGGTGGTGATTGGGGACTTTACCATGAAATTTGGGTGTTATTTGTAAAAACGCAAATACGTGGTGGTAATTTGTAAAAATACGTAAATACGTGGTGGTTATTTGTAATTTTTCCTTTTTTTTATATTGAATTTTGTATATATATTGCAACTGACAACTTCCAGACTTTCCTCTATAGGCCTAACGGAGTCATTATTTTCTGCCCACAAAGACGAATACCCGGAACATGAACAGGCCTCTCTCAAACAATTATATCAAGCAAAGGTGGGACCTCATAATGCATACATTTCTTAATATTTCTCAGATATATCAGTTTCTTATCTATAGCTATAATTGAAATTGTGACTTTGTTCGGCTGTAATCTACTGCAAAGATGGGAGAACTGCGTGCTGAAAGTATGGCTGATGTCAGTGGAACTGGGTCTATTGGAAGATCCAAAGGTGCTTCTATAGCTTCTTCCAGTTACCAAATATCTGTTGCTGTGGTGACAGAATTTGTGCGATGGAATGAAGAAGCAATATCCAGGTGCAACTTATTTTCATCACAGGTTATGTTTCTTTCCAACTTTTACTCTCTAGTATATTGGAAATTTTCAAGTTATAGGTGGAGACTTGGATTGTTTGGTAAGAGTCACAAGACTGATTTTGTAAATTTCTTCTTTTTTTCTACTAGAAATTTTAACTTTCAGACAATTTCAAACATAGTTTCAGAAATAACGCAAGTTCTGAGAGTCTAAAACAGAGATATTCACATATTTTGAGAAAATTTTAGTCGACAACGCTTAATGGCAGGCAAGTTGATCTTTGCCACTTGGCATTCGAACTAGCAGAAGTGTAATTTAGCTCTTTATATTCTGTCATCCTCTGTAAAAACAATTGTTTTCCTTCATTCCTTCTACTTGAAGCATACAAGGTTTGTTTAACAATTTGTTATCTTTTGACAGCCATCTATTCTTGCATCCAACGTTAAAGCTATTTTCACTTGTCTCTTGGACCAAGTAAGTGGGTGGCTTTTGGTTTACTTTCTTGGCTTTCACTTGGAAACTGAAACTAAATATTTGTTCCAATGTTCCCTTAGGTTAGTCAATACTTAACGGAAGGGCTTGAGAAGGCTAGGGAGGGCTTGACTGAAGCTGCAGCTTTGCGGGAAAGGTTTGTTTTGGGCACAAATCTTAGCAGAAGAGTTGCAGCAGCTGCTGCTTCTGCTGTAAGTGCTTATCACTTGACCACTGGATATACTATCTCTACACATAATTTGAGATAAAAATAGTCATTATAATAATAAACATTGTAGTAGTCTGTAGTTATATACGATAATAGTGTGAAAACTAATGTTTTTGTTTTCAATAGAGTCAACGACCCATTATTCTTTGGTTTTGGATTATGGACTGAACCAGGGATTATGATGGACTGAACCAAATGGGTAAATAAATTGGTGTGCTTCCCTTCAGTGTGAAGTAGCCATCATTCAGTGCAGTTCAAATGAAATTTTCATTGTGGTTTGCTCGAAAATTGTCTGTGTGTTGTCAAGGGTTAGGGTGTTGTCAAGGGTTACCGTGTACTGTTGTAGTGGTGTGAAAACTACAGTAAAAAAGTGAAAGTAATGTATTTTATGTAGCCATATTGCAATATGTGGGAGTTATGCTGGAGAACCCCATTGCTTGACACAACGTATGTTTATTGATCACATGCAGGCTGAGGCAGCAGCAGCTGCTGGTGAAAGCAGTTTTAGGTCTTTCATGGTTGCTGTACAACGTTGTGCCAGCAGTGTTGCTTTAGTGCAGCAAGTATGTGAATGACTCTTGTATCAGTTACTCTATTTTCTTTATCGTTTAATTGTGTGAGCATTACTTTAGCCAACCTTTTCTTTGCAGTATTTTGCCAATTCCATCTCAAGGCTTTTGTTGCCTGTTGATGGAGCACATGCTGCATCATGTGAAGAAATGGCCACTGCAATGGCAAAGGCAGAATCTGCTGCTTATAAAGGACTTCAGCAATGCATTGACACTGTGATGGCCGAGGTTTGTCTTTAAACGCTAATCAAAGAATCAGATAAGTATATCTTATAGTTGTCATACATTGATTCAAATTATTGGGAGTTTATCTGTATTTCTGCTGTCTTTGCAGGTCGAAAGATTGTTGTCAGCTGAGCAAAAGGCAACTGATTTCCGCTCACCTGAAGACGGGATTATTCCTGATCACAGACCCACAAGTGCATGCACTAGGTACTGCTTGTTCCTTCTTTACATTTGCTTCATTGACTTTGATCGAAGTCAAAGCTGAACGTATTCAAGCTGTAAAGCTACGGGTATTCATATGGTTGAATATCCTGCAGCTTAGGTCACTTTTTTGTTTGTATAATTTTTCTTTTGTGTTCTTTTATATGTTTTGAGTTTGTTGTTAAGTTCCACTTAATCCTTTTTTTTTAACCTGGTTTTCTATTTATTCTTTTTTTACTCATTTTCTCATATTCTCATTTCTCGTATTCCTTTTCGTATTATCTGGCTCTTTTTCTCCCTTTTTATCCTTATAGTTTATGCTGATTGACATAAGCCTACCCAAGTCCCCAAATTCTGCTGGGACAAATGGCTTTTTCTCGTCAGCTAAAGAAACTGAGTAAAATTCAAAGAGTTAGCCACAATACTGATTTAATAAGCTCAGTTCTGTTCAGTTCAATCTGCTCTATTCAGTCGTGATTATTGCTGTTATTTTTTCAAAAATTAAATAACTGTTACTAAATTCAGTTTAGTTCGATTTAGCTCTAATAAATTGAGTTGAGAGAATTTCACCCTGGTGAATAAACGTATACAAAACCATTTAAGGCAATGTTCTCAGTTTTTGTGATGCTTGAAAGGCTAAATTGGCGATTGTTTCTTGCCAAATTCAATATATAAGTGGGGGCTTTTTAATGTTGGAAATAACTAATAAGTGAAACGGACGGAGTAACCCGAGTGATACATTTTTGAGATCCCTTATTTCATGATTTTATCTTGCAGAGCTGTTACTTACCTATCACGTGTTCTTGAATCTGCTTTCACAGCTCTAGAGGGCCTCAATAAGCAGGCATTTCTTACGGAACTGGTATGTCTGTGACTTCTTCATTGATATTCCAAAGAAGGTTATTTATATCATTGTAGAATTAGCAAAAAGCCGAAGGATAGGGAACGGTCGATCCCCATGTTTAAGGGACTTTTATGGCATTATCTATCTGGTGTCAGTGATGGTTTATATTTACTTGGTTTCAACTTGTAAAATATATTAGATCTTTGGTTATTAAGGTTGTGCACTCTACAGTCTACATCTTTAAAAGGGAATCTTTAAAAGAGGGGGGGGGGGGTTCTTTACGTCTACTATACTGTGCCAAGATTAGCTTAAATCTCCCTCTCGCACACCAGGCATACAAAAAGAAAATTTCTGGTCTTCAACATCAAGACCTATAAACATGTATATAAGTAGTTTCTGAAAAATCCTTGGAACAATTTTTTTGATGAATTATGTATAAACATGACTTACGTATCAGCTCATAACTTTTTGGAGACGATCCCTGTTTAAGTCCTCAGTTTCTGTAAATGTAGATTGGACCTACTTTTGTTGCCGAGTGTTTAGAATGTTAAGGCTTAACGTAGGTTTTTTGTAGGGAACCCGCTTGCACAAGCTGCTTCTCAATCATTGGCAGAAGTTCACTTTTAATCCCAGGTAGCATTCATTTCCGTTGCTTCCGTTTCTATTTAATCTGGAACTATTGGCCTTTCTTTGCGGCAGTCTATCTGTAAATGGATTTTCTTTTATTCAGTTGATATGTGTTTTCATCTTTCTTGTGTATGTGTTTGCTCTTTTCCAGTGGGGGCCTAAGGCTGAAGCGTGACATAACTGAGTATGGGGAATTTGTACGAAGCTTCAATGCTCCTTCAGTCGATGAGAAATTTGAAGTCTTAGGAATGTAAGTGCTTCTACCTTCGTTCAGTTGAGTTGAACTTCGACAATTATTTCTTGAAATGCATGTAAAGATACAAATGTACAATTGTCATTTGATTTATCAAAACTATAATCATATTATCATTTTAAAAAAAAAGTTGTAGTTATTGTATACTGTGAGAAAATATTGGTAAAAGTTGACGTCGGACGACTACAAAAAATGGGAGCAATGTAAATGAATGGGGTTATAATATTTACTAGAATAAAATTACTTTGGACAGTATTTACTACAGCTAACAAAACTTGTTTCCAGCTTGGCCAATGTTTTCATTGTGGCTCCTGAAAGTCTTTCCACACTGTTCGAAGGAACCCCAAGTATTCGCAAAGACGCACAAAGGTATTGTTGATACTACTTATACTCCACTATAGATGATTCGAATACAAGCAACCTAACTTTTCTGACTTACGTTCTCTAGTTTGCCCTCTTGGAAAATATGAAGAACAGTTTATAGCAAATTCTAAACAAATTCATTCCTACTGGCCTCATATAAAATCATAGAGCAAAACAACTCGTATTGGCTAAAACATCACAGAAATTGGAGTGTTGTTTGTGTAGTGCTGTTAAATTTCTGAAGTGTGTGCCAACTTCTACCATTTTCCCCGTGTCTGTAAATAAGTTGTATACTATTGCATTAGCACTATTTACTCAACGGATAATAAAGTCCCCGTTTTTTTTTTGTTCTCATAAACAATCAACTATTTCTTGACTTCGTTTCTTTTGCGCTCTTTGTAAAACCTATTTGTTGGTTTTATGTCAGATTTATTCAGCTCCGGGAGGATTACAAGTCTGCTAAACTTGCAGCGAAACTCAGCTCATTGTGGCCGAGTCTAAGTTAACTAGAAATTACAAATTGACACAGGTAATATGTACTTTATACGGAGTAACATTTTCTATGTGTACTAGCTGAAGTATTAACTTGCTGGTTGCTCTAGTTTTGACGTGTCTGGACTTGGGCTATCGACTTGTACAACGTTTCTGCTTCATTGACTGAGAATGGAGTTTAGCTAAATCTGGGCACCAAGCAACTTGGCATGGTATAGAAGTAACAATTTGATGGTCGCTCGTGACTTCATTTTACCAAGTTTTGGATAGCTTTGTAGAATAGTAGTAGGTAATAGAGAGCTTTTGTAGATAGTTAAATCCATGGAGTTCTGTTCAGTTATGTTAAAACAAATTTAGAAAGACCGGTATTGTTACATTCATGGTTTTTTTTTTTTTTTTTTTGATAATGAGACCAGGATCAGCCTATACTACCTGACGGGCAACATTATGGGCTATCCTATTACAAGTCCTAGGACAGAAATTGAAAGATAAACAATGCATAAAGCTACTAAGATTTCTAATACAACTTATTATAGCCTTGATTTCTTGCGGCATCTGCAATTCCCCTGCAATGCATAAGATAAGATTGAGACAATCCGAGCTAATGTCAATGTGGTATAATCCTTCTTTAATAGCCCAAAGTAACGCCTCTTTTATTGCTAAGGCCTCAGCTTGAATAGGAGACACAGCAAAGGAAGATTTTTTGAAAGTTAACATAGATCTTCCGTCTCCCATCCACGCCACCCATCCTAAACCAGCTTTCAGATTCACAAGCCAAGCAGCATCGCATTTGATTCTTTTTTTACTTGAACAGTCTTGCTCCCCAACCAAGTAGAAACTATTAAATTTTTTTATTTTCCTGGTTAGAAATTTCTCTTGAAGTTTTGAGTTAGCTGTTTTTCTCGAGATCTTTTTTGCATTCATCTCTACAATTCCCTGAAAGTCATTAAAATCCTTTTTTATGGAAAAAATACAAAGATGAGGAGAAGCAGCTTCCTTCTGAAACATACAGTGGTTACGGGCTCTCCATAATCCCCAAAGAGTACAGATAAAATAAGATACATTTTGCCATCCGTTCTGAGATTTTCGTAGGTAAGAGATCCAGTTAATAATCCAGACCCGAACATCTAGTTCATGTCCCATCTTGCCTCTAATATTAAGAAGATCACCAAACCAAACGCATCGGGCAAAAGAACAATCTCTAAAGAGGTGATTCAAATCTTCTAGCTGTTCATCAATTTCTTCACAAAGCTTGCATAAGGGGTCAACTTCCAAATTCCGTTTTTTAAACTCTTGACCCACCGGGAGAGATTGGGACATTATTCTCCATAAGAAAATTTTCCATTTTGCAGGGACATCTAGGGGTGGCAATCGGGTCAGTCGGGTCGGGTTCGGGTCGGGTCATGTCGGGTTCGGGTCGTATCGGGTCAGACAACCCTTCCGGGTCGGGTCGGGTCGGGTCGGGTTCGGGTCGTTATCGGGTCGGGTCATTTTCGGGTCAAATGATACATCGGGTCGGGTCGGGTTGGGTCGGGTCGTAATCGGGTCCGGTTATTTTTTCGCAATATTTCAATATTTTTCCATTAAATCTAGTTTTAAATTATTATTTGGTTTAATTAATTCATTATTAAGTCAAACATATCAATTTAAACAATAAATCACTTTCATTTTGATCATTATCAAGGTTAATAATTGTCAGAGCGTCAATTTAATCGGGTCAATATCGGGTCGGGTCAATGTCGGGTTCGGGTCGGGTTCGGGTCACTGATTTTCGGGTCGTCAACGGGTTACGGGTCGTCATCGGGTCGGGTCGGGTCGGTTTCGGGTTGCAGTATTCTCGGGTCGGGTCGGGTCAGACTTGCCAGCTCTGGGGACATCTAAGTTCCAGAGCTTTTTTTTTACAAAAATCAATCATGATTGGGCTCATTCTATCTTTATCTTTCTGAGATACTCTTCGAGGGATTTCTGCTTCAAGAGTCACCTTGTACCCGGACTTTACAGAATAAAGACCAGACTTAGAGAATCGCCAGATCGCTTCGTCACGGTTACCGGATCCCGGGATTGAAACCGTCATGATTTGGCGCGCGATTGTTTCCCCGAAGTGAAGAGTAAGAAGATCAGAATTCCAGGAATCTTCGATACTAAGATAATCTTCGAACGAGAAATTTCTAATAACCGGGTCCAAGACAAGAGGATTCAAGTTTAGGTCCTCGAAATTTTGGCCGTTAATCCATCTATCCGACCAGAAGTTCAGAGAAGTAGTCCGCCCTACAGACCATGCAATTCCGTTTTTTATAAGATTATAGCCCCAACAAACGCTTCTACCACCCCATGACCAAGACTTGCCTTTGGTCCAGACCTGATGAAGATCAGGGTTGTTGAGCAAACCATACTTTTTTCCAATAGTTTGGCTGATCAAGCTCGTAGGGACAGAAATTATTCTCCAAGCGACTTTCGCAATAAGTGCCTGATTGAAACAAGGGATATTTCGAATACCAAGACCTCCCATTCCCTTCGGAGGCTTAGAAAAAGTTTTCATGGTTAATGCGTTTGTTTAGATTGTTGAATATTTGTGCACATCTGCCAAACTTGTAAAAAAAATTCTGCAGATCGAGTATAAGTCTCGAGCTTCTGGCCAAGGAACAGTTATTTGTTTATGTTTCAGTATAGAACAACATTATCTAATTACCGCAATGGCGGCACAACTCAATGCTTCATACTGTTTTATGTCACTAACTTGTCTAATGGATTCAGTCCTGGAAAAACAATCTTTATTTCTTGTTTCTAGCAGTATCCAAAATTTCGCTATTTTCATTAAGTTCAAACGAAGAAATATAAGAGTATTAGTTTTATGCTGAAATGACGCTTCATACTTGCGGAGACAAGTTAAGCAAAACATTAAGCCACCATCTGATATTCTGATCCGAATGAATTTCATTAAACATCTGTAACGTATAATAAAATTGTAAATGTAATGAAATACATAAACAAACGAAGATAATATCAAGCCAATCAATGTCATCTACAATGACGACGACAACAACAACAAAGCCTTAGTCCCAACATGGTTTAAGGTCAGCTAACATGAGTCATGATCCAAATCCGTTGAGGTTTGAACCCACCAATACGGTTTCTCGTAAATAAACAAAGAGAAATTAGAACAGGATATTACACACAACATACGAATTATTTATCGGTAGTAGTTACTAGTCGCAAATTGGTCCAATTGGGTAGGTTATTCAAGCATCTTGAACAAGTTGAACAAGTTGAACATAAACAAATAGCACTACCCAACCCCAGCAGCTCAAAATAAACGCGAAGTACAGCCATCACCACCACAGGTCCGCCACCAACACGACTCTAGTCATCTTCTACTAGATCGTCACAACACTAGCTGACGACAGTACGCGCCGGGGGAGAAAGCGATGGGTTAATCATCAGAAGTCCAAGAGCCAGACGTCTGGTTAAGTCTTCAGGTTCCAACTTCACAACATCCTTCCTCATGCCAATGTCAGCTGCCACCCTATTTGTGCAATACACGCTCACCGCCATCACCGCCATCCCGTAGACATTGTTCGTCAAAAGACGTGATGGTAAAGAGAGAACAGCAGCAAGGGGGCCGCCAATTAGCGACACTGCTTGTCCACTCTGGCCCATCGTTACTTGGTCCATAATAACAAGCCCGGTTTTGCAATATATAGTGAAATCTTCACAATTGTTCTTGAATACATTGTAAGCACCGAAGCCATTGTGGAGTAGGTACTTAGCTCGACGCACAACGACGTCATCGGGATCTGATCCTGCGAGAGTGCAGGTCCCACCCCTCAATTTTGCCACAAAGAGGGCAGGATTGACACTGTACTCAAACCGGTATAATATACCACCGGCAAGAAAGCAGTCTAGGCATGAGGAGAGCACCCCATGGCCTTCTTCTGGGGGGACGCAAGTAGGGCAAGGTACATAAGTATTATTAGGTCCCGAACTTACTAGGAGAATATCCAACACAGTTCCTGTCCCTACTTCTTGACCGCGTCTCGTGAAGTGAATTACTTTGTTGTCTCCAACATAAATACCTGTATAAATATAGTATGGAGAAGTCAGATTATATAGAGTTAAGAATTGCTGATAGAACACTTAAGCGAAATGTTGCAAGGCCACAAGCGCATTCAAACATCCGATGCTACAATTTTAGTTTTCCACGAATTATATAGGACATTGCTACAGCATCAGGTACTTTAGTGTTCCGTAACTTGATTGATATTCCTTGTGGCAACCAATCCCGCAAGTAGACATCATAATAAAGTGTCTTCATAACTCCATAGGTTTCTACTTCCTAGTGTATCTAAGTGTGTTCTAGGACATAAGATTTCTACAAAACAAAGGATACCCTAGTGAACCTTCAAAATTCTGAATTACACAAAATATACACGTTTCAACTGAGTTGAGACTTGAGTCCAGCGGAAGAGAGAACAGCCACTTGAATCGTGAAAGGAAGAAGCAGGGTGCTGGGAACTACTCTTCCTTCTTCCAATAAACAATAGAGGAAACAATCTATACCAAAGGACTTCAGAAGCAGGGTAGCGGGTATGACTTCGCTTCCGGTTGTTCCAATAAACGACAAACGACAAACGACAAAAGATGCAAACTAACGATTACAGACTAACTTTGTAAAGTACGATGGCATATTAGTATATTACACAGCTAGTGTACCATAGTGAATATGAAATATGACAAGACTTTAAAGAGACCTCGTGCCTCATGGTATTAGCTAGTTCAATGCATAAAAAATACTAGCACTACTTCATCCCCACAATAACCATGGTTGCCCGATTTGTTAAATGTACAGAACTTCAAATTCGAGGAACACTTAAACACAATGTCTAGTAGGTAATCCCTTTGACACGCAGTACTCTTCTTTTAGTTTAAAAATTCCCCTCATAAATTTTGATATAACTGGAGAAGTAATGCTTAGTGTGGGTCGAGTGACTGTATTTAACCAAGGAGTCAAGGACCGATACTATAATAGAAACACTCAAACGAATTCGCAATTCACCACAGCTTGAGCAAACCCAATAAACTCAGGACATAACCTAGTAAAACATTTCACCTTGTTACAATTGATTCTTATACAACTTCAATTTAACACTAAATAATACTAGTACTACTCCTTGGTTACTTCAATTCTTATACAACTTCAAAAGCCTACCAATTAGTTACTTGGTGACATTTTGTGGCAGACAATAACACAATCAATTACTCTTTGGTTCCGGCTTATGATGAAATAAAGCAAAATGGTTCACTAAAGTAACTGCGCTTCTTTCTGTTGTGATATACCAATCATTTCGATGACGTTTTCGACACAATTTTAATCTTGGATCATTCGGAAACAGTTTCTTTGTGTTGCTAACACAAGGAGAGCCATTGTGGTAAGGTGGTTGTTGTAAACTTGTAATAACACACAATCAACAATACTAAACATCCAAGATGAACATCATCAAATGTATAAGCAGACAATTTAATCAAATTTCTGCTAAGTGACACTATACAACGATAAATTCACTGACTTGATAATACTAATTGCAACGGAATCGAACAAAAATAGAGGAGAGGCAGATAAAACAAACCATGATGAGCATACACATAAGCAGCCCTCCAAGAGTAGATGTGATCTCCTGCTTTCAAACTCTCTCTACCAACCCTATTGCCAAAATCCCACAATTCACAAAACCCATCAAAAAAATATCATATTGTTTCGATCTTTAGTCATTAAATCACAAATTTGACAATATCCACCCTATTGCCAAAATCCCAGAATTCTCAAAACAAATTTAAAAATTCATCAAACAAACATCATAAAGCTTCAATCTTTATTCATAAAAATGAATCACAAATTTGAAAGTATCGATCCTATTGCCAAAATCCCACAATTCGTAAAACATATAAAAAAAGTTCCAATTTTCATCATAAAATCACAAATTTGACAATATTCACCATATCATCTAAATCCCACAATTCACAAAACCCATCAAACAAATATCACAAAGTTTCAATCCTTAATCATAAAACTCCCAAATTTCACAACACAACATTGACCCTTTTTGCAAAAACCCCAAAATTCTGAAAACCCATCAACCAAATATAATAAAGTTCCAATTTTTCATCATAATACAGAAATTGAAAATATTGTTTGATGGGTTATTTTGAATTAATCATAAAATCACAACTTTTATCGACCCTTTTACCAAAATCCCACAACTCTCATAAAGTTTCAATCTTTTATCAAAGTGTTATGCAAAAGAATCACAGAAAATTAGTAACAGTATAATAAACTAATACTCCATACATACCTGTTAGAAAGAAGTCCCATTTATCTCTTAATTTCCTTTCTAGTTACTAAAAATAAGGAGTAAAAAAAAGGGTTCCAAAGAAAGAGGGGAAAGTGTTGGTAAAATTTATTTGTATTTCTAAAATGAAAATGAGTAATAAAGGGAGTACATAAAATAATGTTGATGAAGTTTGCTGTTATTCCTTAACAACGAAGACACGTACAATCTACACTGTTTTGACACTTTGGAAGAGCCGACTAGTTTCTGAAAGCGGTGGAATCCGGATTTCAAGTGAGCACGTCCTAATGAAATCTAATTACCCGGATGTCATTTGAGACGGATATATTTGTCTTGAATTTAAAAGAACTATCCAATCATCCGTTTTATCTTAAGAAGGATTAAATATGAAAATGTAAAAGTCTAATGCATAAGTAATAACGAGATATTTATTTTATCTATATAAATGAAATATTACTTGTTAGTTTAATATTCTATCTGTCTTAAAAGAGACAATTCATGCATGTAACACAATGTTGAATTATGCTCAATTCATGTATTCATGGACACTAATTACACAACAAGACTAATTCTATACAGTGGTGGATCTAGGGGGGCTAGCAAGGGCTGTCTCCCTCCTGGCGGATATAAATTTTGAAGTTTTAGTTAAAATTTTCGAAATTTTTTAAAATGTACTTTATAAAATTAGTCGTTCGCCCCCCTAAAAATTTTCGCCCCCCTAATTTCAATTCCTGGCTCCGCCACTGATCCTATATATCCTTTTTAGTTTTTACTCCATAATGTACTAATAAAACAACTTCTTACAATAGTTGTGGTTTTGTAATATAAGCAATGAAAATGAATAATATCTACTAATATTGAAAAAAATAATTGAAATTGGTGAAAAGCACGCGTCGAAAACAATAGTTGACCCAAATTCTAACCTAACTCATATAACTTGATCCGAGAGTAAGGGTGAGAGGTGAGACAACTTGCGAAGTTGCGATCAGTTCCCTCAAATCTTGGCTCCAACTTGAAATCTGCTCAAAAACTTAAAGAGTCAAGTAAATGTTAGCCTGGTCTGAAAGCTCCGAGTAGATAAAAAAACTAAAATTTAACAATCATATACTCACTCCTATTCAGAATAATTTTCCCTATTCAATAATTGACCAAAAATTAAGAGTGAGTAATTAAATAAGGTAAAGTATTGTGGTGGAGTGAGGTAATTGGAGAGAGAGAATGTATTGTGGGGTATTATTGTGGGGTGAAGTGATTAAAATAATTATTGTTGTGGGGTAAGATGATTAAAATAAGATAAAGTATGAGTATTGTGTGGTATTGTTGTGGCCTGTGGGGTGATATGATTAAAATAAGTATAAAAGTTTACCAAAAAAGGAAATGAGGAAGGTATTGTGAATAGATGAAAATGGAAAGAGGAAATGTTATTATGAATAGGAGGGAGTATAAGTTTGCACTGAGCTCGAGGTCGGATTACGCTTACAAGCTTAATGATTAGCTAATTTTTTTCATGTTCGGTCAAACTAGAGATTGGCTCAACCTCACGTTTTACTTTTTTTTTTCACAAATTCTCATTTGTGACGGGCACTATCCGTCGCAAGCTTAAGACGGATACCATATTCTCTCACAAAATACCCATCAAGGGTGAGTGGAGAAGCACATGGGGGGTGCCCACCTTGTCCCCTCTACCCATTTCCTCTCACAAAATACCCGTCGCAAGATCCGATCCGTCGCAAGCAAGACATACTGTTTTTTTTTGTGTTAACCAGGAGTATCCCCTACTGACAGTTGGGGCAATCTTACTCAGGGCAATGAAAGTAATTTAATAGGTAGACCCCTTCCAAGTTCCAAGTTTGTTTTATTTCATTTGTAAGAGTCAGAAATCGAATCCCCGACCACTTGTTTAAAGACGAGAACCCTTACCACTCACGTCAACCAACTTCGGTAACTCAAGTTTTACTTCATAAGCTCAAGTTGAGCATGGACAAGCTCGACAGTTCGTGCTCAGATCAACTCATTATCACCTGTATCCAAATCTTAAGTCTCAACCGTGACTTTTATCCGAAACTCAACCGTTTGACCCGTTTGACAGATCTAGTGCCTCTAGTGCCCCCTCTATCACATTCATTCCGTGGCCCTTTCTGTCTCCTGTCCCCCTCTCCCCATTCCTTTCTTTAACCAGTAACAACTCCCAAGTGGACCAACTACAGCATTTCATTAATCATTGATCATTTCACTACTGACAATCTTCATCTTTTACCATTCTCATTTCCCCATTTAAATTCTCTCAAAACCCAACAAATTCCCATTTTTTGAAACCAAAATAAATAAATGAATAACCTATTTTCACCCTCATTTGCACAGAACTCTGCAAATGCGCCCGACATCGAGTCGGGCGCAAGCGTGAGTGTAACCGGTGGTAATCTTGACAAGTTTTTTAAAGACGTCGAAACCGTAAAACAAGACTTAACAGACTTAGATGACCTCCACAAAAAACTCCGGTCGGCCCATGAGGAAACCAAAACGGCCCATACATCCGGTTCGGTTAAGCAACTCCGGTCCACCATGGACCGGGACGTGGGTTTGGCTTTGAAGAAGGCAAAACAGATCAAGGTCCGGCTCGAGGCGCTGGACCGGTCTAATGCTGCGAACCGGAGTCAAACCGGTTGTGGACCGGGTAGCTCGACGGACCGGACCCGGTCCTCGGTGGTTGGCGGGTTGAGGGGGAAGTTGAAGGAGAAGATGGAGGAGTTTCAGGAGTTGAGAGAGAGGGTAAATGGTGAATATAAGGAGACTGTTAAAAGAAGGTTTTTTACTGTTACTGGTGAAAATCCTGATGATAATACTCTGGATTTGTTAATTACTACTGGTGAAAGTGAAACTTTTTTGCAAAAAGCTATTCAACAACAGGTTTGTTTTGTTGAATTTCGCAATTTTCATTTTGGATCATTCGAAACAGCCACTTTATGTTGGTAACAGTTGCGGGAATGTTGATGTTGTTGGGTTTTTTGTTTTAGATAATTCAGAAACAGTCTTTTTGTGTCGGTAACAGTTGCAGGAATGTTGATGCTGTTGATTTTTTGTTTTGTTGAATATTGGATCATTTGAAAACAAGTATTTTTGTGTTGCTAACAGTTGCAGGAATGTTGATGATGTTTATTTTTTGTTAGTTTTATGTTTTGTTGAACTTGTTTGATTTGGAAGTACTTTGAACCTTAATGCAATGAAAAAGCTTGTTAATCATAATTTTTGAGATATTTGGAGTATCGAACTTGGGTGATTGCTAGTGTTTAGTTTTCATGATCAATGATGGAACCAAGTATTGTAATTAAAGGCCGAGAATTTTAAGGGGAGGTGACTTCTAATGGAATAGGTGAACGAGAAAAAAAAATCGCAAGTTTAACTAACTTTTTCAAGATTATTCGTTGTTGTAGCCTTAGGGGTGACTGCCCTGCTAGGCCCGTTAATTCCGCCTCTGTTCATGATATTTCATTATGTAGAGGAGAAACTGCGAGTTTGGTCACTGTTAATGGACAGTAGCTCACATTGCTGGAATAATCTTACAAGTTAAGATGTTCCGAGGGAATTATGTTAATTAGGAAGTGCATTTTATTTTTGTTTTGTTTTCGATAGGGGGGAGGTTTTGGAAATCTGATCCCTTACCTTGTCGTAAGCCAACCCCTTGCCTCGTTGTAGGTGGTAGCTTTGGGATGGTCCCAATATGAAAGCGAGGAATTTATCATGAATAGAGGGAGAGGGAGTGTAGGGTAATGTTATTGCATCACATTCTAGGATAGGATGTTTCGGATCTTATTATGATCAGGAAGTCCTCATTTGAATGCAGTCTCTCTATTTCAGGGAAGAGGTCAAGTACTAGACACAATTGCAGAGATTCAAGAACGGCATGATGCTGTAAAAGACATCGAAAGGAACTTGAAGGAACTACATCAGACATTTCTCGACATGGCGGTTTTGGTTCAGTTCCAGGGTGAGCAGCTGGATAGCATTGAAGCTCATGTCGGTAAAGCCAGTTCTTTCATTAGGGGCGGAACTGAACAATTACACACCGCCAGGAAACACCAGAAGAATACCCGGAAATGGACTATCTTTGCTATCATTTTGATTCTAGTCATCGTATTAATCATTGTCCTATCTTTACGCCCATGGGCTAAATCCAATCCTCCTTAATATGGATAGCTGGTTGCTGATCCCGCTTCTGTCTTCTGAGCTTTCCACAGAGATTGAAGACTGATCATACAGAAAACTCGCTCTGTCAGTTCCTATTTTTCTTCCCTTTGTGCCTTTTCTTTTCGAATATTCTTTCATTGTGGAGTTATGCTGTGGAGAGCAAGATTGAATGTTGATCGGTCAAACCGAGTGTGAATGAACAGTTCGTTACTAGCTAGTCTTGTGTGAGACCAACCCAAACTGAGTGTGAGATCGTCTCATTTGGTTTTTGTGAATGAGGGCGAGTATTCTACTGCTCTTTATGTCGTCACTGTTGTAAATACCATGTCGTTTTCTCAAGGATTTGGATGTGAATACTCTTTTTTCATACATTTATCGATTGTTTTTGTACATTGTATATTTTTGCATATTTTTATCATTATTTTCGCTAAAATTTTCGAGTGTTTTTTCTGGTGTACCTTGTTTCACCAGTAATTCCCCTGCTAAAATTTCCCCACCTCCACCCTATGGCAAATCTCGACTACGTCACTGACTCATGTGAGATGGAAGTACTAAAAGGTTTTAAAATGTTGATCGAGGTTTAAAGACCGGTTTAAGTTTTTGACAGAGATGATTTGCAAAAACGCTTACATCTAGTCTCACTGAAGACTACTTGTGACGGATAGTGCTCGTCTTCAATGAGAATTTGTGAATCGCTTATGCTTATGTGACTTAACTTTTTGGTAGTAAGGTCAGCTTGCATTGCGACATCTTTGTATTATTCTGCTTTTATGCATTTGTTTGAGATTGAAATGTGTCAGACAAAATGTGTACTTCAGAGTTCAGACAAAACAATGTGTACTTCAGTTGAAGATTTAGCAATCCTACTATCAAACTGTGGTAGAGCCTGAAAATAATACCTGCTGCAATTGTGTGACAATATTTTTAAGCATAAATTCTCATTCGTGATGCGTGTAGTCCGTGTACAACTGTTTCAAATAACGATAAAAAGGGTAGGTGGTTGTGAGATGTGAGTATGCAATCACTTTTTCGTCATATGTAACTACGAAGTATGTAAGAATAACTGATTTTGAAGTAGTTGACTTGGTAAGATAATAATCCTTTCAAAAATAGATTGTGAATTCAAATTAAACAAGTCTAGTCTAATGTGAAATTCTAGACATCTTAATTAGGTCTTATAAATGTGAAAATTCTCGTGTTTTATAGGAGGATCGTCCTCCTGACACCCAAAGACATTATAAAGACTTAGGTGTAAGGAAGACAATACTTTCAGAGAACACGGTTTTTTTTGTAAAGTTATTACTCAATTGTCTCACAATAAGGTTTATGGAGTCACGGTTTTCCCTATTCCTTAGCTTTTGCATATTCCCCATATGCAGGTAGCGAAAAGACGGTCTTGTCACAACGTTCACACGGCTATAATTATGGCAGTAAATGCCTTGAATTTGTTTGAAAATTTTGCAAAATTAGTTCGCTCAGAGTTAAGACCGATCTCAAGCAAGAGCTTGAATTGAGCTCTAGAACCAAGCATAAACTTGGTGAAAATCAAAATAACTCTTTAAGACTTATTACTATTTCATACTTATCTTCATTATCTTGATATCCGTCTTGAATTAAACGGATTAAATGTAACCATTTTATTATCAAAAAATGATTTTTAGATTTTAACTTTGTTATCATTAAATACTCACTTTTTACTAGAAAATAATGTCATTTTTCCATGTTAATATAGCACCGTCTTAAATCAGAATTAATTAATAACCAGAAGTCGATACGCCTTGGAAATTTTCTTTTGGCAATAAACCAGTAGCACACGTTGATCAAGTCTCCAAAACACGTATTTTTCCATTTTTGGTTAGAAAACTAAGCATTACATTACCTTCAACACGTTTACGTAAAGTCACTATATACTTTCCCATTATATTCCTCTCTTTTTAAATTAAAAAAAAAAAAAAAAAGACTTGTTGATTTTAGACCAATTCTCTAATCTTCAACTATCTATTCTTATCAAACTAGTTTTACAACTTACCGCGTGATACTGAAACTCGATACCATTCAGTAACGTGATCTCATTTTTCAACCGGGGAAATATCGTCTGATTAGTAATTAATTAATTATCTGAGGAAAGTTCATAACAATTCAACTTAAAACAAAGTCAAAGAATAAGCCACCATCCTTATAAGTTATAACATTCCTATAATGTTTCTGGAAGTAGTAAAGGTTGTTGAATGATATAATCATGTTTTGAAAAGTCTTACATTTCAATTTCTTACACATAAATTTTAAAAAATTCTTTCATTTTTTTCATAAAATTCCCAACTCTCAAAACACAAAGTCACCCCTCAAAAAAAAAACTTGACAAGAAAATGAACAATCTAAGATCATTTTCGTCGTCGCGCCGGGAAAACACCGGCGACATTGAGATGGGTTCCCAAGGGAACTTAGACAAGTTCTACCACGACGTGGAGACGATAGAAAATGACCTGAAAGAAATCGACGAGGTTCAGAACAAGCTAAGAGCAGCCCATGAAGACAGCAAGACGGCCTACAAAGCCGGTGTAGTAAAGGAATTACGGTCCAGGATGCATGGGGACGTGACACGCGCTTTGAAAAAGGCTAAGGTGATTAAAGACAGAATCGAGGCGTTGAACAGGTCGAATGCTGACAGTCTGAACACGCCAGGGTGCGGTCCTGGTAGCGCTACTGAACGTGCCAGGTCGAATGTGGTTGCAGGGTTGGGGAATAAGCTGAAGTTGAAGATGGATGAGTTTATTAAGTTGAGGGAGAAGATTAATGAGGAATATAAGGAGATTGTACAAAGAAGGTATTTTACTGTTACTGGTGAAAATCCTGATGAACAGACTGTTGATTTGTTGATTACTACTGGTGAAAGTGAGAGTTTCCTGCAGAGGGCTATACAGCAACAGGTTTGTAGCATTCTGTCACAGTTTTATGTTTTTTATCTCTTTTCATATGATTTAGAGGTATGTTTTTTGTATTTTATGTTGACGGGTTTTGAAACTAGGTCATTAGTATCCTTGTGTTACAATATAAGGTCCATGACACCATTATATGATATACGGTCGGTCCATAGCATCATTACTTTGGTATGAACGAAAAAAACTAAATCTGCATTTGTTGTTTTCTAATACGGAGTAGTAACTTTACCAATTAGTTTAGCGGACTTTTTTGTTGGATGAAATCACCTTTTATACGATATATAGGGTCCACGACATGTTTTTATTTTGGTACAACTGAATAAATTTGGATCTACATTTTTCTTGGTTAAGTGACATGGAAATTTAAATGGAACTGTTAGAACATACCTGAAACGCCAGTGAAATCGTAATGCTGTAGGTCTGTCTCTCCCCCGTTTGGTTGTGGCCCGACCAGTTTTCATGTTCTAACAGAAACCCATAAACAAAATTTAACGGGCCTGTCATTGAAACGGCAGTGACTTTACGAACAGCTTTAGCTGACAATTGTGTTGGATAAAGTCGCAATACCGCAAGTCTATTAGATGGATTAGCATTGATTATTGTTGGATTGGAAGATGTGATGATGAGTTAATGGTTTATGAAAATGCAGGGGAGGGGACAGATCCAGGATACAATAGCAGAGATACAAGAGAGGCATGATGCTGTCAAAGATATAGAAAGGAATTTGATTGAACTGCACCAAATATTTCAAGACATGGCTACATTAGTGTTCCATCAAGGAGAGCAGTTGAATGATATCCAGAAAAACGTCGAAAGATCAAAGTCAGTGGTACAGGCAGGAACACAACAGCTGGTGCAAGCGCGCAAGAGCCAAAAGAATACCCGGAAATGGACTTGCTTTGCCATGATTCTCCTGCTCGTCATCATTTTGGTTGTCGTCCTTTCTCTACGTCCATGGAAGAAATAGTCTCCTCATTGTTCGGGTTTCTGTGGTTTTGCAAGTGATCATCATATTGGTCATTCATATCTGGTTTCGATTTTGTTGATAATAGCATTAGTATATACTGGTTTTGGGTTTGAGATACTGGTTTGATTCAGTTATGGTGTTATTCTTATACATTAGTGTTCATATTGCCATTGCATTCTTTTGGTTTGTTCCTTCACAACGCCGAAAAACTTACATTTCAAAATCGAAACAATTCTCTACATTTTCCGCATGTAATACAGATCTATGCCTCTATGGCAATGATTCAAAATACATATGGTTTATGTTCCTAAACACCATTCTGTTTTAGGAGTTAACAGCAGAAAGTACTTCACTCTGCCCAGTAGCAGTCGCAGCGTTAGAGCGACTCCTATCGCTTGCCATATTCAATCGTAAAGGTCGCCCTTCCAGTTCCTATAAGACGCGCAAATACAAAGTTAGTGTTCATATCCATATTGTGAAATTCTGAATAAAATGGCAGATTTCAACTAGCTTAGTGGTAAAGTTATGAGCAATGGTACTCATGACTTGGGTTCAAACCCTGTCAACATCAACTTTGCCCTTGTGGTTCTCTTTACACAAAAAAAAAGACAATCCGAATAAAATGCGTCTAGGCCAAAACAAGTTTAGGTCACACCCAAAAGGAGAAATTTAACGAGTACACGTACCATTCCATTCATCTCAATAATTGCAGATTGTGCATCCTGTTCTGATTGAAATGAGACAAACCCAAAACCGCGAGATCTTCCACTCTCTCTCTCATATATTACCTTGGCACCTGAAAAACCTGCTTGGTTTGAAAATGCATCCCTAAGGCCTTGTGTTGTGACGCCCCATCCAAGATTACCAGCATAGATCTTATGAGGCGTGTCTACAAAGCTCTGGTTGCTGATCCGGATTTTAGCCCCCATCACCTTCCGTTCACCTCCTTTTGGAACTTCAGGGAAGTTCACTCTAATCGTTCGACCTCCAACTTCCTGCACAGTAATCTTCTATGTTACTTACATGGTCGGTTCATTAGTACATAAATAAGAGCATTACCACACTGCCTCAAGACTCCCTTCTAACGGACCATGAGTAACATGAACCATCATGAAAATGCATTAAACGACTGGTACTACATACAGTATCATATAAACAAAATTCAGCAGTTTAATGAGTAACTCCTCGTGCGCATTCCCCTCATAATACGAGGCAGAGAACGACTTCCCTGACGATACAAAAAAGGTTCAGCACAGGAGACCTGTTTTCTACTCTTCCCAAACTCTTTTAGCAAAGAAAAGCCCTTCCAAGTCCCGCCCTCTGCGAAACCACAAAACGCACAAACGCAAAGCACTGTTCTGCATCTACAGTGACAGTAAAGAATTGAGTACTTGACTAATGGAAATTCACCGATTGTTTAGGATGCCTAAATTAGTTATTTGCTGTTTAACAAAGAATTCTAGGGATTTCCTGCACAGGATACGTTGCTCTCGCCAATCTGCTATCTGAACTTTCCTTACTACAATCATCTAATTCCTTAAGTAAACAACATTTTACCATCTAAATAGATGTCGCGACATCTTCCAGTCACAGGCCATTAGCATAATATGAACTTAATAATAGAATATAACTATAATATATGGGCCTCAATCATTACCTTAAGGTTTTGGTTGAGATGGTTCATCTATCATGGTATCAGAGCCAGAGTGACTAGAGGTCACGTGTTCAAACCCTGGCAGCCCCAATATCTCGAAAATCACCAAGTGGAAAAACCAAGCACATGGAATGGGGAGCCTGTGCACTAACCATCCACTCTTCAAGCCCAATAGGCATTCGAGTGAGGGGGCATAATAGAATATAACTATAATATATGGGCCTCAATCATTACGGTTTTGGTTGAGATGGTTCATATATCACTTAAATCTTGTAACCATAGCACATAGAAAAAGTAAACAAAAGCTCGGTTGTCAAAGGGGGTCGCATATTAATAACGACGTTATACAGGCTTGCCAATACAGATAAACTACAGGTCTGAATATAAGGATCGGAAATGGCTGTATTCTGTCATCAGGACATAATTCCTAGGTTCAATATCATTTGTATTCACACATTCCTAAAGAGCACAAGTATAATGAATCTATATGAACTGAGAGACATAGTGCATTCGCTCGTAAAATGGATAGTCCTGAAAATATAATGTTTAACCATAAACTCAGTCAAAACCATTTTCTACCTTCCCTTCTCAAAGTCACTAATGACAATTGGATTGATCAATATAGAAACAGTGACACATACATTCGACACGACAACAACCCTAACCCCATCTTCTGTAAACAGACCTCACCAATGCAGAATCGAGGGTTATGATATACACAAACTCTATGAATCTCAAAGACTAATTCAGTAATTCTGTAAAACTATACTTATACAGTTCTACAGTCACTTTTTACATCACTGGAGCAAGATTATAATTGCTACATACTCCTAGTCTACAACTTAGCAGAAAAGCAAACTGCAACAACATAAGTAGCACACTACCACCGTCTTAACCACTAGACTAAGACATCTTCAGTTAGTAGAAGTATCGATCAGAGGAACTTACAGAACCATCAAACATCCGGATAACTTCTCTCGCCTCCTCAATGCTTTCCATTGTCACAAATCCAAACCCTCTGCTCCTATCAGTCAGCTTATCATGTATTAACTGAAAATTTATACCAAATACTCATCATAATCCTTACATAATTCACACAAATTTTCACCAGCAATGCAAACAACAAAAAGCAAAACTGATCAAAACAATCAAAACAGTGGCGGAACTAGGGGGCTACTCTGGTAGGTGTGTTTGCTCTTTACATATTGAATTTTGACTTTTAATTAAAATTTCCAATTTTTTTTCAAGTTTACCATCCTGCATTACTCGTTACCAATTCCGCCACAGTAAAATTGTTCAAATTCAAGACAATTGAAACTTATCAAGTATTATCTGTGATTCATACCAAATATCCATCATAATCTTTACATAATCACAATTTTTGTCACAACTACAAGCAACATAAGAAAATTTAAAACTGATTAAAGCAGTGACGGAACTAAAGGTGGCTAGCAGGGGCGCTCTGTCTCATTAAACAATGAGAATTTTTATTCTTTTAATTAAAATTTTCAAACTTTTTTCGAGTTTACCCTACTGTAATACTCGTCCAGCCCCGATAACTACAAATCCCAATTCCGCCACATAAAAAATTGTTCAAATTTAAGACAATTGTAGCTTTTAAAGTTTTAACTAAAATTTTCAAACTGTTTCCAAGTTTACCATACTGCATTACTTGTTCGCTCTCTAACTACAAATCCTGATTCCGCCACTAATTGAAAACAGAAGAATGTACCTCAACAGACTTAATTTGACCAGCCCTAGAAAAGACTTCAGACAATTCAGAAGAAGTTATAGAAAATGGCAAATTTCCCACATAAACTCTACCACCATCAGAACTTTTAACATCATTTTCTTCAACTTCAGTTTCACTTTCTTGCACTTCATCGTCACCAGAAATATCACTGCTTTCGATATCGCCGAAGCCGGAAGAAGAGTGGCATAAGTGAAAAGGGAGGAGAAAAGGAAGAGGTGTAGTATTGAAATTAGTAGGTTTTAAGGTGAGGGATTTGTGAAGATTTTTAATGGGTTTTGGTAAGAAGTGTGTGAAGGTGTGAAAAGGGTCTGAAGTATGAAGGGAGAGTGAAGTTGAAGAGGATGAAGATGGTGTAACAATGGTGGAAAGTGAGGATATTGCTGCTGCTGCTGCCATTTTGTTTGTTGAGAAAAGAGTTTAAGTGAGTTGTGTTAGCAAATTGGTTCGTTGGTTTCCTGCTTGCTGTCTATAGATAAGGTAGTTGGTACTTGGTATGATGGATTGATGGCAATGGATCCCGGATCCGGTCAATATTTGCAAGACCCGATATCAATGTATTGGGTCCAGATTAAAGTTACGGATCGTATATAAGTCAGTGGTCAAGTATGAAGCAGTGGCGGAGCTAGGATTTCAATTTAGGGAGGCGAAAAAAGTTAGGGGGTGAACGCCTCATAACATAAGGTATACTCGAAAAAATTTCGAAAAATCTAACTAAAAATTCGAAAATCCCATCCGACAGGAGGGCGAGGGCCCTGCTAACCCCCATAGCTCCACCACTGGTATGGAGTAATACTCTCTATGTCCAATTTATTTATCTGTTTCTTTTTTTATTATTTGTGAAAAGTATTTTAATAAAAAAGAAACAAATGATCTCGATGAAAAGAGTTTGAATTTGGGTATATCCGACGGGTCAAATATTATTCATGTGAGGTAGATAAGATAAAAACAGAGTGTTTAAGAAGTAACATTCTGTTTTATCTTATCATCCTATATAAGTAGTATTTCGTTGTAAACCTGCGACGGATATAATACAACTCAAAGGGAGAAGTGACATAGCCGATGAAGTCACTACAACTCTACAAGTGCACAACCTTAGTGGACCCCATGAATAAAAGTAGGCCCAGCGGGGTACTAATAATCTACTCATTAAGTCATTATGACATTACGTAATGTGTTTTTCTTTTTCATCATCGTGCTTCATTTTCCTGATCCCTATTTAAACACATAATTCTCAACTGTAATAATAATTCCAACTTACTAATTCTCAACCAAATTCATCTCAACATCTCTATACATTTTAAAATTATATACAATAAATTCAATTAGGTTAAAAACATGGGTGATAATAATCTGAAATATTTCGAGTTAAATACGGGTGCCAAAATCCCTTCAATTGGATTAGGCACGTATGCCACTCCTCCTGATATGGTTGTTGCTGCAATTAAGGTTTGTGTTTTTTTAATCATCCTTTTTTAATATTTTTGTTCTTATTAATTATTACTAGTTCACCTATTATTCTTCCAAAAATTCACGTAAGGAGAAATAAAACGAAATATTATATTAATAGTTTAGGGGTAAGAAAGACCGTATTCCCGTAGGACACTAAAATTACTCTTATTCTTCCTCGTAAAGAAAATATACTTGTGAGTAATCTTGAAGACTTGAATATTTGTAACCGTGATTGTTTTTGGTTTATATTTTGTATACGTGAATTAGTCCATCTCTTGGACATGTGCCTGACTTTCTTATTCTATCAAAAGGAAAATTCATGTGGTGTACCTGTGGTTTGCCACTTTGCACGAGATGCTCGATTTTTTTACTGACCATATTTCTTACTCTGAATTCCAAACTTGACAATTTCAAAAAAGACGAGTAGTTTGGAAAAAAAATGGTCATATTCATAACTTGTAAATACGAGTTATGGTCACTTAAAAGTTTCCGGATCATTTTGTGCAAAGTGTCAAACCTCAGGGATACCACGTGTTATTTTTCGAAGATTCATTAGTTTTTACCCAAATTCTTATATGGGACGGACTTACGGACTCATGTTACCGGTAGTTATGCCTTTATTTGGGTTTTAGTGGGTGACTTGAGAGGTGTACAAGTGTACAAAATTGGAAAATGAGTTGGTATCATCGGGTGGTACCCAATCTCGGTATCATTCTTTACCTGCAATATGTAGGGGGCCACTAAAATGACGAGACTATATAAGGGCATGTGAGAGGGTGGTATCGAGATTAGGTACCACCTGGTGGCACCCTATCATAAGGTTATGAAATTTGGTTCAATTGGTTTGGTTTCAAGTCATACTAATGTAAAATTGTTTCACTAAAGAGGAATTGGTTTTTGTAAGGCCTGTATGATAGATCATCAGCTTGATGGTTCATTAAAGAACGGCAAAAATTAGCTTGATGGTTCATCAAGAAGAACAAGGAGTAAAGACTTGAGAATTGATTGTGAGCGTTTAGAACTCACCACGAAACCGTATGAACATAGATGAAGTAGACCATCAATGACTGTAGATGCTGTAGGTTTGTTATTCATGTGGAGTAAAACAAAGGATGAAACTTGGCCGCTTCAAGGTTCTATTAGATCTTATCCCTTGTATGACGCTCTGTATATTGTTTCGTCTTCTATTGAGATATACGGAGAAAGGTAGTGACTTGATGCACGTGGAGAGATTCGACTGTTTTTCCTTACAGTTAGTTTACTGATGTTTGTCTCATTGCAGTTGGGTTATCGCCATATTGACTGCGCTCATATCTACCAAAATGAGAAGCAGGTAACCACCAAAACCGCGCCCTTCTCTAGTTTGTTGTGGTTACTGCACAATTGCTACAAGAAATTCTTCACCTAAACACTTGACCTTGATTTACTTGGTTATCAGGTCGGACAAGTCTTGAAACAGCTTTTTGAAGAAGGCGTAGTGAAGCGAGAGGAATTATTCATCACCTCCAAGCTCTGGTCAGTAATGAAACTCACTTGCACATACTTTACGTGATCATATTGTATAATCGAAAAGGCAAATTGTGTGGCCAACTGGTTAGAATCAAGCATAAGCATCCATGCTTAGTTTAATTATCCCTACAAGGCCTTAACTAATACCTAACGGCTGTGTTACTTCGACTCTTCATACTAACTTTGCACCATGCCCAACACTAGACAACTAGAGATCGATACTTGTACACAAACTTTATCTCCGATGCTTCTTAGAGGACGTGAGTTAACTACAACATGAAAGCGTGGAAAAATGTCACATTATGCCATTAAAGTATATATGTCAACAACAGTATTGGTTCGTGTGAACAGGAACTACGATCACGAGCCAGAAGATGTTCCAAAGGCTCTAGATAGGACTTTGGCGGACCTGCAACTTGACTATTTGGACCTGTACCTTGTATGTGCCCAATTTCAAGCAAGAATACTTTTTTCATTAAAAACTGGTTTATCTTTCCGGTTTAAACTGATACTGATCATTGCTACATAGATCCACTGGCCAGCAAAAGAGAAAAAGGGTCCAGTCAGTAACGCGTATGAGAAATTGCTTCGGCCTGACATACCTGGCACATGGAAAGCAATGGAGGCACTTTATGATTCTGGCAAGGTCCGAGCCATTGGAGTCAGCAATTTCTCAACGAAGAAATTGCAAGACCTTTTGGAAGTGGCGCGTGTTCCCCCTGCTGCAAACCAGGTTGAATGCCATCCAATGTGGCAGCAGGAGAAGCTGCATGAACTTTGTAAATCAAAAGGCGTACATTTATCAGTAAGTTTGATAACTCAAATCCTGAAGTGTGCGGAAAAATCTTCCCAAACGGTCCTTTGAAGTGTGCAGAAAATCTTACCGCACTGCCCTTTTTATATTTGAAGTATTTTATCGTACAAAGTTTTGATTATTCTGTCACAACTCTGTGAGGCACCCTGGATGCTAGAACATGTGTCCGCCACTGATATTTATCCTGTAGATACGTCACTGCTAAAGAATTGTTCAAAAGACGTGAATTTTTTTATTATTTTCGTGCAATTTTGTTCAGGCTTATTCTCCACTGGGTTCTCAAGCTCCAGGTGCAAAGAAGGATGGCGGGCTTCTTGAGGATCCTGTACTCTGTCAGGTTGCAGAGAAACTAGGGAAGTCTCCGGCACAGGTAGCTCTTCGTTGGGGTATCCAGATGGGTCACAGTGTCCTGCCTAAAACATCTAGTGAAGCAAGGCTGAAACAAAATCTCGACTTGTTTGATTGGTCTATTCCCGAAGACTTGTTCTGCAAGTTTTCCGAAATTAAGCAGGTAAATCCTAGAACCCGTCATTCACCAAATCATACGAGATACATGTGAAACCAGCCTTTTAACCCTACAATTAAATGTCATATATGCGACACCGTTCAGTACAGTCATTGTTGTATACTTAAATGTCATATATTTTGAACACGGCTTCTTCAAGAATAAAGGTCGGCTTATGTGTCTAGTTAGTTGAAAATGGTTTTGGTTGTGGCGATGCAGGTAAAATTTTTGAAACCAATGAGTATGGTGCATGAAAAGTCTGCTGGATTCAAAAGCCTTGAAGAGCTCTGGGATGGAGAAGTTTGAGATTTCGGATATATATGAACTCCGAGTTTGTATCTTTTCTTATGACGGTCTTAATAAGAATCTGCTTAATGCCCTGTAGTTTGTACGAATTGCGCCTGTTCCGATTTGATATTAATAACTATTTATTCGAATGATCATTTTCTCTGCAATGCATTTGTTCTTTTATGGCAAGTAGAAATCCTGGCAACATTGTACTCCCTCCACGCGAGTCTATTATTTGCAGACGGAGTTGATTTTAACGTGACAACAACTTACCGAATCCAACCTGTATTTTAGCATTTTAAGACGCACTGGCGCGCTGTTTGATCTTAAAATGCAGGTTGGATCCCGTAAGTCCTGAAAATGTCCAGCTTTCTTGCAGAATTTGCAAACTATCAACTTTCTTTTTCTTTTATTAATGGTTGATTTTATTGACATCATCAATTTTAGGTGTTGCTCTTTTACGGGAAGAATTATACTTTTTTAATGAAATGAGCAACTTTAATACTGTGCAAGCCTTGTCTAGACTCCTCTTGAACCAACGGTAAAAGCGGCACGAAAACATATAAAGATGTGTGAAAGAACAATCACTCAATAATTTAGTGAGAGACCGTATGTACCAAATTTTAGTATAACTATATCTAGTTATTTTTATTTATTTTTAAATACCTCATTAATTACTTCTTACACTTTTTATCTTATTGATTTTATCTTTTCATTGTTTGTCTAAATTGTTTTCAATTTACAAAAGATTGCACCATTTATTAAAAATTTAATGGTTTTTATATATTTAGTGCCTAATTTTAAATTTATTTAAATTTACAATGTGTTACTCTCGAAATAAAAATCAGCGAATAGTAATAAAATTACTAAGGTGGATGGAAATATCCAGTGGATATTCCTTTCACCTATTTCACCATATGGATATGGAATTATGGATATGAATGGATGAAAAAAATATTAAATGAATATGGATATGGATGGATGAAAAATTATTAAATTGATATGGATATGTTCTATACTTCTATATGTATATTTGATATAATACCGATCCATATCTATTTGATCCATTGCCATCCCTAGTTAGGATCTCGATTTTTTTTGTTATAATGTCGATAAAGTTGATTATAAATGGATATGACAATTTCTTTGCTATTATGTTTCGTCATATTTATAAGTGTTTTTTTGTAAATAACCCCCTTTTATGTACCATTTTTTACAAATAACCCCCTTATATGTCCATTCTTACTAATAACCACCTTAAATATCACTTAATGCAAAAAATTACCCCCAAAATTGCATAACGTTGACGATTTTTATAAAACCCGCATCATATACGACATTACGTCTTAAACTTATACAAAATACCTAAACTACCCTTCCCTAACTTATTACCCCCAACACCCATCTTATTACTTCATTCAATTCCATCAGATTAAAATCCCCAAATCAATTTCATTCTTCCCCAAATATAAACCCTAACTTCAATCTCCCCCAATTACTCCATTATTGATTGTGTTTTTGCTCCGTCTTACCAAAGTTTAAGGCAACCCTTAATTGCGCGGCTTATACATGTTAGTTTGTGTGTAATACTTTGTAATTTATCAGCTCAGATTTATAGTATATAAGATGTATCTGATTGTTTGTTGCGTTTAATTGTCATTACATTATCAAATTGTAACCAAGGGGGATCAAGGGGTAAGCATTGGTAACCAAGACTATGGAGGGAGTAGCCAAGACTAAGGAGGGAGTTTCCAAGACTATGGAGGAAGTTTCAAGCTGAGGAATCCTAGCCAAGACTATGTCACAATGAGGGAGTAACCAAGACTATGCCGAGAGTAACCAAGACTCATCCTAACAATTTTGCTAACAATTTCGAAACAAAAACAAACCCATTTTCAACCTTTTCTCAATTATTAGTATGGTCGAAACTGACTTTGCTAACACCACTCATCCTAGGCAAAACATGGACCGCAACCGCACTAAACCCAGTAGGTGACTGAACCACCCAAAGCCAAGGAGCCGAGTGACTGAAGGAGGAAAAATAACTTACTTGCAATTCCAATTGAAGCTTCAGTGGATTAGGGAAGAAGGACGAACGAAAAATATACAATTTTTGGGGATTTATGACAAAGAATGAGCAATTAGGTTTTTCAATTGATTTGGGGAAGATTGAAGTTAGGGTTTATATTTAAGGAAGAATGAAATTGATTTGGGGATTTTAATCTGATGGAATTGAATGAAGTAATAAGATGGGGGTTGGGGGTAATAAGTTAGGGAAGGGTAGTTTAGGTATTTTGTATAAGTTTAAGACGTAATGTCGTATATGATGCGGGTTTTATAAAAATCGTCAACGTTATGCAATTTTGGGGGTAATTTTTTGCATTAAGTGATATTTAAGGTGATTATTAGTAAGAATGGACATATAAGGGGGTTATTTGTAAAAAAATGGTACATAAAAGGGGGTTATTTACAAAAAACACTTTATTATAAGATACTTTGTACTTTGACCAAAGTAGATGGATTATGATTTATACCAAAAATAATTAGAGGATTACTATCTATTTCTGATCAATTTATTCTCACATACATACGTATTTTAGATTTTAAATCGTTATTCTCTACTCACTTACTAATCCTCGCTTGCACCGTTAGAACTTAGATG
The DNA here is from genome assembly GCA_022085475.1 of Heliosperma pusillum. Classification (NCBI taxonomy): domain Eukaryota; kingdom Viridiplantae; phylum Streptophyta; class Magnoliopsida; order Caryophyllales; family Caryophyllaceae; genus Heliosperma; species Heliosperma pusillum. Next base: position 143,801 of record JAIUZE010000117.1, read on the forward strand.
GTCTTAAAATAAAATGGAAATAAATGTAGAAGATATAGATTGTAAATCAATTGATCTCACATAAGACCGTCTTAACTTAATATTCCGACAACCTCCTTTTATTTTAGACTCTATTCTAATCGGAAATAAAACTCTACTAAAAGATCACAACTCACTTGACCCAAAGAATAATGTGGGCGTAACGGGATTACTAATAATCTACACATTAGGTAATTAATGTGTTTTAATTTTTTCTGATTCCTATTTAAACACATAATCACAAATTAATAATCACAATAAAATACATCTACACATCTCTAAACACATTTTGAAATTATATATAATTATTAAGTTAAAATATGGGTGATAATAATCTGAAATATTTTGAGTTAAAAACAGGTGCCAAAATCCCTTCAATTGGATTAGGCACGTATGCCATTCCTCCTCAAATGGTCGTTTCTGCCATTAAGGTTTGTGTTTTTTTAATCACAAATTCTCTTGACGGGGTCACTCGTCGCAAGCTTAAGACGGGAAGGCAAGTGGAGGGATCCATTTACTCCCTACTTGTTCCCTCACTTGCTTTTACGAAGGGCTTGACCCGCATTAAATTTGCGATTTGCTGTTTTTTTTTTAAATGTTTTTGTTCTTAATTAATACTAGTTTACCTATTATTCTTTCTCGTAACGAAAATGTACTTGTGACATTTCGCAAACATCTTCCTCATAAGTGAGAATTTGGGTTAATGGTTAAACTTGTGAAGTTGGGAGTAATCTAGAATATTTGTAACCACTATTGTATTTGGTTTATACTTTGTATCCGTGAATATTTTATAGGTGACAGGTCACGTTAATTGAATCAACGCACGTTATGCATGCATGAATCACATTATAGTCCATCTCTTGGACATGTGCCTTACTTGCTTATTCTATCAATTGGCGCGGTGTGCCTGAGGTTTGCCACTTTGCATATGAAATGTCCAATTTTTTTACCCAAAAAACTTTAACTGATGATAACTCGTATTTACGAGTTTGGATTTGACAATGTTTTATTCAAATTCTTGTCTTTCCAAGAACTACATTTTGAAAAAAAAAAACCATTTGGAATCTGTAGCGCGGAATTCTTGTGTGTCAAAAATTGTTTCAAAACTCTAAATACGAGTTTTGGTCACTTAAAGTTTTCCGGGTTAAAAAATTGGGCATTTCATGCAAAGTGACAAATCTCAGGGATACCACGTGAGTTTTCAGAAGAAACATTAGTTTATACCCAAATTCTTATATGCGACGGACTCATGTTACCGGTAGTTATGCCTTTATTTGGTTTAGTGGGCCGAGGGGGTGAACAAGTGTACATAATTGGAAAATGAGATGATGTCATCGGGTGGTACACAATCTCGGTACCATCTTTTACATGCAATGTGTAGGGGACCACTAAAATGACGAGACTATATAAGGGAATTTGAGAGGGTGGTACCAAGATAAGGCACCACAAGGTGGTAGACATGGGGAAAAGGGCGGGTCAGCCCGGCCCGGCCCGGCCCGACCCGGCCATCTGGCTATTATGACCCGGCCCGACCCGACCCGTTGCCAGACCCGTTCCAGCCCGCCCCTCCCCCCTGGCCGGGCCCGGGTCCATGATTATTAGCCTGGCCCGCTCCCCAGCCCGCTCCCCAGCCCGCTCCCCAGCCCGCCCTCCTGGCCGGCCCGGCCCGGCCCGTCCTTGGCCCGCCCCACCCAAATATAGCTGTTGGAGTTGAGTCCCAACGGCTATATGCCATTTTTCTTATTTTTTTAATTTTTTTTTTGTTTTGTTGGAAAATTGCGTACCTTAATAGCGGAATAGGTACGATGATCGACGTGCCGCTTTCTGTCCACGAAACCGAAACCAAGACTGATTTCCGGTGGCTACTAGAGTCACCGGATATAGTCACACCCCAAATTCCAAAGCTCCAATTTGATGGAGAGCTTAACCGTGATTATAGTATATCGTATGAATTGTGTTGTGTGTTGTTGTCTATCTCATCTCTTCTCATATAAGAGATGTCTTTTTATATTACTTTAAGTAGATGTTACAAAGGGAGGAATTAAGGAGAATAATGATTATTAAATTCTTATTTAATGACTCATTATTCACCTCTTAATGTCACCTCATTATCACAAAGATAATGTAACAACCACAACTAATGTGGCCGTTAATTACTGAATTTCAATACTCCCACTCGGCCACACATCCGAGTCAACTCCCACTTGGCCACACAACCAAGTCATAAAAAAAACACAACTCAAAAAAGAACTAGCAACCACGTCTCATACAGGAAAATGGGGCGTGCGACCAAACATGTAACAAGTAGTGTTATATTAAGTCTCCATCAAACTAACATAACACTTTCACAATAACGATTCCCCAGATCATTCAAACAACACCGCAGCATACACTGTCCCTTTATGCTATAACATGTTACGTAGTTATATACAAAATATAACCGCCGGCCGGGCTTAACATGATGTAGTTGAATTGACCATTCCTAAGACACTAATGAAAATCCATCTTAACTTGACTGCTTTCCTAACATGACCCATTGAACCAACGACTTTATGATTCTTCGAAATCACGCTAAAGTAGCAACATCAAATCTCGATTTCATCTCACAGCTCCAAGTCAAAGGGTTTCGTACCAAAATAGGACACACAAGTCCAAAAGGGCTCACACAGTAACAGATTAGGGAACCATCTGTCACTCCTAACGGTCGACAAAACACACATAGTATGATATATGTGTCACAACATAGCTCCCACTACGATGGGCATATCACGCTTCTATGTCGTACGAATCATAAGTCTAGATACTACAAAAGTATCTAACCCAAACCACTAGATTGATATACATAGTTTCCAATCCAACACTTGTGATTCGGTTCAAAGCTTTAGTACGAAAATAGGGTATCTTCTCATACTTCGACTACAAAATTAAGTCTCATCTTAGACTTACTAAGGCGACTATATAACGAGTCAATATCTTTTCCATACAACTCATGTACAAAGATAATCTCCAACACTCTCTAAGTGTTCACGTGACTCAGTCTCATCTTGCCCACTACACAAGTGTCAAGGCGATTACCTGTGTGACTAGGCAATCTAAAAGCTTGGTGATATCTTATGTGCCTCATTCTGCAACAAATGCATATGAACATTTTCAAAAGAATCAAAATCTTTATCCAAAAATGTCCATCATCAAACAAATTAACAACTCAACAAGATTAAACATAAGTTGACGCTTTTGCACAATTGGCTCAACACATGAACTAATAAAGAACATATCTTATAAAAAATATAATGCGTCAATCATCTTGTTAGTCTTACTTGATGACAACTCTTAGTCCCACATAAGAACTAATCTACTCTTACCACAAAGGCCAAAGTAAAAAACACTTGATTACATATCATTGTGTGAGCGTGTAAAGGATCGATTAGGTAACCAATTACTTATCAATCACTAAATTGACTTTCAACCATGTACTAAACAAGGTATACGTCAATATACCAACTACACTAGAACAAGAAACAGTACTCTAATCGTTTCTTGCACTCAATCATAGGTTTAGACATAACCAAAATATTAATATTCTTCTAAAGTACCAAGATGTCACCAATTAATAAAGAGAAACTTATTCTCCTATATAATTTTGACATAACACCATAAAAACCACCATTCCAACTAAATCGTCACACAAATGAGTAATGACTTTTAAAATAAGTATGGTAGACCTCTAACACATGAACACACTAAGAGATACAAAAAAGTTATCATCTTAATCATTTGAGACGGACTCAACTGATCGATCCATGTGTATAAATTTCTCAATCAACTTGATTCAAGAAAATAATCTTACATCCATTTGAAAACAAAATCCAAATAGATAACTAAAACTTAGAAGAAAAGCGGAACGAATCCTAACATTTTGAGAACATATCTCATGATAGTCTTAAACCTAAGTGTCACAAAAACACACATTGTCACAATGTATTTATGCTCTCATATAACGATCCATTTTTATTACTTGGTGAATACTCTCACTTACTAAACATGATAGCTCCTACTTACTAAAAGTAGTTAAAATAACTGAATAGTTAGGACAGCTCCCACTATTCTCCATAATGAGTAAATCATCTCTCAAGGACCAACCTTATGTTAATCCTTATAAGTTGATATACAAGTTAACATTTACTCATCAGTAAACAAAGTCTCATCTTTACAATGGATCATGGAACTACTCCCACTATCCAAATATAAAGAGAAGTTAAAACTATTCTTGGTGACTCAATGAGCTCACAAATTCTCCCACTCACCAAAAGATAGTTTTTGCGTTGTAACGAATACAAGGCAAAAGTCTACTAAATTTCACCAAACACTTAGAAACACATCCAAGTGATGAAATATTGTGGGTCGCTTAAACACAAAGTATGATAAATATTAAGGCATAAAAGACCAACCTAATATCCAAAACTTATTTGGAGTGGGCAAAATTTCCTCGAAAACATATTTAAGGAATCCTCCTCTAAATTAAAAGAAGGAATACTTGATCAACGTCATACTTCACTTAACCATGTCAAGTGATGGACAATTCCTCAACTATAACAATTTTTTTTGTCATAGCGATTATGAAATTATAAGATCTAACACACACATATTTTTCCTCATATTCACTTTGAACATATCAAAGATTTATTTGAAACCAACATATTTACTAAGAGTACTGACTCGAAGTTCAAAAACGGTTTTCACCTTTTATTATAAAATGTTTGAACATATCAAATACATAATAAAATGATAGAGGGAAAAATATACAGTCTCATGATGGTCCTTAACATTAAAATACCCACAAATAAAATAAAAATAGGTTGAAATATAAAAGTTAAAGACAATGAACATATGTTAAAATGTAATCAAGCAGAAGAATAACAAAATAATGCGGTGAACATATATATTTTGGCCAAACACATAGCCATAAGAACTATTTACTTGAGGTTAAATAATAATCCGTGATTTCCAATGAACTAATTATTGAAAAATAATTCTGCACTCCAAGTGCTTATAGAATAACACATCAAAGTAGCACAAAGCTTCTTTGAAAACAAAAACAATGCAGCATCGCTAAAAAGTTAATTATCCATCGACAAACAATGAATTAAACAGCTACAAGTTGTAAATATCCCCACTTTGTTTCTAAATCCACAAAGGACAAGAATTAGCATCGGATGTAAGAAACACACATAACTCGAAGTGATGGAAAAATAATGTCATTTGGCTCGAATCTATCATGAACCAATTTAATATTATTTTCACATTATTCTCTCGTCGACACTAAGTCAGACATATTTAAGTAGTACCACATATTTGTCCTTAATATAAAGAAAAACATAGACCATTAATAATCGTATCGGAAGTCATCAGCCACAAAACGCCATCTTCTCCCGCCTCAATAAGTTTGAGACTTTTATTAAGGATTGAGTGTACTAACAACGAAACATAAAAAGTTTTCCATTTTTTCTAATCCCATAATTGGATGGCAAACAAATCACCATGGAAAAAATAACTCCTTACGCCAGTCAATCCCGTGTTTAAAAGGTACATCATCTCATGTAAGATAAACAAAACGACGACGGTTCTTAAAACACTTACGGGTCAAGACACATAGTCTTGTACCCTACGTCAAAACGAATTTGACTTACATCTAGTCTCACGCTACATAAGCTATAAGAAATGTCTCAAAACTACTTAATAAGTCTACATACAAAATAACAAAATTTTGCATACATCAAGCTTACTATATTCGAACAAATATTGTACAAGACACATATTTTCATAATCCTACTCATTAGTAAGATATTCAACCTCGATAATAGTGATCACAATTTCTCAAAATCGTGATTATTAATAAGATACTAAATCTTATCACGCTAGTTATTCAAGTTCAAACCGCTTTACCAATGGTGAACATATCACCAAAACACTTGTTGTCATACACAAGTATATGGATGAAGGCACAATTCAAAAAATTAAATTATTAAAAAAAACTTCTTTTATATTGTTCGTTCGAAAATTTCGCTAAGCTCATAATCATCACAAACGCCATAAACAAGAAATTTCAACAATTTAATTAACTCTTAAGATTAAATGAAACGAAATCAAATAACCATTACAAAACGCTAAACAAATTAGCTATTACCCTTATAACATCGTCTAAACAAATTAGCACGAACAAGAATATCACTCAGATATTAGACAAACACTATGCATTACAAGTTTGCTTGTCTTTAAAAATAATTAAAAGTCCTTGATCATAACTCATATGATCGTTTTAATGAGTTATTGATACACAACTAATATGTAATAAATTCTTTCTCATCTCTCGTGTAATACTAAATTTACACGTTATCATATATCACTAAGATATAAAATATTTATGTAAGATACAAAATTTACATAAATTAATATATATATCACTAAGTTATAACGGAATTTCTCATGTAAAACAAAATTACATGTACAAGTATACCACAAAGATATAAATCAGGAATGTAAAACAAAATTACATAAACTAATAATTTACTATATCACAAAGATATAAGCCAATTTCGTAAAACAAATTTACAAAAACTCTCGCATTAAAAAAAAACGAGTCCTTTTGTAAAACAAATTTACAATAACCATTATATCATTAAGATATACGCCTTGTATGTCAGTTATAAAATCTCACGAACAACAAATGTTAATAAGATATTTATTTTCTTTCTGTAAATGTAATATAAAATTACACAAATTTCACAAGATAAAATAAACGAAACGGATTCGTAAGTTCTATCTTTATCTTGTAAAACACAATATATAAAAAACTATGAGTAGCATATACTAATTCGAACACGAAGTAAAACATTAGTATTTCTCTCACCCATAAATGATTTTCTAGCCAATTGCTTAAATATAAAAATAAGAATCACTAAGACATTTAAAAAATTTACATACAAGGACATCTTTTACGTGACTCGTAAAATATCACTTAGATATTGACCATTTACAAGTAAGATAAAATTTTATGAAACATACTCATAAATATAATTTATATCACGAACGATATAAAAAACCCACATAAAACAAATTTACATGGTTCAAACTCATATATATATGTGGAGTATGAAACACATTCATAAAATATACTGTCACTAACACGCAAAATAAAGTTTTATGAAACGTATTCATAAATAACAAAGAAATTTAATTAATACGCATGAAACACAATCATATGTAGAAAACACATTCATATACTCCACACATTTTTATACATATAAACACATTTATATGGTCCATACAATTCGGATATAAAACGTATTCGTATATAATAAGTATAAAAATATCACTAAGATATTAGATATGGTGTAAAAGAAATTTACCTTCTTGTCATTAAACTCTACATACTAGATACCAATACACAAAAACAAAGTATACAATAACACACAGTCAAACAACACAAGTATACACCAACTTGTGTAAGGTAAAAAAAATAGACTACTACTTGTCCATATTTCACATGTGGAGTAAAAAAAACTTGACAACCTTCAATGAAAAAATAAAATAAAATAAGAATATGACTCATATACTGATAAGAATATGACACATATACTCATATACACAATGATAGAAATTTCTTTAATTATCCATTGTGTAAAAGAAAGACACTAGTTAACCTCCCCCTTATACAAATTACAAACAGAACATATCTATTTATCTATTTATCATGAACAAACCTCCCACATCTTCCCTTTTCATTCCCAAACTCATTTCCATGGCTTCACCAAGGAAAAATAAAAAAGGATAAAGAACTCATCCTTATCTATTTATCATGAATTTCATACCCAGTAACATATATGCTTCATTTTCCCAAAAATAAATAAATAAATGAGTTTATCCGATTAGCCACCGCCACCACATAGATCGGCGTTCGTGGAGTTAATCAGCCGGAGAATATTTACGGCACTCACAAGCAGACCAGTGCCGTGGAGCGTGACATACACGCACCGTCAACCAGTCTAACTTAGTGCTTCTTTCTTTTAATGAGTCCGACCAACTATTAACGGAGTTTAGTGGCTCTGGGATGCGATAATTAAGTTGGAATCGGGGATAGAGTGATAGGCGTGTGTGACTTACACGCACCGACGACATACGCCGGGACGGAGGAATCTATACAGAGGTTCGTTCAAGGGGGTACAAGTGAGATGTACAAGAAGTTATCTATTGTTGTTCATCTTAATCACAATAGACAATCAAGTCCAAATTTTATACGAAGTAAAATTAATAGAACGCACAAACACATGTTGTATTGGGTTATACCCGGCATTAATCAAATCGGGACAGAAGCCGAAACACGATCGGCTCTGATACCACTGATACCACTGTTGGAAAATTGCGTACCTTAATAGCGGAATAGGTACGATGATCGACGTGCCGCTTTCTGTCCACGAAACCGAAACCAAGACTGATTTCCGGTGGCTACTAGAGTCACCGGATATAGTCACACCCCAAATTCCAAAGCTCCAATTTGATGGAGAGCTTACCCGTGATTATAGTATATCGTATGAATTGTGTTGTGTGTTGTTGTCTATCTCATCTCTTCTCATATAAGAGATGTCTTTTTATATTACTTTAAGTAGATGTTACAAAGGGAGGAATTAAGGAGAATAATGATTATTAAATTCTTATTTAATGACTCATTATTCACCTCTTAATGTCACCTCATTATCACAAAGATAATGTAACAACCACAACTAATGTGGCCGTTAATTACTGAATTTCAATATGTTTTTTCCCTACTTAATTTCCTATAAATACCCCCTAATTCTAACACTAATCCTCACACTTTCTCACTTCTCTATCTATTCTATTCTACATTTTTACATATATCAATTTTCAAGTTTTTATAATAGTTACAATATAATTTTAATACTTACTATTATATAAAAATATAAAAATTATAATTATATAAAAAATGGAAGAGGGAAGAGATTATACTCCGGAAGAATTTGAAGCCATGTTTGCGTCTCAAGAGGGTAATAAATTTTTTTTTCAATTAGTGTTATTATTATATTTCAATTTCGATTTTTAATTAGTGTTATTATTTATTTTACTACAATTTTTTTTTGATTCACAATTTCACATATCTAATTATATTATTTTAATTTATTGTAGGTTCTAACCGTAATGAAGAAGTTGAACAAGGAGAAGAAGAAGAAGAAGCGGGTGGAAGTAAACCATCAGGAAAAGTGTCCTATGTATGGAAATATTACGAGAAAGTGCCCGTCCCAAATAAACCAAGGCATTTTCGTTGTGTATGCACGGTTTGCCGTGACATAAAAAAGATTATGAAATCTTATGCTTGGTCCATTGGAACCGGGTTTGGAAGTATGAGTCGGCACTTGAGGAACGACCATGGTATCACCGCAAGTGGTGTTGGTAGCCAAACTCAAACTCAACTAAGCGGTTTCATGAGTGAACAAGCCGGCGGAGGTAAGCCTTTCTTTTATTCCCAAAAAAATATGATTGATCATATGGCCACTTTTGTTAATCTTGAAGAGTTGCCTTTTACTTATGGTGAAAGTGTAAATTTGGAAAATTTTAATAGGCTTGCTTTACAACCGTCTTATTCTCATGTTAACCGTCACACTTTGAAAGATCGTACTATGGCACAATATAAAGAACAAAAAAAAGAATTGATTGCATATTTTGCTAATTTTGATGGTAGAGTAGCATTAACTAGTGACACATGGACTTCAAAACAAAATAATCCATTTATGTGTGTTACCGTCCATTGGATTGATAATGATTTTTTTCTACAAAAACGTATTATTGCTTTTGATATCATGGAAGAAAAACACACCGGTTATAACATTTATTTGCGTCTTAAGAAAACGTTAGATAAATTTAATTTGACTAAAAAGCTTTTCTCCATCTCTTTTGACAATGCATCGGCTAATACTAAATGTATTGATTATGTTCTTCAAATGGATGATTTATTGCTAAATGGTGATCTTGTGCATGTTAGGTGTTGTGCCCATATTATTAATTTGTCGGCTCAAGAAGGACTTGCTTTTTTAGCACCACTTTTAGAACCCATTAAAACTTGTATTAATTGGACTAGAAATGCTAGATCGATGAAAACACAATGGAAAACATTATGTGATAAACATGGGTTACGAAATAAACAATGGGGTACCGATTGTGCCACTAGGTGGAACTCGACATATAAATTGATTAAACAAGCTTTAAGGTATAAAAATGTTTTAACTGAGTTTTATAATAGTCACCAACGTGATGAAGATGCAATGATTGATAATAGTATGTGGACAATTGCCGCTAATGTTTGTAACTTATTAAAACCGTATTACAATGCCACCAACGTTTTTTCTCTTGTGTACGAGCCTAATGTGCATTTAGTTATACTTGAATGTTTAAAAATTGTTATTGCTTTTAAAACTGCTGAAAATGTTGAACCATGTTTAATACCAATTGTTGATGATATGAAAACAAAATGGGTAAAATATTTTACTTCTTTTCCATATATATATGGCGTAGCTTCCTTATTAGATCCATGTGTTAAACAAATAGGTTTAACTAATAGTTTACTCTTTTATTATGAAATGCTTAATATTATCGACTTTGATGTTGAAATATATGTCCAAAAATGTATTGATGTTTTACGTGAATTATGTAAGATTTATGCTAAGGATAAGGGGGAGTCTTCTTCTAGTAGTTCCGTAACTACAAAAAGCGCTCGTTTCGACGACCAACTTCATTCTATTTTATTTCGGAGAACCCAATCCTCATCGTCCTCCACTTCTACTCTCGCTACAAAAGAACTTGACGATTATTTAACGCATGGGGTTGATACTAATGATACGGATTTCAACATCCTTCTTTGGTGGAAAGCCCGTTCCATCCAATTCCCCTTACTATCAAAAATAGCTAGAGATGTGCTTGTTGTTCCCGCTTCTACGGTTGCGTCGGAATCCGCTTTTAGTGCAGGTGGAAGAGTTCTAGATGATAAAAGATCTCGTTTGGCTCCCCCAACCGTAAAGATGTGTGTGTGCAAAAGAGATTGGGATCTAGCCAAGATAAGACGTCAAGGGGCAAAGGAGTTCGACCCATTAGAAGCCGACGAGATAGTGGCTACCGATGCATCATCCGGGAACTAAAGATACACCTCCAATCCATAAAAAGGTAAGTCGGGTAAGTAAAGAACTACGTCGGCTTTGATTCTTTCGAGATACGTAGGCACCTTAATAATTATAATTTTTTTACTTAATATCAAATTAAATTAATTTGGTATTATTTGAAAGAGTTATATTCATTTTGATCAAGCCCTTTTTAAAAAAAAATTAAAAACCCATTATGTCTTTTATATTTTGTCTCTTACATTGTGTTCTTTATAGTATGTATTTTATAGTTTGTCTCTCCACGTCATGTAATATTTCAATTCGTAGTCATTTAATATGTAAGTCGTTTCTATTATGAAGGAAATGAGGAATGTATGCCATTTTAATTATGTAAGATTGTAAGTTACTAATTATTTAATTATCGTATTATGTAAGTCATGAGTATGTAAGACGATTCTATTATGGAGGAATGTAAACCATTTTAATTATGTAAGCTACCAATTATCGTATTATTTTTTTTCTTTTCTCCACATTTAAGTTCAAAAAAAAAAAAAAAATCGAACTACTCTACTGGCCCGGCCCTGAATAAACCCGCCCACCCCAACCCCACGGGCCAGGCCCGGGTCAACACTCATAGAGCCCGGCCCGGCCCGGCTCAGCCCGCCCTCCCCAACGGGCCTGGCCCGGGTCAGACCAGGTGAACCCGGCCCGCCACCGGGTCAGCCCGGCCCGGCCCAAACCCGGCCCGGTACCATGACTACCCTGTATATCATAAGGTTACGAAATTTGGTTCAGTTGGTTTGGTTTCAAGTCATACTAATGTAGAATTGTTTCACTAAAGAGGAATTGATTTTTGTAAAACCGGTATGATAGATCATTAGATCAACAGCAATGCATGTGGATGCTGTAGGTTTATTGTCTTGAGAAATTAAAGAATGGCAAAAGTTAACTTGATGGTTCATCAATGAGAACAAGGAGTAAGGACTGAGTTGATTGTGAACTTCTAGAACTCACCACAAAACCGTATGAACATAGATGAATAAAGCTGACCATCAATGCCTGTGTATGCTGTAGGTTTGTTATTCTTGTTGAATATAATAAAGGTGAAACTTGGCTTCATGGTTCTATTAGATCTTATATCCCTTGTATGGCTATGTATAAAGTTTCGTCTTCTATTGAGAGTGGTAATGTCTTGATGCAAGCGGAGAGATTTCGGTGTTTTTGCTTACAGTTCACTGATGTTTGTCTCATTGCAGTTGGGTTATCGCCATATTGATTGTGCTCATATCTACCAGAATGAGAAGGAGGTAACCACCACAACCGCGCCCTTGACTCTTTAGTTTGTTGTGGTAACTGCGCACGCAATTATTAAATTCTTCACTTAATCACTTGACCTTGATTTACTTGGTTATCAGATTGGACAAGTTTTGAAACAACTTTTTGAAGAAGGAGTAGTGAAGCGAGAGGAATTATTCATCACCTCCAAACTCTGGTCAGTAATTAAATTCACTTGGACATACTTTCCGTGATCATACCGTAATATGTAAAAGGCAAATTGTCTGGTTAACCATGTTTAGTTTAATTATCCCCGCGCCTTAAGTCATACCTAACAAGTGTATTACTTCGACTCTTCATACTAGACAACTAGAGTTCGATACTTTACACAAACCTTATCTCCGATGCTTCTTAGAGGGCGTGAGTTATACAACATGGTCGAAAGTGTGAAAAGATGTTTGTTTTGGTTGGACCTAGAAGGCAGAGACACATAAAGCCATTACAGTATGTCAACAGCAGTATTTGTTTGTGTGTACAGGAACTACGATCACGAGCCAGAAGATGTTCCAAAGGCTCTCGATAGGACTTTGGCGGACCTGCAACTTGACTATTTGGACCTGTACCTTGTATGTGCCCATTTTCAAGCAAGAATATTTTTTTCATTAAAAACTGGTTTATCTTTTCGGTTTAAATTGATATTGATCTTTGTTATGTAGGTCCATTGGCCAGTAAAAGAGAAAAAAGGTCCAGTAAATAACGCGTATGAGAAATTGCTTCGGCCTGACATACCTGGCACATGGAAAGCAATGGAGGCACTTTATGATTCTGGCAAGGTCCGTGCTATCGGAGTCAGCAATTTCTCAACGAAGAAACTGCAAGACCTTTTGGATGTGGCGCGTGTTCCTCCTGCTGCAAACCAGGTTGAATGCCATCCAATGTGGCAGCAGGAGAAGCTGCATCAACTTTGTAAATCAAAAGGCATACATTTATCAGTAAGTTTGGTACCTTAACAGGCATACACCCCAGATGCTGCAACATACGTCGACCACTGATATTTATCCTGCAGATACGTCGCTGCTAAAGAAGTGTTCAAAAGACAGGATTTTTTTATTACTTTTGTTAATTTTTTTCAGGCTTATTCTCCACTGGGTTCTCAATATCCAGACGCAAAGAAGAATGGCGGGCTTCTTGAGGATCCTGTACTCAGTCTGGTTGCGGAGAAACTAGGGAAGTCTCGGGCACAGGTAGCTCTTCGTTGGGGTATCCAGATGGGTCACAGTATCTTGCCTAAAACATCTAGTGAAGCAAGGCTGAAACAAAATATGGACTTGTTTGATTGGTCTATTCCCGAAGACTTGTTCTGCAAATTTTCCGAAATTAAGCAGGTAAATTCTAGTACCCGTCATTCACAAAATCATACATGTGAAATCGGCCTATTATTGACCCTACATTTAAATGAGGTATACTTAAATGTCATAAATTCTACACGGCTTCTTCAAGAAACTAAGATCGGCTTTAGTGTGTAGTAAGTTGAAAATGGCTTTGTTTGTGGCGATGCAGGTAAAATTTGTGAAACTTAAGAGTGCGGTGCATGAAAAATCGGCTGGGTACAAAACCTTTGAAGAGCTCTGGGATGGAGAAGTTTAAGATTTTGGATATATACGAACTCCGAGTTTGTATCTTTTCTTATGATCGTCTTACTAAGAATCTGCTTAACGCCCTGTAGTTTGTACATGTTCCGATTTTATATTAATAGCTATTTATTCGAATGATTATTTTCTCTGCAATGCAATTGCTCTTTTGTACCTGAGTCTATTATTTGCAGACGGAGTTGTTTTTAACTTGACAACAACTTACCGAATCCAACCTGCATTCTTAAGACGCACTGTCGCGCTGTTATATATTTTTCACTTATGTTTTAACTCTGATATAACCGTATTGATTCAAATCTAGCACGACTTGTTTGATCTAACAGATTTGATCCCACCGTCTTAGTGAACACCGCCTTCCGACCATTCCTTGAATACAACTTATCAACATGATCACACCACCTCTGAGAGAGTATTTTCTTTGCACATATCATACTTATTATCACTTGTGTTAGATGTTACCGAACATATATGCAATAAAATCTCACCTAATAATCATGAAAAAAACGCTTCTTAATTGTCGGATACTTCCTATTTAAACACACATAATCCCACCTTAAGAGTGAAGTATAAGGAACACCACCCCGTTATTATACTGCCCTTGTGACTCATTTAACGCTGACAAAAAATATTACAACCAAATTTATTTCCACATCTCGAAAGTCTAGTCATTTTGAAATTAATACATATAATTAAGCTTAAACATGGGTGATAATTTGAAATATTTTGAGTTAAATACAGGGGCCAAAATTCCTTCCATTGGATTAGGCACGTATGCCACTCCTCCACACATTATGGTTGCTGCTATTAAGGTTTGTATGTTTAATCATTGTTTTTTATTGTTTAAGTTTTTAATTAGTTGCTTAAGTTGTTCTTAATAATCTCTTAATTTGTGATTTTGAAAAACGTATACAATCAACACAATTTCTTAATTTGTGACGCGTCACAAGCTTGTGACAGGGACAATGGGACATGTGACTATTTTATGATAAAATGTAACCATTATCTTTTTTTAGTCTAGTAAAGCGCGAATTTAGTCGCATTACAATAGGGGGGTGGGGATTCGACCATGGGACCTATTATTCACAATAAATATTCGGCATGTAACCATTGTCGGACAAAATAAAAAAATATGACCATTTTATGATAAATGTAACCAAGTCATACTAGTGTGGAACCGCTTCACTTGAGAGTCGAGACTAAATGGTTTATGTAAGCTATGATTGATCATCATCAATGCATGTGGTTTTTCAGTAGGCTTATTTGTCATGAGAATTTATGAATAGCAAATGTTGGCTTGTTGGTTCGTAAAAAATGACAAGGGTAAGGAACTATGGACTTGAGGTATGATTGCGACCGTTTAGGCTTCAAATTGAAAATGCGCCATGAAACCGTATGAACAAGATGAGATAGAGGATGTTGTAGGTTTGATTGCGAGCGCTTAGGTTTCAGGATGACATAGCTTTTAGGGTGTAAATTAAATGACTTGATGCAAGAAGATAGATTCTGCTGTTTTTTTTCGTACAGTTCACTGATGTTTGCCTTGTTACAGTTGGGTTGTCGACATATTGACTGCGCTCATGCCTACCAAAATGAGAAGCAGGTAATCACAACAACCGTGCCTTTAATTCTTTAATTCGTTATGATAATTCCACGATTGCTACTAGGAATTCTTCACTTGAGTTTGAGTTCCTTGGTTATTAGATCGGACAGGTTTTGAAACAGCTTTTTGAAGAAGGCGTAGTGAAGCGAGAGGAATTATTCATCACTTCCAAACTCTGGTCAGTAATTAAGTTTACTTGCACATAGATTACAGTGATCACATCATAAAATCGGAAAGGCAAATTGTGCGGTTAACTGGTCAGAATCAAATATAAACATTGATCTATAGTTTAATAGTCTAATACTGAGACGGCCGAGAGATAAGTTACTGAACTTACTCCGACTCTTCATATTAAATTGGGGCTCTGTCCAACACTCGGCATTGACATGGGTACAACATTTGGACAGTTCATTTAAAATCAAAAGCATGGGAATTTGATACTTGTACACAAACCTGTCTCTAATACTTTTACCAGAGCCCCGAGTGACACCGCCTGAATGTATGTTAAAATTATGTCTGTCTTTTATTTGGTGCTAGAAAGAAATGCACATAATGCCATTAAATTACGTCAACAACAGTATCGGTTTTTGTGAACAGGAACTTCGATCATGAACCTGAAGATGTTCCAAAGGCCCTTGATAGGACTTTGGCGGACCTGCAACTTGACTACTTGGACCTGTACCTTGTACGTGACCAATTTCAAGCAATAAGAATTTTTCATTAAACAAAAGTGGTTTCAACTTCTTTCCGATTTAATTTGACTATTGGTGTTTGTCACATAGATCCACTGGCCAGTAAAAGAGAAAAAGGGTCTCGTCAGTAACGCGTTTGAGAAATTGCTTCCACCTGACATACCTAGCACATGGAAAGCAATGGAGGCGCTTTATGATTCTGGCAAGGTCCGAGCCATTGGAGTCAGCAATTTCTCGACGAAGAAACTGCAAGACCTCTTGGATGTGGCGCGTATTCCCCCTGCTGTAAACCAGGTTGAATGCCATCCAATGTGGCAGCAGGAGAAGCTGAATGAACTTTGTAAATCAAAAGGCATCCATTTATCAGTAAGTTGGCAACTCGAACCCTGAATTATGCGGAAAAATATTACCATACGTCCTTTTTATATTTCAAGTACATTATTTTTGTGATTGTTCAGAATACGTGATTTTTTTTATTATTTTTGTGATATTTGTTCAGGCTTATTCTCCACTGGGTTCTCAAGCTCCAGGCGCAAAGAAGGATGGCGGACTTCTTGAGGAACCTGTACTCAGTCTGGTTGCAGAGAAACTAGGGAAGTCTCGGGCACAGGTAGCTCTTCGTTGGAATATCCAGATGGGTCACAGTGTCTTGCCTAAAACATCTACTGAAGCAAGGCTGAAACAAAATCTCGAATTGTTTGATTGGTCTATTCCCGAAGACTTGTTCTGCAAGTTTTCCGAAATTAAGCAGGTAAATCCTAGTACCCGTCATTCAGAAAATCATACGAGATAAATGTGAAATCGGCCTATTGACCATAGAATTAAATGTCATAAATTCAACATGGCTTCTTCGAGCAGAAGTCGTCCTGGTAGAAGACACTAAGATCGGCTTAAGTGAGTAGTTAGTTTAAAATGGTTTGTTTGTGGCGATGCAGGTTAAATTTGTGAAACCAATGATGATGGTCCATGAAAAATCGGCTGGGTACAAAACCTTTGAAGAGCTCTGGGATGGAGAAGTTTGAGATTTCAAATATATACAACCTCGGAGTTTGTATCTTTTCTTATTACCGTCTTAAAAAGAATCTGCTCAACTCCCTGTAGTTTGTACCTGTTCCGATTTTATATTAATAACTATGTATTCGAATGATTATTTTCTCTACAGTGCATTTGCTCTTTTATGGCAAGTAGAAATCGGAAACATTGTACTCCCGTCACCTGAGTCTATTATTTACGTACCTTTGTAGACAGACAGAGTAGTTTTTAACTTGACAACAACCTACCCGGTCCAACCTGCATTTTAAGACGCACTACTATATATTTTTCACTTACTCGTATGGTTAACTGTATTCATTCAATTCTAGTACGACTTGTTCGACCCGTTTGACAAGTCTACTAGACTTCCAATTCTCATTGTATTTGCTGAACTTTCTTTTTGAGGCAATAAGGACTTAAATGGTCACTTGTGTAGTTGTGTGTTGTGTGTTGTGTGTTGTGTGTTGTGTTAGATGTCACTTAACATATATGTAATAAAATCTCACTTAATATTCATTAAAAAAAACCTCTCTAAACTCATTTTGAATTTGATACATATAATTAAGCCAAAACATGGGTAATAATCTGAAATATTTTGAGTTAAATACAGGGGCCAAAATTCCTTCCATTGCATTAGGCACGTATGCCACCCCTCCGCATATTGTCGTTGCTGCTATTAAGGTTTGTCTGTTAAATCATTGTTTTTGAACGTTTTAGTTCTTAATTAACTTCTTAAGCTGCTCTTAATCGTCTCTAAACCCTTTGAATGTATGCTTGATTTGTTCTTCAAAGTGTTTAATCTTTTGGCTCAACTCTTGTTCTGTTGCGTTTTATGTTCCATGTGTTTGTTTACTTCTGCAAGGCGATTTTGAAGAACATCAGAAGTAACTTTAGGTTTCTTTTTAATGTGATTTTGATGTAATGTAGTGTTTTGTTACTTAGCTACTAGTTCACTGATGTTTGCCTTGATGCAGTTAGGTTATCGCCATATTGACTGCGCTCATATCTACCAAAATGAGAAGCAGGTAACCACAACAACCGTGCCTTTAATTCTCTAATTCGTTATGGTAATTTCGCGATTGCTACAAGGAATTCTTCGCTTGACTTTGAGTTCCTTGGTTATCAGATTGGACAGGTTTTGAAACAGCTGTTTGAAGAAGGCGTAGTAAAGCGAGAGGAATTATTCATCACCTCCAAACTCTGGTCAGTAAGAAAATCATTTGCATTTATGTTTAGTGATACGGAGTATCATTCAAGTATGTTAACAACAATGTTGGTTTGTGTGTACAGGAACTACGATCACGAGGCTGAAGATGTTCCAAAGGCCCTTGATAGGACTTTGGCGGACCTGCAACTTGACTACTTGGACCTGTACCTTGTATGTGCCCAATTTCGAGCAATAAGAAAATTTTCATTAAAAAATAGGTTATACTACCATAATATTTCTGATTTAAATTGAAATCGGTCTTTGTTATATAGATTCACAGTCCGGTAAAAGAGAAAAAGGGTCCAGTCAATAACGCCTTTGAGAAGTTCCTTCCACCTGACATACCTGGCACATGGAAAGCAATGGAGGCGCTTTATGATTCTGGTAAGGTCCGAGCCATTGGAGTCAGCAATTTATCAACAAAGAAACTGCAAGATCTTTCGGAAGTGGCGTGTGTTCTCCCTGCTGTAAACCAGGTCGAATGCCATCCAATGTGGCAGCAGGAGAAGCTGCATAAATTTTGTGAATCAAAAGGCATACATTTAACTGTAAGTTTTTGACTAAATTCGGAAGTTTGTGTGCCGAAAAAGTCAGCTTTCTGGTGAGATATTCCAGATGTTACAGCATGGGTCCGCCACTGATATTTATCCTGCAAACAGGTCATTGCTAAAGAAACTGTTCAAAAGACGTGATTTTTTTTGGTTTGTGAAATTTTTACAGGGCTATACTAAATTGGGTACTCAATGTCCAGAAGCGAATGGCGGGATTCTTGAGGAGCCTGTGCTCAGTCTGGTTGCAGAGAAACTAGGGAAGTCTCGGGCAAAGATAGCTCTTCGTTGGAGCATTCAGATGGGCCACAGTATCTTGACTATAACATCTAGAGAAGAAATGCTGAAAGAAAATCTTGACTTGTTTGATTGGTCTATTCCTGAAGATTTGATCAGCAAGTTTTCAGAAATTAAGCAGGTATATCCTAGTACTCGTCATTTATCAGTATTATGAGACAGTTCAACACGTGAAAACGGCCTATTAACCTTACAAAGTTATAATTAAATGAGGAATACTATGGATCAGTAGGATAAGTGTCATATATTCAACATGGCTTCTTGTAGGAGAAGTCGTTCTAGTAGCAGACACTAAATCGGTTCAAGTGTCTAGTAAGTTGAAAACGGTTTTATTTTTGGCGATGCAGGTAAAATTTGTGAAAGGTATGAGTATTGTGCATGAAAAATCTGCCGGGTACAAAACCCTTGAAGAACTGTGGGACGGAGAACTTTGAGAATTCAGATCTACATGAACTCCGAGCAAGTACATTTGTCATTACCGATCATCTACTTTTATGATAGACTTATTATGAATCTGCTTAAGGCTCTGTAGTTTGTGGACTTTGTGCTGGTTATGATCTGGTGTTGATAACTATATATTGGAATAATTTTAATACTGCAATGCAAATGCGCGCTTTGTTGAGTGACTTCACTGAAGCTTATCCCTCGATATTCTGCAAAGAGCATAACGCTGCTAGATTTAATGACTATTCGACGTGTTTACAACCATTTGTAGTAGGTTGGAAATTTGGAATTTTAGCCACATTGTTTCAGTCAGTCACCGCTAATAGGTGCAGAACTTGCAAACGCATAATGTATTTCTGAAACTGAGAGGTACAATGCACCAATGCTCAGAAGTTTGCAGACGAAAAAAGACATTAGCATCAATTGTACCGAAAACTCACTCAAACAAGCCACACATTCATGAAATTTAAGAGGATCCATTTACAATTCAGATTGATCGAGTAATTTGCTCCTAATTCCTCAGGCAAAATATTCGCCACTACTATTGCCAAAACTTTGGTAATACGCATATATCCAACAGAATCACCCTTACCAGTTTGTAATGCAGAATATATATACACAACTCATAAACCGAGAAACAAATTTCAAGAGATGGGAAATAGAATAAGAAAAAGTGGTTCTAATGCTAAAATCCTTACCAAAAGACTACAGTATAAGTGGAAGCTGCGAATCTAATCTGAGCTGCAACTCTTTAAGCTGGTTGGAAAGCTCGACCTTCTGTTCCTTGTAGCTCTGAGCTATGAACTCTTTTCCTTCGATTACTTCTTTCAACTCTGCTATTTCTTTCCTCAACACTTCAATCCGATCTTCCCCTCCTCTAGTCTCCTTGTGAAACTCAAATTTACTATCCCCATTTGAAAAACCATTTGCATGAACATTTCTTTTATCATTTGGGTCTCCATGTGCCAAGCAATGGTCAGCAATCGCTTTCCTCAATTTTTGAATCTCTCTTTCGGAATCAAAGAGGTCTCGGTTTGCTGAATCAAGTTGCAGCTGTAAATCATTAGAATGAGAAGCCTGGGAGCTGAGTGCAGTTTGTAGTTCAGCAATCTGGTCTTGCATCTCCAATATCATGTCGTCTCTTCTCTTTAACTGTTGCCTGAGTTTCTGTATTACTTCTCGCTTGCTGAAGATATCAGACCCAGATTCCGAGACACCTGGTGAATCCAGTGTATTAGACTCATGATATGGCCTTTGACGTGGGTCACCACGCTCTGGGGACGATACCCAAACCATTCCATAATCACGTGTAGGGACAGTCACTAGAGGAAGTCCCCCCTCGGGTTCTGTGAAATTCTGGCCATTTGGAGCATTCTTAGTCTCAACTACACGTTCTCCTGCATCACATGTTTTGTAATTTAGACTCGGTATAAGCGTTGGATATTGGTGTATATCCACGTGTGAGATTCGGGTATTTATGAAAAAAACATTGAATGTTAAGAATGTTCAACATTAAATGCACTATCCAAGGATCACATAGTGACATGGTCATTCCCATGTCTGAGTGTTAAGAATGTTCAATATGGGGGTACGCACGGCAATACAAAGAATCAAAATAACAGAAATAACAACTCACATCCTCATAAGCAATAGGTAAACCTTATATGAGATGGACTCCAAAAGTGGAAACGAAATATACGACTAGTGCGCTTCTCAAACTCCTACCTGATGCACAATTGTAGTAACCGTTATCATCCAATCCAAAGGAATGCAAACTTGAATTAGAACGACAGTTTCTCAACCTTCTCCTTTCAGCAAATTTTTCACTACCTGAATCATTAAGAAACCAGAGTTAACTGTTAAGTAACATGTCCAAAGGGAAGAAACAAAGCAGGCTACATCAGTTCGGTATATCCAAACCATTTGCGTCAGCATTGTCCCGTTGTTTTCCGTCAAGCACCTGCCTCAACTTGTAGCCAATGCGAATAGACAAAGTGCTTAATAAGGCACCACCTAAAACAAGAACCCAATTTGGTCCTTCCCCTTGATTGCCCTTCAGCCTCCGCACCTTAGTATCCCTTTCAGATCTTGGATTCATTTGAGAGCAAATTTCACAGAACTGGCAGTTCAAAAACAAACCTAGGACCATTATTCAAACAACTACGAGTAAGAATGGCATTAGAAAATTGCAAATTAACACCCAAACTTCCACCTTGATTTTAGATAACAAGAGAATTCAAGCGAGTCAAATGTGATGTATCATTCCACTTTATAGAAAAATAAAAACCATTAATGTAATTTCAAAAGACTTCCCTCAATGATACAAACAGGGAGCAGAACATTGAAATCAAACTATTTTCACTTGTATCACATCACTAACACGACAACTCCAGCTAAGCACAAACACGATCACATAAATTTATCTCGAAGTCTGGTAAGCTAAACTTTGTAGGCTAGCTTAGTAATATAAGCTGAATAAATCACATGAACAAGAGCAGCATTGGATAAAGTATATCTCGGTAACTCCATGGCTAAAAAAACACAGTACAAACTTTGTCATGTTTGGCGTAGGAAAGAGCCCCATAAGAACAATAAGTAATTTCAGAAAAGTCTATGTAACTAGTAGATTGAAGATTTGAAGTTCAGTGACACTGCAGAATACAGATCCACATTAGAATATTATACACGTCCACCTACAAAATAGTGCACATGTTGGAACAGAGATATCTACAACATAAAATGGATCTCCATCTAACATACATACAAACAACATAGCGAAGTATGCACCATGCCAAACAGATGACAAGGCCATACACGTAAAAATGGTGAAGATCTTGATAAAACCTCAAACCAAACACTAACTTTTTTGAGTGTGAAGAGACCCACAGGTCCAGTCTTGAAGTAAACGGGATTCGTACCCAGGGTCATGAGTACTACTCGTCATGATTTTAATAACTAAGTTTGCTAATCTATCCAATCAAACGCTCTTGAACATAAAAAAATAGACTAATAATTCAATTGACAATTGAGTGGATGACGAAAAATCATAACTAGAGTATGCACGGGTTTGCTTGGAATGGGGGTAAATGTTGAAGGAGTATTAGAGGTCAAACCAAAGGAAAGGGAGTAGGTATTGCTCCCATACGAGGATAATGTATTACCCGCGGGAAGATAGGTAATTATTAGCAATCACAACGGGATGACTGGATAGGTATCAACACGACTACCTTCTTCATCCCATTGTTTTTCATTCATCAAACCTTTCCTGATAACTCCCGCCCCACCCACCTACATTCCCAGCAAGCCATTAGTCTAAACCCCCTTTTTTATCATCTCCAGAGACGTCCCCCATTTAAAGGTCAAGTATCATTGCAACTCCGAACGTTCCAACAAGTCATTCGTCTAAACCTCCCCTATCCGTCATCTCCAGAGACGTATCCATTTAAAGGTCAAGTATCATTGCAGCTCCCAATGCCGCAAAGGAACTATGCAAATATCTATCCAAATTCTCAATCCCAAACACTGATCTCCTAACAAAACCATCCAGCAACTGTTAATGCAAAATTATCCAAAACCCAACATTTTTAATCGCCAGCAACACAATCTAACTAATACACTCGCCACATCAATCCGCTCGTCCGTAAACCATACCAACCTCCCAAAAACACACATTGTATCTTTAAATCATAAACTCAAAAAATTGATCAACAAACAAACCAACACACACACACAGTTACTCATTCCACGAAACGACACCGAAACCTGAACCCTCTCATCAACAAACCAAATGGTCACCTTTCTTAACTTCCATCAAACAATCAAAAACCCATTTCCATTTCCATTAAAAACCCATTTTTCCAAACAAAAAATAATCCAATAAACTGATATAATAACATCACATTACATAACACCACCAATATAATCACCAAAATAAAAATCCCAACAAAAAAAACAAATAACAAAAAAGTGATTAAAACATACTGAAATGAATACTTAATGAAGTAAAACAATCAAAATATATGCAGCAAACATTAAATTAAAAAAATGGGTAAAATTGGGAGATTATATATATATATACCTTGAATTGAATGCAGAGTGAAAGAAATTAGGGTTTTGTAGTCAAAGAACAGAAAGAATTCATGGCAGTTACAAACAATAGAGAGAGAGGTGATGTTTGTTTTTATTTATTTTTAGTTAATTTCTGGTGACTATGGTTGTTAGTCCATCACCTGAATGTATGGAACGATGTCGTTTTAGTAGACTTGCAAGGTTGGATTTACTTTTGTTCTTTTTTGGGGTGTTTCTTCACCACCACTTGTCCACTTTGTCTTTTTCAAAAGATTGTCTCATTTTTTTTTCTTATTTAATTAGTTTTTCTATTCTTCCTCCTCCACAATCGACATCAAAGATGTCTAAATCTAATAATTAATACGAAGGTATTATCCACAATAGGTCTCAGAATTAAATTATTTTCCCCTCTATTATAATACGACTTGGCGTACGCTTCATGAGATCCAAAAAAAGTTCCACACCTTGATATTAGCCTAGAGTCTTGACATATTAGGAAAAGTTGTCCCGACTTGAATGACCTGAATTAGATAACTTAATGGGAGATCAATTTAGAATAAAGTTGATCAAATCATTAAGGCATTTTCTAATAAGTATGGTCCTCATTCCTCAAGGTGATGGATATGACTTCCATGAAATTATGTAAAGCTTCGCATTGGTGTTCTTGTGGTACATTTGGATGTGCAGGCACGACCAGTCCAAGTAAGATTTTCGATTGGTCTCCAAGTAGTGACTAATTAAGAAACGGTTTACATAGACGCCCATGGCATAAACGTATATAGTTACAATTATTCATATCAGTTTAGATTTTAGAAACCGACACTAGATACCATATTGGCATCGCTTATCATATTCATAGCTTTGGCATCATTTGTTTTCTAAAATATTTTACTACCCTCCTCGGTTGGGTTTTGGGTTTTGAAGACCAACCGCTAAGTTTGCTTGAAGACCAAGGAGGGTAGTAAAAAAATTTTATTCCTAATATTATTAATCTGGTGGCTGCGTTGGAGGCTAGAAAGGACTACGGGGTGGTAAGGTAGGTCATGTATAGGGTGACGGGAGGGGAAGGGTGTACCTAGATTAATAACTTTATTAATAAAAGAAAATAATACTAATCACATATAACTAAGGAAAGGTTTATATGACTTAATTATTAATGGAATACCCGCCGGAAGTTACTCTATTCGATTTCAACACCAAATAGCAAGTATCGATCCGTTTTTAATTCACGATGATCCAAGTTTCGCCTGATTATGCTTTATCGCACACCGGCTCCTTCAAATGTCCATTGTTGCTCCTCAAATTTTGTGTGGATGCTCTATTTAATCCGACAAACGTCTCTTGTGATTATTTGACATTTTTGTTACAGACCCTTGAAATCCCGAGAACAGTGTATTATACACTTCAATTTGAGTCGTTCGGTTGCTCGTACCGGACCACATTTCTTGTTCTCCCAGGTTTTCTGCCATATGTAAGAGGTCGCTTCAACAGTTACCGTATTCGATTTGAGCACCAAATAACAAGTATTTAATTTGTTTTTCTTAATTACTCGGATTTTGCCTGAGTACGCATTATCGCACACCGGCACCCTTTAATGTTCTCTGTTACTCCTCAAATTTTGCGAGGACACTCTAATTAAATGGTTCTTGTGATTTTCAGACATTTTTGTTCGGTCCCATAAAATCCTTAAAATCGTGTATTATACACGGACAATTTGAGCCGTTAAGGTGCTCGTGCCGGAAAACGTCTCTTTTTTCTCCCGAGTTCTATGCCAAATGTCCAAAATCGCTTCATAAGTTACTTCATTCGATTTCAGCACCAAATAACAGGTATTACTCTGTTTTTCACGATTATCCGAGTTTCGCCCGAGTTCGCTTTATCGCACACCGGCACCCTCAAATGTCCTCCGTTGGTCCTCAAATTTTGCGTGCACGCTCTATTTAACCTGATAAAAGGTTGCTTGATTTTAAAACATTTTGTTCCGAAATCCTGAATACCGTGTGTTATACACTTCAATTTGAGCCGTTCGGGTGCTCATACTAGACCACGTGTTTTTATCTCCCGGTTTCTCTGCCATATGTCTGGGGTGGCTTTAGAAATTACTTTATTCGAGTCTGTTTTATCGCACACAAGCACCCTCAAATGTCCTTTGTACTCCTCAATATTTCGTAGAAGCTCTAATTATTCCGATAAACGGCACATGTGATTTTCAGACATTTTTTGTTAGTGCACACTTCAATTTAAGCCGTTCGGGTACTCGTGTCGAACCACGTTTCTTTTTCTCTTGAGTTTTTTCTCTCATATGTACGAGATCGCTTTAGAAGATAACATATTCTATTTCAGCACTAAATAATAAGTATTTATCCGTTTTCCACGACTATCCGAGTTTGCCCGAGTATGCTTTACTGCACACCCGCACCCTCAAATGTCCTTGGTTGGTCCTCAAATTTTGCGTCCACGTTCAATTTAATCTGATAAACGTTCCGTTTGATTTTCCGACATTTTTGTTTCGGCCCCTGAAATCCCAAAAACCGTTTATGATACACTTCAATTTGAGCCGTTCGGGTGCTCGTGTCAGACCAAATTTCTTTTTCTCCCTAGTTTCCTTCCATAAGTCCGGGATCGCTTTAGAAGTTTCCATATTCGATTTCAGCACCAAATAAAAAGTATTAATCTGTTTTGCACGATAATTTCCGAGTTTCTCCTAAGTCTACTCTATCGCACACCGTGACCTTCAAATTTCCTCTGTGGCTCGTCAAATTTTGAGTGGACACTATTTAATCCGAAAAACGTCTCTTGTGAATTTCACATTTTTTAACAAGGCGCCTGAAATCCCAAATTCAGACATTTTTTAACCATTTTATACTTAAGCTTGAGCCTTTCGGGGGCTCATATTGAACCACGTTGTCCGAGGTCACTTCAAAAGTTACCCTATTCGATTCCGGCACCAAATAGCAAGTATTAACCGGTTTTTCACGATAATCGATGTTTCGCATGAGTCTGCTTTATCGCACACACACCAACACCCTTAAATTTCCATAGTTGCTACTCAAACTTTGCGTGCACGCACTATTTAATCTGATAAACGGTATGTGTAATTTTCAGACATTTCCGTTTCAGGCACTTGAAATCTCGAAAACAGTGTATTATACACTTAAATTTCAGCCGTTTGGGTGCTCGTGTCGACCACGTTTCTTTTTCTCGTGGATTTTCTGCCATATGTTCGGGGTCTCGTAAGAAGTTATCTTATTCGACTTCCAACACCAAATAAACGTATTAATCTGTTTTTCACGAATCACCGAATTTCGCTTGATTCTGCACTATCGCGCACACACACAGGCACCCTCAAATGTCCATTGATGCTCATCAAAATTTGCGTGCACACTCTATTTAATCTGATAAACGATTTGTCCGATTATGAGACATATTTTTTTCGAGTCTATAAAATCCCGAAAACCGTGTATTATATACTTCAATTTGAGCCGTTTGGGTGCTCGTGCTGGGCCACGTTTTTTTTTTCCTTTTGGGTACTTTGTCATATGTCAAGGGTCCCTTCAGAAGTTACCTTATTCGATTTCAGCACCAAATAACAAGTATTAAACAATTTTTCACGGTTATCCAAATTTCGACGGAGTCTGCTTTATCGCACACATGCACCCTCAAATGTTCTCTGTTGCTTCTCAAATTTTGTGTGCACGCTATTTTTCATCCCATAAATAGTCCGTGTGATTTACAGACATTTTTGTTCCGAGCCCCTAAAATCCTGAATACCGTGTATTATAGACTTCATTTTGAGTCGTTCAGGTGCTCGTGCCGAACCACCTTTCTTTTATCTCAAAGGTTGCCTTCCCTATGTCTACTTGTCTAGGGTCGCTTGAGAAGTTACAATATTAGATTTCAGCAT
This sequence comes from Heliosperma pusillum, assembly GCA_022085475.1. Taxonomy (NCBI): domain Eukaryota; kingdom Viridiplantae; phylum Streptophyta; class Magnoliopsida; order Caryophyllales; family Caryophyllaceae; genus Heliosperma; species Heliosperma pusillum. Next base: position 171,700 of record JAIUZE010000117.1, read on the forward strand.
CAAATAACAAGTATTAATCTGTTTTTTCACGATTAACAATTTTTTGCCAAAGCTGATTTATCGCACACGGATACCCTCAAATATCATCTGTTGCTCCTCAAATTTTGCGTGCACATTCTATTTCATATGATAAACGATCCGTGTAATTTTCAGACATTTTTTGTTCTCCACCCCTAAAATCTCGAAAATCGTGTATTATATACTTCAATTATAGCTGTGTGGGTGCTCGTGCCGGAACACGTTGATTTTTCTCCTGGTTATTTACTATTTTTCAAGGTCGATTCAAGAGTTATCATATTCGATTTCATCACCAAAGAATAAGTATTAATCCGTTTTTAACGATTATACGAATTTCGCCTGAGTCTGATTTATTGCATATCGGTACTCTCAAATGTCTGTTGCTCCTCAAAATTTTTGTGGACAATTTATTCAATCCGATAAACGGTATGCGTGATGTTTAGACATTTTTTGTTCCTGGATCTGAAATCCCGAAAGCCGTGTATTAAACACTTTCATTTTTCACGACTATCTGAATTTCGCCCCAGACTGTTTTATCCCATACCGGCATCCTCAAATGTCCCATATTGCTCCTCAAATTTTGTGCGGTAAGTTTATCTAACACGATAAACGGTTCGTGTAATTTTCAGACATTATTGTTCCAGGCATATGAAATCCTGAAAAACGTGTATTAACACTTTAATGTAACCCGTTCGGGTGCTCGTGCAATACCACGTTTAATTTTCTCCAACGTTCTCTGCTATGTGTCCCGGGTCGCTTGAAAAGTCACCCTATACGATTTCAACACCAAATAACAAATATTAATCCATTTTTCACAATTATCCGAGTTTCACCCAAGTCTACTTTATCGCACACCAGCACCCCCAAATGTCCTCTGTTGGTCCTCAAACTTTGCGTACAATATATATTTAATACGATTAACGTTCTATGTTTTTCTCAAACATTTTTGTTCCAGACCCCACAAATCTTGAAAACAGATTAAGTTACCCTATTTAATTTTAGCACAAAAAATTAATTCGTTTTGTACGATTATCCAAGTTTTGCCTATGTCTGCTTTATAGCACACCAGCACCTTTAAATGTTCTCTGTTGCTCATCACTTTTTGTGGACACTTTATTCAATACAACTAACGGTCTTGTGACTTTCATACATTTTTATTCCGGTATCTGAAATCCCGAATTCCGGTATCTAAAATCCCAAATTCGTTCAGGTGGTCGTGTCGGACCAAGTTTCTTTTTTCTCCCATATGTTCAAGGTTGTCTCATGATTCACCCTATTCGATTTCAGAACCAAATAACAAGTATTAATCCGTTTTTCACGATTATTCGAATTTCGCCGGAGGTTGTGTTATCGCATACATGCACCCTAAAGTTTCTCATATTGCTCCTCAAATTTTGCGTGGACGGATTATTTAACCCGATGAACCCTCCTTTTAATTTTCCAAGGAGCATGCTGTTGTCTGGTACACTTCACTTGCCTTCTTTTAGACATTATTGTTTCAGGCCTATGAAATCCCAAAAACTGTGTATATACACATCAATTTCAACCGTTCAGGTGCCCGTGTCAGGCCACATTTCTTTTTCTCTTGGGTTCTCTGCCATATGTCTGGATCGATTCAGAAGTTACCATATTCGATTTACGCACCAAAATAACAAGTATTAACCCATTTTTTTTTATGATTATCCAAATTTCTCCAGAGTCTGCTTTATCCACATCGTCACCCTTAAATGTCCTCGTGGGTGCACCCTCTATTTGATAAACAGGTCAGGTGATTTTCATATATTTTTTGTTATGGGCTCCCGAAATCCCGAAAAGTGTGTATTATACACTTCAATTTGAGCTGTTCAGGTGCTCGTGCCGGGACACGTTTTTTTTCTCTCGGGTTCTCTGATCTATGTCGGAGGTTGCTTGAAAAGTTACCCTGTTCAATTTTAGAACCAATAACAAATATTAATCCGTTTTTTTTTCGATTATCCGAGTTTCACCCAAGTCTGCTTTACCGCACACCGATACCCTCAAATGTCCTCCGTTGGTCCTCAAAATTTCAGTGCACGCTCTATTTAACTTGATAAACGGTCCTTGTGATTTTAAGACATTTTTGTTTTAGGCTATGAAATCCCGAAAATTGTTTATTATACACTTTAATTTAAGCCATTCAGATACTCGTGCCGGTTGTGCCCAGTGCCAGCCGGGCTGGCTGGTGGTGCCGGACCAAGGTGGAGGGATGGGCACAATTGTTGTTGATGGTGGTTTGTCCCGGCCGGTTTGGCTTGGGCACGTACCAGGCCATTGTCTTTTGGGACGACTTTTGATGAGTCCATTTTATATATAGTTTAACTCCCTAGTTTAGCTCGGTTTATTTGATTATTATACTTTGTTTAGTATATTTGTGAGCTAATTTCGTGTTCTAGGTGTATTGCTTGTGTTTGTTACATTTTGTAGGAATCTAAGCATTTAGAGGCTTTTTCCTAACACGATAGCAAGCACCAAATTCCTACAAGCTAATGGAAGCAAAATGGACCATGGAAGGTTAGAATGGAGAATGACAAGCCAAGCATGAAGATTTGTGAAATGGATTGAAATGCAAATGAGAACAAAAAAATGAAGCCTAATGCAAGGAGTCCACAACTCAACAGAGGATGCTCCTTTGGATGCTCAAGGAATCCCAAAACTATACAATTAACCGGAGAATTAAGGTGCTTAAAGGCATAACTTAGGATTCCTAAAGCATTAAATGGAGCAATTAAGCAAATATAGCCGGGTTACTGAAACCCCGATCGGGATTTCCATTCCCCGATCGGGGTTTGGGGTCTGTGGAATATTTCCGTTTCAAGTCCCTCTCCCTATATAAAGGAGAGGGACCTCGACACTTAGAGACATCTTTTTCATATCTTTTTTATCATCTTGTACATCATTCTAGATTCTTAAAATCACTCTTTTACACAATGTCATTAGTCATTAGATTAGGTTTAGAATAGTTTAGTTTCCATTAGTTGTTACAAATAATTTGGAAGACTTGGTGCTACTAATTTGGAAGACTTGATGCTACTAATATAGTTGATCCATTCACCAAGTCTTCCATAAACCTTAAATGGATCAACTATATTCCATGTAAAAGGATTTGCAAAGGTTTCAAATGACTTGGGCAAAACCTCATCCTTTTTATTACAAACGGACATAACATCATCCATGGTAAGTGTGTCATCTACTACAAGGTCAATGTCATCAACATGAGTCTCTAAATGGTCAATATGAATGATACTAGGGGGACTTTCAAGAGAGAAAGTAGTATCATCATCGTCATCCAACAATTCAAAATCATTAGGGAGAAAAGACTCACATTGGGAGGTTGGAAGAGCATAAGTAGTGATCGATCGCGCCATTTCTTCAAGAATTTGTTGATTATAAGCAAGAATCACATAACATTCCTCTTCGAAACCCGGCGAGAAAGGTTGCTGGCAAGCTACCTCTTGACATTGGGAAGCCATGAAATTCAAGAAACTCCAAAGCTCATCCTCTCTCTTATAGTAGACACTACCACAACTCATGTAAAGAGCCAATTCTTGTGTCTCAAAATCCATGCTATAAAGTAGAACTTGACCCATGTAATCCCAATCAATGACTTGTCCGAGGGACATGAGATGATCACCATAGCTATACAACCGGTTAAGATAGTCATGAAAAGGCTCATCCTTATGTTGTGGGTATAGGAATCCATAGTTATTCATTATGTAAGGCCAAAATTAGATAGTTTCAATACCTGAAAAAGGAACTAAAACTACAAGGAAACCGTGAGAGTGGTCACAAGGAACAAGTGTTCCTCGAGACAAAAGAAAACAAGATAAAATTCAACAACTAATAGCAAACAAAACCGTGATCCCCGGCAACGGCGCCAAAATTTGATAGGCTATCGCACACCTAATCAAAGATAAATACCCTAGACACAAATGAATGTAGTAATATGGGCCGAACACAAGGAGACGGGAGTTGTTATACAAGTTGTTATGGGGTGAATTCTATCAACGTCGGTTATCGATTGGTTTGGTTGGGTTTATGAAACAACAACAATAATAAAGGAAGAGTCTAGGGAGGTCGGGTCACACATGCAAAATATGTAAATGCTCAAGTCAAACTAGGAAATTGATAATAACGATAATTTTTTAGGCTAAAGACACCCACCTCTCGATATTAGTGTCAACCATAGATCGGGTCCTAACGAACTCTCGCTTGGCTAGGTCGATCTACTAACACATGCTTAGTATAATTCAATTCCGTGCCTCTCGACTTATAGAAAGAATTAACGAATTTAATCAAGGATTGTGATCAATAATAATCAAAGACTAACAATACAATGCAAGCATGTGATAGAAACAACTATTTGATATCATAACATCTCATTTCAACAATTGCAAATATTATTTATGCATGGCTTCCCTAATTCCCTAGACAAACTAACTACTCTTGCATAATGATAACTAATCTAATAACAAATGGTAAACTAAACATGATAACTAACTAATAATGGAAATGACAAAGGAAATAATAAAACAATACAAGAAATAGAATTACCTCAACAAAAGAAATAAAACTTGGAATTGAAGAAAACAATGGAACCAAATAACTTGCAAATGAACTTGTAATATAAATTGAAATACTTAAAGAAATTATTTGTAACAACTAATGGAAACTAAACTATTCTAAACCTAATCTAATGACTAATGACATTGTGTAAAAGAGTGATTTTAAGAGTCTAGAATGATGTACAAGATGATAAAAAAGATATGAAAAAGATGCCTCTAAGTGTCAAGGGCCCTCTCCTTTATATAGGGAGAGGGACTTGAAACGGAAATATTCCACAGACCCCAAACTCCGATCGGGGAATGGAAATCCCGATCGGGGTTTCAGTAACCTGGCATACTGTTGTTTGGAATAATTGGGTTGTTCCCAAGCATGCTTTAATTACATGGCTGAAGATGCATAAGGGAATGAATGTCAAAGACAAACTGTTAAGGTTGAATTGCTGTGAAACTGACTTGTGCACTATGTGTGAAGCTGCAACTGAAACTGTGAACCATGTTTTCTATGACTGTGTATATAGCTGCAATATCAAAAACCATCTGATGAAATGGTTTGATGGCAATGTTCCTGACACTATGGCTCTTGCTAATGATTACAAGGAAACGATACAATGGAAGACGCAGGCTGTTCTACTCAATGCATATAATTATCATGTCTGGTCACAAAGGAACACTGCAAGATTGCAAGGTTACCTTGTGAGACCTGAAGCTGTAGCGAGGAAGATAGAGGAGGAGGCAATAAGAAGAATCAAGGCCAAGCTTGGAGACGAAAACACAGTAGCATTGCATAGTTAAGGGGTATTGAAATATCCGTCTAATTGTAATGATATGATATGTTGTTTTGTTGTTGCAAATATGCCTACAACGGGATTTGATCCCAGGTCTTTGTAATTAGTCCTTTTGATTTGATATATTAAATTCACATTTTTACCAAAAAAAAAACCCGGCAATATTTGCTTAATTGCTCAATTTAATGCTTTAAGAATCATAAGCTATGCCTTTAAACACCTTAATTCTCCGGTTAATTGTATAGTTTTGGGATTCCTTGAGCATCCAAAGGAGCATCCTCTGTTGAGTTGTGGACTCCTTGCATTGGGCTTCATTTTTTGTTCTCATTTGCATTTCAATCCATTTCACAAATCTTCATGTTTGGCTTGTCATTCTCCATTCTAACCTTCCATGGTCCATTTTGCTTCCATTAGCTTGTAGGAATTTGGTGCTTGCTATCGTGTTAGGAAAAAGCCTCTAAATGCTTAGATTCCTACAAAATGTAACAAACACAAGCAATACACCTAGAACACGTAATTAGCTCACAAATATACTAAACAAAGTATAATAATCAAATAAACCGAGCTAAACTAGGGAGTTAAACTATATATAAAATGGACTCATCAACTTTCCATCCAAATGCCTCTAATATGCAAAGATACCGCTTCATTTCAGCTCGTTTCTCTTACAAAATGTTATCGAATGTCAAATGGACTAAAAGAAAAATATTACAGCCAAAAACCGCTCTAAAGATCAGAAACGATACGTAACAAAGCATATAATAGAGTAAATTAATAATTACTCCCTTTTATAACCACTTTTCTAAAATAACCCCCTTTTGAAAACTTTTTAATAATTTACTCCCATAAAATATTCTCAGGTAAAAAATTGCACCCAAAATTACTATTCCGTCTCCATTTCCGTCATAATTTGAATTTTCAGTTTTGAAGTCTATTTTTTTGACGAAAATGCCCTTCCTCTACCTTAAATACCATTGTTGTCTTCTATCTCTCATCATTTTCCCATTTCTTTACCTTACTTATAAATTTTCATCCGCATCATTTCTCCATTTCCCCCCCAATTAAGGTATGTTCTTCTTCATCTCTCTCAACTTTTATTTCTATTGTAATTTCCAGAAAAAAGAGTTTCAAATTAAGGTTCATAACTCCAAAAATTGGGAAAATTTGGGTTTTAAACAATCATATGAGAATGTTTCAAACCCAGAAATTGAACTTAACAAAACAACATGAAAAGGGTTAGAAACCCAGAAACATGAATAAAAAACACAGCAATTAGGGCAATTAAACGAAATAACTATGATTTGCAACTAATTAAACAAGAAATTAGGGTTTTTCAAACATACAAATTAACTCACTGTAAATAAGAGTAGGGGAAGAAACTTACCGTAAACAATATTGAACAATTCAATAGCTTTCATCTGCAATCAGAAATCGATTATTTGGGGGAAAATGAGAGTGAGAGAGAGACGGATGAAAATGAGAGAAAGAAAGAGAGGAAATGGGAACAAAAATATGAGAGTCTTGGGTTAGAAACAAATGAAGGATATATCGGTCAAAAATTACCCATTTTCATCTTAAAGTCAAATTGGGTGCAATTTTTGACCTAAGAATATTTTAAGAGAGTAAATTATTAAAAAGTTTTCATAAGAGAATTATTTTAGGGAGTAATTATTAATTTACTCCATATAATAATGCGAGGTAAAATACAAGGGAATAGTCATGTATCATTACTGCATATATATACTCTTCATTAATCAAATCTTCTTAGTACCAAAAAAAAAACATTAATCAAATCTTCCGCCATTGTGCTTCTCTGCAAACTGTCAGAGCTCAGATTACCATGCTTTGACTATATAAAACTATAAATGCATTACAAAATTATTTCTAATTTTCAAGAAAAATAAAGAAAAAGGGTGACTTAAAAGAAGAATTTGGTGTTTAAATTAAGTTTTCTTGTGTCCCGTGTCCCCCATTTACTAGCTAACAAATGAACTGAATTAAATTTACCAAAAAAATAAACAAAAACCATGTTGGATAATCGAACAATCCAAGATAGAAATAAGTAAACAAATTAATGACAACAATCATTCCATCATAAATTACATGATCAACTTAGTAGGTCGTTATTGATTTAGCTTAACCAGAGTTCTTGAACCTCTAGCCCTAAAAGTACAACCGTGTTAAAACTCAAAAAAACAAAAGTTAGGTCACCATTACAGTCGTACGGTCGTACCCAACTCGAATCCGAACTATACAGAATTATTAAAAACAAAAAAAAATAAAGAAAAAAAGCCTACCCACCTCTTATATTTGATGCAAGAGGTACAATTTGAGCTAAAGGAGTAGATTGAGGAGTAGGCAAAGGAGAAGTCCTACAAAGTGGACAAGTAGGGTGTAATCTAAGCCAAGGATCTATACATTTTACATGAAAAACATGCATACATTCTGGTAACTCTCTAATTACATCACTACGTTTATAATTTGTTAAACAAATTGAGCAACAATTTTCTGTTGATCCCTTTATTATTCCACTTTCTTGCTTGTTCTTTTCAAATTGTGAGTAATAACATTTTGGATACGATTTCAATGTCGCTTCATCAATCCCTTCAATGTCGATCACGTGTTCCCCGCCTTGTTGCGGTCCCTCGGACGAACCATTGGTGGGGGTTGATGAGTCTGTCTCACGTGTGCAAAAGTAGGATGGCTACCGTTATGGTTGTGATTAAAACAAGTATTCCTATGGACACACCTAGGCCGTAGGTAAACCCGCCTATGTGCGAGTCAGTTTCATCTCGTTGGAACCCATAGTCGCTACCTGTGCTGGGAGTACTGCTTCCAGTGCTCATTTCTTTGTTATAATAACGGTATATGTATGTGACTATGTACCCCTCTAGACTCGAGTTTTGTTTCAAAGACGGGTTTTAGACCGGTTTACGACACGGTGAGAGGTGAGTATTGATTTAGAGAGAAAATGAAGGATTTTGTGGATGTTGGTTTAGCCATGGAGAGGGGTTTTTAGAGGATTAATTGGAGGAGTTGAGGTTATTATTATTATGTCATATCTAGGGAAGGCAATTACTAGATTTTTAGAGGAAAGTCAACTAGTTTATTATAAGATACTTATAAAAAATCACTAGAGACAATGGATTAAATTGCAAATGGGATTGGTGGAGTCATAATCAAGGGAAGGTTATTGTGCATGACATATTGACATCTAGAGTTAGATCATTAGGTTGCATGTGAACCTATTATCTTCATTGAATTATTAGTATTATATTATGTCAAAAAGGTCAATAATCTATTTTATTATTAATTTATTTGGTATCTTCCTCATTGTTTTCTTGGTGTTAACATCAAACACACTTGTTATATTTTTTTAATATAATTTTTATAGTTAGGTGAGCTTAATTGGTTTGTGTTATCATCTATGGCTATCTATGTCCAATTATTATCTCGAATTATTAAGTTTTATAGTCATGACTCATGAATATCATCAACAAACCTGTACTTCGATCGTAAATAAATCGGAGGAAGTATAACCCTACATGCAAATCATGCATGATGATTCATAGTAACTTAGGGTACTTGGACAGCAAACTTAAGGAAACACCTTTGTAATTTGGGTAGGTTTCGCGTGATTATTTTAATTGTGTACAGCATTTAGACAACTGTTGGAAAAATTGTATGCATTGCATATAACTAATTCAGCAACTTGTAGCATTGCATTGTTTGTACTTATTATTATTATTATTATTATTATTATTATTATTATTATTATTATTACTACGTGCTACTCGATCTTTCCCAATTTTAATTTGTGCGTAAAACCAAAGCATGCATTACCTCGCATTATTACGTTACAATATTGCAATTTGCAATACACAAATTTTCATTTGTGACGGACATATCCGTCGCAAGCAAGACTTACCCATTTGAGTAGGAAGATCGAGACAAGTCTTTTGTAATTCTCTGTCTTTGTCTTATCTACCCAAATGGGAGAACTTCACCCGTTAAAAGCTTGCGACAGATATATCCGTTGCAGGCAAGACTTACTGATTGCAATAATAAGTACTCGTTAATCGTAATAACTAGTACGGAGTATTATATTATGCACGATTATTGACGTACTGTTTCGATGATTGACAAAACCGGTGGCAGAATTAGAGGAGAGTTAGTTAGCGAGGACATTCATACCCTTGAAATTGGAAAATCCGACTATTCTGTTAGAACTTACAAGTATTATTGGTATATTCAAGTATATGCTACTTCCGTTCCAGTTAATAATTTACATTTACTTTATTTTCTTCTCATAAAATTAAATTAATATAAATTATTTAGCGAGACAAAGTGAGTATATTATAATAATTCACACCTAACCGAATTTAGGTATTGAATGTTAATTAGCACGGGGGAATACATTATAATAAAATTTCTTCTTTAAAGAGCTAAAGTGGCCTTAATTCCAAAGTAAGGACTTGTTAGGAATCCAAATAAACCATATTTAGTATTAACAACTAAATAACTATTTAGTATAAATGCTTATTATTAGTGCATTATATTTATGGGGCCTTAGGTTTAGGTGGTATTGCATTCATGAAAGTAAAAAATCAATAAGCCACGTTAAAAAAACACTTTTATGATAAGTTAACATAAGATTATTTTACAGTATTATACATTCAGTCATTATAAATTGTTGCTAAATAGAAAAATGATTTTTCTAACGTGTGCTCTAAGGACACACATTAATAAACTTAATATGAAATGATTCTTAAAATATTATCATAAAAAATGTAAGTATAAAAGTTTAAAAAAACTTGTTAGTTGTGATTTGTATGCAGCAATAGAGAAATTTGTTATTGGCGGAACCATAATTTAAAAGAGGCGAAAAATATAAATAGAGTGAATGAATAATAGTATAATAAAAATCGAATTTTAATTAATTAAAAACTTCGAAAATTTCATCATCCAACATAAATGAGCGGGGCTGATCGATAACCTCTCCTTGCACCATGCTATAGTTTTATATAAACTCCTTCTAACATGTTATGATGTGGACATAGTAGGAGATTAGGAATTATTAAGGATCAATGGCCCTTGGTCCTTGGATCTTTCCCCTAGAAATTTCCTACTACAAGACCACAACTAATTTGGTTTTATTGCATCATGTGGTCGCTTTTACACTTAGACAACCGAGTTAATCGAGTCGGATACGAGTCATATCATTTTGCATGGGACCATTTCAAATTCGCGAGAATTTAGGCTAGGTTATGGTCATTTTATTCGAATTTCGATCATATTGTTGTCAAGTTATTTACAGATAACAAACAATATACATGTGATAATCTTCACAATAATCATTCAGGTTGGATAAGATGGAAGATTCCCTACTTACATTTGAACCTTCTATTCAAGTGCGGATTAGGTACGAACTATATCATTCAAATCAGATCAATTTACCAGGTCTAATCGTACTAATTAAGATTTAAAATTTAGCTCGTCGAATGAATTTAGTGTCCCTATCAATAGTATCAAACTATCATATCCAAGCCAACACATGTAACACTCAACTCACATAAGAGTCCAAGTCAAGAAATTTCCTAGTATTGTCGCATGCAACCAACAGTACAGTCTTCTACTACAAATATAACACTCTTAAATAACTTGTATTCATCTCTTAGTCAATTAATTAATTTCTTGTGCAATTTAAAAACCCTTTTTCATAACTCAAAGACGTACGTAAATATGAGAACGTTCATAATTCCGCTTTTATTGTTTACCTTTCTTGCTCATTTAACTCAAGCCACTTGCGTTCGCTATTGCGGTATTAATTAGTTCGTCTCTCCTTTTCCAATTGTTTGATTCCGGCTTCTCTAATTCGTAATGTATGTATTCTAGATACACTACATGCGACACGTGACACATGACAATATGTTCAGTAGGGGACGAGAATCAGTAACCAATTAAATCTGTTTTACGCTTACAACTTATGTCTTAAATAAGAGCTTGTAAAATGTACATAATCTTATTATTTGCTGACACTATATTAACTGCAGATAAGAATGTTGATTATGATGTGAAGATATATGCAATTGAAATAACACCAAATCCAATTGCCAGAGGCCAGCCTGCCAAATTAAGCATTTCCGCATCTACCGGTTAATTTTACTCGCTTTTCTTTTTCTCCGATTTGATTTACATGTCAGACTGTCTCATGCAACATTTACAGTAGTTATATTATCGGGTTTTTATTATTTTACGAGATTTATTTTCCCAAATATGTTCTGTTATTTCCACAGCAAAAGCCATCACAGGTGGGAAGTTGAAGATTGATGTTGCATACTATGGATGGCATGTGTATAGTGAGAACCATGATTTGTGCACAGAGACCCCTTGCCCTATTCCAACCGGTGATTTTGTCATCGCTCATTCCGAGGTTTTGCCACCTTTTATTATCCCGGTAAGACGTTATCTAACCCGTCCTCCTTTCATTTCGAGACTTTTCCTATATTTTCGATAATTTGGCTATGTATGTATTAATAACTACAGGGTACCTACTATGTAAAGATGAATATCATGGATGCAAACAATAAGCAAATGTCGTGTGTTGGATTCGACATTACAATTGGGTTCGGGGCATCCGTGGCCGCTAGTTAAGAGATTACATGACTGTTTCTATCTCTTCTTCAATGTGAAGATTAGGTTACTGAGTTCTGAACTCTTTATGAAGATTTAGGCCCAAGTGTGTTAACTCAACATGGTGGATTCCGACAGATCAGAAGTCTCGTTAAAGATCGACCAAACATTGTGATGATATACAACAGCATTACCTTAGTGCGATAGTTTCTCAAGGACTTCCTCAAATGACGTAATTAGTAATCCGATGTAACCTTATCGATCTTAGTTTTGCTGTCTCGCGTTATATCTATATGAGAGTGCTTTTCACGATTTTCAAGCGACTAATTGACCTTGAGTTGTATCTGTGTGAGGCCGACTTAGAAAAAACCAAGTCGCAGTAGTAATTAAGAAGGCTGTCAAGTATGTGTGAAATTACTGATAAATTGACATCTATGGACCATATAAGCTAACCATGAGTAAGCTCAACTCCCCAAAGATTTCTAAGTCGAGTATTAAGAACGCTGCAAGCCTGCAGCGTAAGCTCAACACTCTCCAAAGATTTACACACTCAAAAAACCAGAAGTCCGGATAATGGACTGGTGGAGTTAAATAAAGACGAGAAAATCAAAAAATTATTCCATCTAAACTCTAAACCCATAGCCTGTATATGGGCATGTTTCATATCCGATGCAATCAAAAATCGCATACTCTGGGTATGTCGTAGTACCTCTTCGCTTTATGCAAACTATACTGACAGACCTTATCAACCTTAGGTTTGCATTTACGATAAGGACGTCGCTGTATGGCTGTATGTCTCTATATGTACGCCAATGCCCCTATCGACGGAGTTCTCTTCTTCTTCTTCGATACAGTTAGAGATAGTCAGATATTCACTGCGTACAGTATCCGAACCAATCAATCCCTTCCGGTGTCGTGGTCATCCCACAGACCCATTGGTCCTAGGGACATTTCCGGATACACTTTTGAAGCTTTCCCTGTCTTTAGGCGATGACGTCCTCTGCTTGCCTGATATTGAAATGGAAATAGACCCTGCCACGGGTCACCACACTAACTTGTACATGTATTCTATCGCTTTTCTGCCCGCCGTCTACCTCCTCCTAAGGGGATCGTCTTTACACCCCTCAAAGTCCACCGTATTCCTGTCCAAGGTTTCAAGCTTGTCTGTAATTTTCTGCTTCTCTAACTAACCCTGCTTTTCAAATGACAGTTGATGCTTTCTTTTGTTAATTGTTATTATTGTTGTACCTATTTCACATCGGTGTTCTAGGTATAAACTGATGGATAAATAAAGTTACCGTTTATTACCCCAACAATTGGGAGTATGTTCAATAGTCTTTTCAAATCTTGTACTCATTCGAGGAAATCCGTTTCAAGAATAATCATGGCAAGTTTTGTTGTCTCGCGTTATATCTATACGAGAGTGCCTTTCACGACTTTAAGGGACTCATTGATCTTGAGCTATATCTAATCAAAATAACAAGAAATTGCTGGATGAAAATATGATGAAAATCATCGATATTATTATGTTTATGATATATATTTAAACAATGTATAGTTACAGCATACATATCTTGATGAAAGCTGTAAAAAATTACAAAATTTATAAAGTTATTCCACTTGTTCAAATTCATCATCTTCTTCCTCACTTTGTCGTCAGCCGATATATATCATCTTAACCTGCTTATTCCTGGCCTCATCGAAGTTGACCCAACATTGCCTGTAAGGCAAAGCGAGACAGGATTTAGAACTGTTCATGTCACAAATGTACGTCTTCGTAAGGGTATTTCGGGTTGAGGTGATAACTAGTGATTCTTGCTATGTTCGGCTCAACCCGAAGGAACTTGTTTTTCCCCTAGTCTTATAACCTGTACTGTAGAGAGGAGAAGGACCTCTTTCTGTCGCTTTCTTCCCAGATGTAGTAGGTCTTCCTAGAATTGAGAACACGGCTGCCCGACCCCAGTCACTCCCCGTCTTCCTCCTTGACGCCAAGGAAAACACCAGGTTGCTTGCATCAATGGATCAAGTGTGAGAGATAGTCTGATGAGGCCTGGAGAGCGACAAACCTATTTTAAACATAAAGACACAGTTAATGTACATACTCCCAAGACTTTAACTCCATAAAGAAAGGAGGGTCCAAATTTTGCAGGTAAAAAATTGGGATAACAAACGCGCTTTAACTTCAATGAACCTTATAACCTAAAAATAATAAACCAAGAGTGAAAAAACTGTCCAAACCACCAGAAATCTCTATATGCTTAAACTTCTACTCTAGTATTAAGAATGCTCCAAACGTGCAGAATAGGCTCGAGTCGCAAAAGATAATATCCTTAAACAATATCCTGTACAGCACGAGGCTTTCTGATATAACAGAGCGACATAACTAAATAAAAACAAGTTTGTTATACAATAGCGTCTGGGATACACAACCTCACTTATAAGAGTCAGCAAACTCCCTTATAAACCAGCGGAAGCCTCAATATCCTTGAGGGTTACAAACCTGCAGGCGCTGCAGCATAAGCTTTAACTCAACAGAGGAGGGGAATACATGCTTTGAGAGCAATTAAATTTAATGCAAAAGAAAAGAAAGAAACTAGGACCTCAAAGAAACTCCCTCCAAACCAAAGAGACCTCTAATAAGTCCTTTAACTCCATGTCATGCACAAGGCCTTCTGCAAAAGTTCAACTTAATGACAATATATATCGCCAAATTTAACTAGTTTCATATATCATAACTTTATAAGGCACAATATACCTAAAACAACCGACTATCACACAAAGAAAATAAAATAGAGGAAGCAGGAGACCGATTAGAAATAATCAGATGATGAGCATGTGCACACACAACACCCATAGCGGACTTCCTTGCCTGTATACAGTGGAGCCACGATTGCGGGGTTATAATATTAAACCTTGTTAAATTGGTGTAGAAAGTATGGAACAGATTCACCGGTAAATCAGCATAGCCACAGCTAGCTACGCACCAAATGATCAATATGGAAGGTCGTCGAAGGGCTATAAAACAAAAATCATGACAACAGTAAAAAACACGAATATAAGAACATGTTTACCACCCAGAAACCCTATTTCATGTAAATAGACCTCCAATATGTGTCAAGCCTGAATTCCGGATCACATGCATAGAATCAAACACCAAACATTATAAACCACAATAAGATTAGTTGCCTAAGCTGAATTCACCTTTCTCTAGGATCAAAGGCATAACATCCTGTAATGACACAAACAGAATTGCAAGAAGTCATGATGAAGAAAAAGCTCTTATGTGAAATAACTACATATCCCAATGCTCAATTCATACCAGCCTCAATACACATGCCCAGCATCGGACTCAATCTGGCGATTCGATATCTAATGGTTCACCTATATATAGGTTGTGAAAAATGAGTAATGTGATAAAGGCGACAAATAAAGAAATGCCGACTACGTGACAAACCTTAAAAACATTATAACAGCGTGAATTTTTATCTCCAATGCCCGTTAATCACGTCTATGATCCCATCTTCGTCTAAGAGAGCAGACAACAAATCTGTCAAAAGCTTCTGGAAAAACAGGACCATGTAGAACTAATTATCACCAACATTATTTGGTTTCAGAAATCATACCCTTTACTTACCTACTTACCTTCTTATCAACGCCCTTGTGATTCTGTAGAACCCCCCTTAAAACACAAAGCAACACCCTTGTGATTCTGTAGAACTCCCCCCCCCCCCTAAAACACAAAGCCTGGTGAGAGACAAACCTAAATAAAATCAGAAAATTGAAAGAATAATGTGTCAAGTATACAGGATTCTCCAAACCTGCAGCATAAGCTCAACTCTGTAACAGTTTTTAACACGTAGGCTATGACAATACAATCGAATGTAACAACTCCCGCAAAACCATGAGGAATGACATAAAATCAAAATCAAAACGCATGTAAGTTAGCAAACTCCCTCTTATTATATCCTTAACTCAACAACTAAAGGAAACACATGCTATGAGAAGGATTAAAGTTTAGCGCAAAAAAAGATTTTGTTTAGCAAAAAATCTTCCAATAACCACGAAGCCTGGTGAGGGACAAACCTAAACAAAATCAGAAAATCAAAAGAATCGCGTGTGAGATACAGACCTCAAGGAATCTCAAAAGCAAATATATAATAGTAAATATAAAATGTTCAACAATAATTCATTCCTACAAGAATCCATGAAAAGGTGGAAAGAGAAGAAACGATCCAATCAAATATCCATGCCGAAACGCCAAGTCATAACAGGCACATTCTGCACGGCCACGACTCTTCCGCACAACCCTGAAGGAAAAGGGATCGTCCGCACAAATAAATGCCGCCTTTATTGACCTAATGTCTAAAGCCTAAATAAAAAAAGAAGGTCTAAAATAAATTCTCTTCTCTACCGTAACTCAGTAACAAGATTGAATAGTAAAAGCAGTACCACTCTACAACTGGCTCCCCCTGACAGTTTCAGCAATGTTCTTCTGCATGAATCTAACTGAAGAACGAACATTCACGCAAAACTCGTGACATAGCAATATTAGATCCATCGGAAATTAAGGGAAAATCAAGAGAAACTAAAGACATCACTAAGCATGATGAATTCACAACCTTTTGAGGAACAACATCATAAGATCTTGTACCTAATAAGCACAATGCCATCTTTGTCTAGGATCAAAACCATATCCAGTGTATCGCCATGAAGCTTAAGAACAATACTGAAAGACAAAGGAATTATGGCTAAGACATCGACATATCTGTTAGCAAGCCAATGAACTGATTCATAACAAAATACAACGATATTCAAGCCAAACCAAACTCAAATACGCACGGCCCACATCCAAAGCCGAAAACATACTGTCTAATGACTGCATTAACCACAAAAGCGAGTCTTACAATCAAAGTTTTTCTTCACAATCGCTTGATATAAGGAATTAAGGATATAATTTAAAAGCATGTGAGGAGTAATTATCACCACAATTACGCAATTTCAGATGCCAGAATCTTCATTAAACCTTCACCCAAGCCAGCTTATAAATTAGAGGAAAAGAATCTGAAACGGAAATCAAAATGCACTTGTAGGAAACATTGTCCTACAGGAATCTCATAAGCAAAAAATTGTAACTGAAAAGTTCATTAAGAGCGAGCAAGTCCTCCAAACCAATGGGAATCTCTATTACATGAGATATGCTTAACTTCATCTCATATACAAGCCACTCCGCAAGTCTGCAGCAAAAGCTCCTCCAGGAAAACACATTGACAAGGAAATTTAAATCCAGCAAGAAAAAAAATAATAATAAAATGTTCTTAAAAAGTGAGCGAACTCCCTCGAAACCAGTTGGAATTTGGAAACCACTATATCTTTTAAATTCTAGTAAAACATACACCATGTTGCGCCTGCAACATAAGCTCAAACCTCTAAGCAAAAGTAAACACATAATCTAAGAGTATATAAATCCAGTGCAAAAAAAAAACAGAGAGGTTCAGTTTATTAGAAACTACCATAAATCACGAGGCTGCATGTTGTAACGTAGTGCAAGACCTAAATAAAGAGTAATAAACCAAAAGTATTATGTGTGGGGATAAATTAACCTCAAGGAATCTCAAAGGCAAAAAGAAGTAATCAAACGATCATTAACAGTGAGGAAACTCTCTCTAAACCACTGGAGACTTTGACATCTTTAACTTCGTGTCAAATATACAGCATGCTCCAAGCTTCCTCCAGCAAAAGCTCAACTTGATAAGGAAAGAGAGCACAGAGACTACAAGGATTTAAACACAGCGTAAAAAAATAGTGCTTTTAGTCAACAAAGAAACCTGTGTAAACCACGAGGCCTGATGATGTCATCAGGTGACGATCCTACAGAAATATCAGGAAATAAATGAAAATTTTGTGAGAGGACAAAATCTAAGAACGAGCAAGCTCCCTCTAAAAACCCGTGGAAACTCCATGCCCTCAACTTTATGGCCTATAAACCGTGAGGTCACGTCCCATAATAAAGAGACAGACCTAAATAAGATGAGAAATTAAAAAGACATGTACAGGGGCTGCAGTCGTGTAGTAAAAGCTTAATTTGTGACACAAAAACGGAAAAAAAAGCTATAAGATTATTAAAAAAAAAAAAAGATTGGAAATATAAACAAACTCCCACAAAAGCAGAAACCACGAAACCCGAAGAGCGTAGAAACCTAAATTAAGTCAGAAACCAAAAGAATTGTGTGTAAGATGGAATCTCAGAAGCTAAAAATTGTAAACGAAATTTCATTAAGAGTGAAAAAACTCCCCTCGGACAAAAACGGAGATAGAGAGCATGCTCCAAGCCTGCAGCATAAGCTTCACCCGCTAAGGATTGAAACATGTAGACCACTATGACAATATAAATTCAGCGAAAAAAAAAATTTTAAGATAACAAAGAGACTCCCATAAACCATGAAGCCAGATACTGTAACAAACTCCCGTAAACAATGAGGCTGCATACCGTAACGGAATGACAGACATAATATAGAAACCAAAACACATGCAAGTCGATGTAGAAAACTCCCTCTTACTATACCTCTGATTAGCCGCATGTCTAAAACCCAAATCAAATACCATCAAAAGGAAGATATAAACAGATTCACTTGACAACCTTAACAAGATTTTGAAGAGTAAAAGCAGTACCACTCTCCAACTAGTTCTCCCTGACAAAGGTTCTGCAATGTTAATTCTCTCTATCGCTGCCCTTGTACCACAAATCTAGCTGCAGAGTAAGACCTCAACTCACTTAAAGGCAAGAAATCATTTACCTAAAGGTTCAAAACCTTAATACACCACAATAGTAAGAAGACAAATTAAGGGACAATCCAGAGAAGCTAAATCATTAAAAGCTTGAATTCACAACCTTTAAGAAACGAACAGTATACCAAGGTCATCTTTATCTAGGATCAACACCATTACATCCAGATCCAGCCATGACAACTGCCTACTGCAACGTGAACCTTAAGAACAACACTGAAAGACCAAGGAATCATGACTAACGCATCGATAAATTACAGGAAAAGAATCTGAGACGCAAACAATCATCGGTGTGCTTTTAATCAAAACCCACGAAAAATACCATTGAATCAAAATCTTCTCCAAAGCCACTTAGATAATCAAAAATCAAACCAAGAACACAATTGAATAGTACCAAAATTCCCATGTTCTCAATCATCCTAGACAATTAGCTACATAACCCTGCGCACAAACGTATGACATAGCTCTAATTCAAAAATCAAACCATCATCATAACTGAATCATACCATATCATACAGAAAACCCCATGTTCTCAAATCTCAATCATCCTTTACGATTTTCGGCATAACCCTGTGCACAAGTATACGACATAGCTTTCACTGGTTGTGTCTCTGAAGTCTAAATCAAATCAAATCAAATCAAATCAATTGCAAGAAAAATACTCCCTATAAAATAGATTCCCCAACCGTAACAAGATTGAGCACCATTCTCTGACTAATTCCTCCGAAAACAGCTTCTCTGCAAAACTAATGAGAAGGGAATATCCACACAGGACCCATGATATATGCAGCACATACAGACCAAAGGTAACATCAAAAGAAGAAGAAGGGGGTCATATATCTTCATCTAAAATACAAGGCACTCTGCAAGTCTGCAGCAAAAGCTCAACTCGCTAAGAAAGGAAAACACATTGACTAGGAAATTTAAATCCAGCAAAACAATAATAATAATCGAATGTTCTTAAAAAGTGAGCGAACTCCCTCTAAACCAGTTGGAAACCACTATATCTTTAGCTTTTTGAAATATATACACCATTTCATAAGCTCAAAATCTAAGCATAAGAAAACACGTACTCTGGGAGTCTGAGGATATAAATCCAGTGCAAAAAAAACAGAGAGAACTTCAGTATTAGAAACTCCCATACATCACGAGGCTGCATGTTGTAACGGAGTGACAGACCTAAATAAAGATTAGAAAACTAAAAAATTATATGTGGGGATAAACTAACCTCAAGGAATCTCAAAAGCCAAAAGGAGTAATCAAACAATCTTTAACAGCGAGTAAACTCTATCTAAACCAGTGGAGACTTCGACATCTTTAACTTCATGTCAAACATAAAGTATGCTCCAAGCCTCCTCCAGCAAAAGCTCAACTTGATACGGAAAGAGAGCACATAAACTATAAGTATTTAAAACAACGCGTAAAAAAGTTTAGTCAACAAGGAAACCTGTGTAAACCACGAGGCCAGGTGATGTATTTGGGTGACAAACCTAAAGAAATATCAGGAAATAAAAGAAATGTGAGGGGAACGCACACCTCAAGAAACCTCAGCTAAAACAGTAACAAAAAAAAACTAAGAACAGGCAAGCTCCCTCTAAAAAGCCAAGGAAGCCTCCATGCCATCAACTTTATGGCCTATAAACCGTGAGGTCATATCCCGTAATGAAGTGACACACCTAAATAAGATGTAAGATGAGAAAACCAAAAGACAAAGTGTGGGATATAATCTACAAGAATCTCAAATAACAGCTTTTAAATGAAATGTTTATTAAGAATGAGCAAACTCCCTCTAAACCAATGGCAACCTTTATATAAATAAAGCCTTTCCCAGCAAGAGTGAGCGTATTCCCTTTAAACCAACGGAAACCTCTATATAAGCCCTTTTCAAGGCCTGCAGCAAAAGCTGAATTCGCAAATGAAATGAAACAAGTTGAAAGTGAAGATTTAACTAACCAATTCGGCGAAAAAAAAAAAAGATTTAAGTCAACAAAACAAACCAGTGAGATAATCTGACCTTGAAGATATAAATAGTAAAATCAAATTGAATAAACTCCATTAAAAGTTTAAAAGCAGTGAGATTCCTATATTTTGAAAGACAAACTGGGGGCTGCAAACCTGTAGCAAAAGCTTAATTTGATACATAAAGGAAATAAAAGGTATAAGATTATTCAAAAAAAAAAAGTGTGGAAATATAAACAAACACCCACAAAGGCAGAAACCACAAGACCCGGAGAATGTCAAAACCTAAATAAAGTCAGAAATCAAACGAGTTGTGTAAGATGGAATCTCAGCAGCTAAAAATTGTAAATGAAATTTCATCGAGACTGAACAAACTTCTTTCAACCAACAGATAAAAAAGAGAGAGGATCCTCCAAGCCTGCAGCATAAGCTTAACCCACTAATTATTAAAACATGTAGACTATGACAAAATAAATTCGGCATAAAAAAACATAGAGATTAAAGACTTCCATAAGCCAAGAGGACAGATATAGTTACGGAGCGGCGGACCAATATAAAAAAAGAAATCAAGACGCACTTAAGGGATATGATATCCTACAGATTTCCCAAAAGCAAAAAATTGTAAATGAGGAGTTCATTAAGAATGAGCAACCCCCTTCAAACCAATGGGAACCTCTATTATATGAGATAATATCCTTCACTTCATTGTATACAAGGCATTCTGCAAGTTTGATCTAAATCCAATGAAAATAAGAGTACGCAAATGTAGCAATGTAGAAGCTCCCAGAAACCAGGAGGCGGCATACCGTGTCGAAATGACAGATAAAATAGAATAGAAATCAAAACTGATGGAAGTCGATGTAGAAAACTCCCTCTTATTATATCCTTTAACTTCATGTATCATCCAGACAATAGTATGACATACCTCTGATTGACCTCGTGCCTAAAGCCTAAATTAAAAGATATAAAACAGCCTTAACAAGATTGAATAGTAAAAGCAGTACCATTCTCCAACTGGTTCCCCCTGACATAGGTTCTGCAATGATTCTTCTGCATGAATCTGAGGAAAGGAACGTTCACGCAAAACATGTGACATAGTGGGATTGGATCCTTCCTTAGAGACTAGGGGACTAGAGGAAATTAATTTAATAGAGGGGGTTCTTAGTCCTCTCTATCGCTGTCCTTGTACCGCAAATCTAGCTGCAGAGTAAAATCTCAACTCACTTGCAAGCAAGAAAACATATACGTATAACTAAAAAGCTCATAAATTAATAAGAGAAGGACGTTTCATTTACCTGAAGCTCTAAAACCCTAATACACGACAATAGTAAGAAGGCAAATTAAGGGTCAATCCATAGAAGCTCAATCATTAAAACCATGAATTCAGAACCTTTAAGAAACGTACAGTATATACCTAAGGTCATCATTGTTTATGATCAAAACCATTAAATCCAGATCCAGCCATGATCACTGCCTACTGCAACGTGAACCTTAAGAACAATAATGAAAGACCAAGGAATCATGACTAACGCATCCATAAATTAGAGGAAAAGAATCTGAAACGCAACTTCCATAATCAAAACCCACAAAGAATACCATTGAATCAAAAGCCTTCCCTAAAGCCACTTCCATAATCAAAAAATTGTACTGAAAAGCCTATGTTCTCAATCATCCAAGACAATTAGCCGCATAACCCTGCGCACAAAGGTATGACATAGCTCTGATTCAAAAAGCAAACCAACATCATAATTACATCGTACCTAAAAGCCCATGTTCTCAATCATCCAAGACAACTAGCCGCATAACCCTGCGCTCAAACGTATGACATAGCTTTGATTCAAAAAGCAAACCATCGTCATGATTAAATCATACCGAATATCATACGTTCTCAATCATCCTTCACGAGTTCAGGGGTTATCCGTGACATAGCTTTGACTGGATGTGTCTGAATAAAATCAAATGCAAGAGAAATACTCCATAAAAAATAGATTCGCCCCCCGTAACAATATTGTGCACCATCCTCTGACTAATTCCTCCGGAAACAGCTTCTCTGCTTGAACCTAGTGAGAAGGGAACTACCACACAAGACCCATGACATATGCATGCACATACAGACTAGAGGCAACATCAATTGAAGAACAAGGGAGGGATGGTTAGCTACTTCACTTGAAAAAGGAATCTTTCTACTTCACAACCACTTGGTATCGAATGTTTCACCTATATACGTCGCCAAAAATGAAAGTCAACTAACAAAGATGACAAATAAAGAACGGCCAACTACTTGGACTTGAAAAAGATTGCAAACGCTGGTATGTGAAATCAGGATCATGTGGAACTATTATCACTTAAGTTATGTGGATTCAGAAACCATACCATTTACATACCCTCACCAATGCCCCTGCAATTCTGTAGAGCTCCACTAACTAACTATACACATCAACAATCTTCGAATAAAAAGACAAAAGGACGAATATAACAGTTCTACCTCCGGGAGACGTACACATTGAAGGCGATAAAATAAGTTGTTCAAAAATGAGAAACAGGGTGACCAGATGACGAAAGCTCTTTCAAATACAAGACAAATGTTGGCAGCTCTGTTTGCTTTAGCACTGCTCAATTACAAAATCAAAACACACTGGCACTTTCACAGGGAATCGTGATAGTAACAAGGAAGACATATAAAAAAACCGATCAGGAGATACCTGCCACATGCTCCACCAGCGATTTCACTGCTCAATGACGCAACCTACTGACCATCATTTCAAGTCATATTTCTAAGACACAGACTATGACGATTTAAATACAATGCAAAATTCTTGGATACCTCCATGCTCAACAAACTAACTCTTGTAGATCACGTAGACTGGATATGGATAGGAAGAGTTTAGCTGACCTTGCTCGTCAGATTAAAAACAGCAAATAAAAAAAATTGATTTCAAACAGTAAGGATACTCCCTTGAAACGAGTGAGTTCCATATATCATGAAAGATAAACTGGGGGATGCAAACCTGTAGCAGAAGCTCAATTCAATAAAGAAAGAAAATACAAGCAAGAAAATTATTCAAAAAAAAGTGTAAATTATAAACAAACTCCCACAAAGGCAGAAAACACGAGATTTATCAAAAAAAAGAGTGGAATTATAAACAATCCCACAAAGGCAGAAACCACGAGATCCGGCGTGTCAAAGCCTAAATAAAGTCAACAAACAAACTCTTGTAAATCACGTGCAATTTTGTTGTAATGGAATGAAATACCTAAATTTAAAAATTTTAAAAAAAGGTTACTCAAAATCTCAAATAGATGATGGGCGGATAATTTGACCTTGTAAGATAAGAATAGTAAAATCAAATTGAATATAACGAATAGGCAAACTCCCTTAAAACCAGTGAGATCCCTATATTATGAAAGATAATCTGGTGGCTACAAACCTGTAGCAAAAAGCAAAAAACTTAATTTGATACAGAAAGGAATTAGAAGCTATAGGATTATTCAAAAAAAATTGGAAATATAAACAAACTCCCACAAAGGCAGAAACCACGAGACCCGGAGAGTGTCAAAACCTAAATAAAGTCAGAAACCAAAAGAATTGTGTAAGATGGAATCTCAGAAGCTAAACTCCCTTCAAACCAACGGATCAAATAGAGAGCATCCTCCAAGCCTGCAGTATAAGCTTAACCCACTAAGAACTGAAATATGTAGACTATGATAAAATAAATTCAGTGAAAAAAATAATAAAAGTTTTAAATTAACATAGAGACTCCCATAAACCATGAGGCCAGATACAGTAACACAGCGGCCGACCTATATAAAAGAAGAAATCAAAACGCACTTGAGAAATATAATATCCTACAGGTTTCCGAAAAGCAAAAAATTACAAATGAAGAGTTCATTAAGAGTGAGCAACTCCCTCCAAACCAATGGGAACCTCTATTATATGACATAATATCTTTCACTTCATCTCATATATAAGGCATTCTTCAAGTCTGCAGCAAAAACCCAGCTCGCTAAGGAGAACACATTGGGAAATTTAAATCCAGCAAAAAAATTTAAGCACGCATACAACCTCTTGTATACCACCTGTGATGTACTCCCTCTATGCAGTTGTTTCCTTCCCATTTCTCTCTATACAGTTGTTTTCTTCTCATTTCTCTAATATATGTGAAGAGGATTTTATTGAACTGGGAAGAAAACAGTTGCATCCAGGTAGTATTTATGTATTAATGGGATACACGGACCTTGGTCTTACGCTAAAGACAGAAAATAGAATGATGCTATTTAAGAGTAATCAAACTCGCTTAAAACTAGTGGAAGCCCTTGCATCCTTAACTTCATGACACATACATTGAGGGCTGAGAGCCTGTAACAAAAGTTTAACACAATAAGTCAAGGAAACACATGCTATGATAAGATTAAAATTCAGCGGGGGTAAGAAAGATACGGGTTAACAAAGAAACTCCCATAAACCAAGAAGCTTGGTGAAATGTTCAGTATGTGTAACAAACTCCTTTCAAAGCAGTGAAGACACTCTATGTCGTTAGCTTGACATCAAATATAGACCGTGCTCAAGCTTGCAGCATAAGGACAAGTCCCTAATGATTGTAAACATGTAGCCTAAAATGATATAAATCAATGAAAGTAAGGGTATCCTAATGAAGCAATGTAGAAACTCCCGTAAACCATGAGGCTGCATGCCGACAGTGGGTCTGGATCCTTCCTTAGAGACTAGGGGAAATTAATTGAATAAAGAGGATGTTGTTAATTCTCTCTGTCGCTGACCTTGTACCACAAATGTAGCTGCAGAGTAAAACCTCAACTCACCCGAAGGCAAGAAATCTATACATATAGCTAACAAATTCATATTCATATAAATTAGTAAGAGAGGGACTTTTCATTTACCTGAAGCTTCAAAACCTAATACACCACATTAGTACGAAAGCAGGGACACCAGAGAAGCTAAATCATTAAAAGCATGAATTCAAAACCCTTAGGAAATGAAAAGTATATACCTGAGGTCATCTTTGTGATTTAATCATATACCTTAAGAACAATACTGAAAGACCAAGGAATCATGACTAACGCATCGATAAATTGGAGGAAAAGAATCGGAAACGCAACCAATCATCAGTGTGATTTTAAAATCAAACCCCACGAAGAATACCATTGAATCAAAGCCTTCTCCAAAACCATTTCCATAATAAAAAATTCAAACCAACGTCATAATTGAATCGTACCAAAATCCTGAGTTCTCAATCATCCAGACAGTTGGCCACATAACCCTGCGCACAAACGTATGACATAGAACCAAACCAACATCATAATTGAATCATACCAAAAATCCCATGTTCTCAATCATCCTTCACGATTATCCACATAACCCTGTGCACAGATATACGACATTGCTTTGACTGGTTGTGTGTCTTAAGTCAAAATCAAATCAAATCAAATGCAAGGAGAAATACTCCCTATAAAATAGATTCCCAACAGTAACAAGATTGAGCACCATTCTCTGGCAAATTCCTCCGAAAACAGCTTCTCTGCTTGAACCTAATGAGAAGGTAACATGGTATAGGCACGCACATACAGACCAAAGGCAACATCAACTGAAGAACAAGGGGATGGTTATTAGCTTAGCGCTCTTTTTGTCGCGTAAGACAAAGTTCCAGCTACAGCGTTAAATCTCAATTAACAAGGTAAATACTCTACATAAAATAGTAAGATAAAGCATGGAAGCTTCAAAACCCTAGAACCAGTTAAAAACCAGGACTTGAAGACAATTTGATAAAGGAAAGGGTTCGGAGTTAGAAAACCACATTCTTATAGGGGGTACAGAGGACAATGAAGAAACCGCGACTCGAAAGAAATACAATCTGAGAGTAGAAAGATGGCAGACAGCAACTACCAAAAATCTTGATGCATAATCCCTCCGTCTCAATCATTTGTTTACCTTTCATTAAAATACTTGTAACAAATAACAAAGAACGGTACACAAAATATTGGGACGGAGGGAGAACTCTAAGAAATTGTTCTTACCCTTGAGCTAGTATCCTTTTTAATAGTTCATCGAATTTATGACCAAAAAAGGTTCAGGGTTAGAAAACGACATTCTTACAGGGGGGGAGACTTATGACAGCAGACAATGTAGAAGCCACGACTTGAAAGAAATAGAACCTGAGCTGTAAGAACAAAATTAGGCAACAGCACTGTATTATAATATGTTTTATGGTTGCCTTCCTATGACTCTATGTAACACTAGGCAGATAAACGCAAGTCCCTACTGATTGTAAACACGAAGGCTATCACTAGCATGAATTCACGACCTTTAAGGAAAATCTTAAACAATCATACGACCATATACCTTACCATATTTTTGTCTTAGACCAAAACAATAGCATATTCATAACATACAACAATGTTCAATCCATACCAGAACTAAATAAGTGCAGCCCACTTCCATCTGATTCTATATGATCTTCCTCCACAGGGGCTGACAATCAGGTTTCCTTTACAAAAACAAACAGGCAACAAAATCTGAAATCCTAACTAAGTTCCAGTATAACTAATCGTGTCATGAGTAATGATCACCAAAATTACGCTATTTCAGAAGCCAGAATCTTCATTTAACTTTCTACAAAACCGAATCAAAGCCTTCGCCAAAACTGCTAGATAATCAAAACCAACGTAGTAATTGAATCGTACTGAAAATCCTATGTTCTCCTACCATCCTTCACAATCAGCCGAAAACCCCTGCACACAAATGTATGACATAGCTCTGATTCAAAAATGAAACCAACATAATAATTGAATCGTACCGAAATCCTATGTTCTGAATCATCCTTGACTATTAGCCGCATAACCCTGTACACAGATGTATGACATAGCTATGATTGGTTGTCTTTTAAGTCTAAAATCAAATCTATTGCAAGAAAAACACTCCATATTAAATAAATTCCCTAGACTACCATAACAAAATTGAAGAGTTAAAGCAGCACCATTCTCTAACTAATTCCTCCGAAAACAGCTTCTTCAATAATTATTCTACATGAACCTGATGAGAAGGGAACATACACAGAGGAGCCATGATATATGCATGCACATACAAGACTAGAGGCAACATCAACTAGTATACAAGGGGGTGATTAGCTTAGCTCTCTTGTTGTCCTTGTACCACAAAGTTCCAGCTACGGCATAAAACCTCAATTCACTTTAAATTAATGTTGCCTCTAGTCTGTATGCTTCAAAACCCTAGTATACCCCCTATAGTAAGAAGCCAATTTGATCAAATTGATGAACAAAAATGTTCAGGGTTAGAAAACGACGTTCTTACAGAGGGGCCAGACTTATGATAGCGGACAATGTAGGAGCCATGACTTGAGAGAAAATACAACCTGAGCTGTAAGAACAGAATTAGGCAACAACAGCACTGTACTATAATATGTTGTATGGTTGCCTTCCTATCAGTCTATGAGACACTCAACGGATAAAATGAGGATGACAAACCTCCCGGGTAAAGAGAAAGATCAGAACAGCGGCTATCAAAAAGCAAAAAAAATACATACACGTACTGTTTGGTATGTGTGACAAACTCCCTTCAACGCAGTGAAACGAAATGTATATCCTCAACTTCAAACCAAATATACAGTGTGCTCCAAGTCTACAGCAAAAGCTCACCTCATTAAGTAATGAAAACACATTTTACTACGAGGAGTGAAATCCAGCAGAGAAGGGGGAAAAGAAGTTTAGGTCAACGAATTCCTGTAAACCATGAACACTGATGTTGTAGTGGAATGACGCACGTACATAACCAGAAGTAATCAAAAGAATAACGAGTATAATTCACTTACTCCTCACTCGTGTGGCTATCGTCACAGACACAGAAGCTGCTTAGCTGACAATTGTTTATCAAATGTTCCCCAAGAGTAGGCAAACTGAGGGTTGGAAGTGTGTAGTAAAAGTTAAACAAGAAGAATAATGAGTAGAATTCACTTACCCCTCACTCGTGTGGCTTTCATCGCAGAAGCTGCTTAGCTGACAGTCGTTTATAAAATGTTCCCCAAGAGTAAGCAAACTGAGGGTTTGGAACTTGGAAGTGTGTAGCAAAAGTTTAACAAGAGAAGGAAAAAACCTGGAGCAAAGGGGCAAAACACGAAAGTACAAAGGCTATGCAGTCATATGCAAAGGCTCTACAGAGCCACGACTCTTCCGCACAACCCTGAAGGAAAGGGGATCGTCCGCACAAATTCTATCGAAAGAAAGATATAAAGTAGATTCTCATCTCTACTGTAAGTCCAGGGAAAGATTGAAGAGTAAACGCAGTACCATTCTCCAACTGGTTCCCCTGACACAGTTTCTGCAATGATTCTTCTGCATGAATCTAAACTCAAAACCATTGCATCCAGCCATGACCACTGCCTACAGTATCGCCATGAAGCTTAAGAAAAATACTGAAAGACAAAGGAACCATGACTAACAATTCGACATATCTGTTAGCAAGCCAATGAACTGAGTGCATATTCATAACAAAATTCAACAATGTTGAATCCATACCAGGTCCAAATAAGCGCAGCCCACATCCAACTGATTTTGTATGATCCTCGTCCACAAGGCCGAAAACATACTCTCTAATTACTGCATTAACCTTAAAAGCGAGTCTTACAATCAACATTTTTCTTCACACTCACTTGATATTTATCAACTGTTTAATCAATACAGGTTACCATAAATACAATGAACCTGATAATAGGAAGTCTGCATCATCAAATCTAATTAATTGATTCACGTTTGTATATCCTATGACAATTTTCTTTAGAGAAAAAACAGGCTAAGGATATACTCCGTACTTTAAAATCATGTCGGGAGTAATTATCACCACAATTACGCAGTTTCAGAAGCCAAAATCTTCATTAAACCTTCACCCAAGCCAGCTCATAAATTAGAGGAAAAGAATCTGAAACGGAAATCAGAACGCACTTGTGGGTATTATCTATCCTACAGGAATCTCATAAGCAAAAAATTGTAAATGAAAAGTTCATTAAGAGTGAGGAACTCCCTCCAAACCAGTGGGAACCTCTATTATATGACATATCCTTAACTTCATCTCATATATCTAGCACTCAGCAAGTCTGCAGCAAAAGCTCAACTCGCTAAGGAAGGAAAACACATTGACAAGAAAATTTAAATCCAGCAAAGAAAATAATAATTATTTTAAGTGGGCAAACTCCCTCTAAACCCGTTGGAATTGGAAACCACTATATCTTTAGCCTCTGGTAAAACATACAAGCCTGCAGCATAAACTCAAACCTCTAAGCAAAAGAAAGCACATACTCTTTGAGGATATAACCAATGCAAAGAGAGAGGATTCAGTTTTACAAAAACTCCCATAAATCACGAGGCAGCGTGTTGTAACGAAGTGACAGACCAAATAAAGATAAGAAAACCAAAAGAATTATATGTGGGGATAAATTAACCTCAAGGATCCTCAAAAGCCAAAAGGAGTAATCAAACAATCTTTAACAGTGAGTAAACTCTATCTAAACCAGTGGAGACTTTGACATCTTTAACTCCATGTCAAATATCCAGTATGCTCCAAGTCTCCTCTAGCAAAAACTCAACTTGATAAGGAAAGAGAGCACATAGCCTGTAAGGATTTAAACACAGCGTAAAAAACTAGTTCAACAAACTAACAAAGTAACCTGCGTAAACCACGAGGCCAGGTGATGTAATCAGATGACAAACCTAAAGAAATATCAGGAAATAAAAGAAATATGTGAGGGGAACTCCCACCTTAAGGAACGAGAAGTGACAGTAACAAAAAAAAAATCTAAGAACGAGAAGCTCCCTCTAAAAACCCGTGGAAATCTCTATGCCCTCAACTTTATGGCCTAAAGACCGTGAGGTCACATCCCGTAATGAAGTGACGGACCTAAATAAGAAGAGAAAATCAAAAGACAAAGTGTGGGATATATTAATCTACAGGAATCTCAAAAACTAACAGCTTTTAAAAGAGATGTTTATCACGAATGAGTAAACTCCCTCAATACCAATGGAAACCTTTACATTTCCCAGGGTTGCAGCAAGGATAAACTCCCTTTAAACCAACGGAAACCTCTATATAAGCCCTATTCAAGGCCTGCAGCAAAAGATGAATCCGCAATTGAAAGGAAACAAGTTGAAAGTGAAGATTAAAATAACCATTTCGGCAAAACACAAAAACGATTGAGTCAACAAACAAACTCTTTTTAATCACGTGGACTTGTGTTGTAATGGAATGACATACCTAAATTTAAAGTTTAAAAAAAGAAGGGTTAATCAAATAAATGATGGGTGGATAATCTGACAGTGTAAGATGAAAATAGTAAAATGAAATGTTTGTTAAGAATGAGTAAACTCCCTCAAAACCAATGGAAACCTTTATATACAGCCTTTCCCAGGGCAGCAGCAAGGGTAAACTCCCTTTAAACCAACGAAAACCTCTATATAAGCCCTATTCAAGAACTGCAGCAAAACATGAATCCGCAAATGAAAGGAAACAAGTTGAAGTGAAGATTTAAATAACCAATTCGGCGAAAAACAAAAAGGCTCAAGTCAACAAACAAACTCTTGTAAATCACGTGAACTTATGTTGTAATGGAATGACATACCTAAATTTAAAGTTAAAAACAAAAAAAAGGTTAATCAAATAGATGATGGGTGGATAATCTGACCGTGTAAGATAAGAAAAGTAAAATGAAATGTTTATTAAGGATGAGTAAACTCCCTCAAAACCAATGGAAACCTTTATATACAGCCTTTCCCAGGGCTGCAGCAAGGGTAAACTCCCTTTAAACCAACGGAAACCTCTATATAAGCCCTATTCAAGAACTGCAGCAAAAGATGAATCCGCAAATGAAAGGAAACAAGTTGAAAGTGAAGATTTAAATAACCAATTTGAAGAAAAACAAAAAGGATTAAGTCAACAAACAAACTCTTGTAAATCAAGTGGAATTGTGTTGTAATGGAATGACATACCTAAATTTAAAATTAAAAAAAAAGGTTAATCAAATAGATGAAGTGTGGATAATTCTCCCTTAAAACCAGTGAGATCCTTAATATTATGAAAGATAATCTGGTGGCTACAAACCTGTAGCAAAAAGCAAAAAACTTAATTTGATACAGAAAGGAATTAGAAGCTATAGGATTTTTCAAAAAAAATTGGAAATATAAACAAACTCCCACAAAGGCAGAAACCACGAGACCCGGAGAGTGTCAAAACCTAAATAAAGTCGGAAACCAAAAGAATTGTGTAAGATGGAATCTCGGAAGCTAAAAATTGTAAATGAAATTTCATTAAGACTGAACAAACTCCCTTCAAACCAACGGATCAAATAGAGAGCATCCTCAAAGCCTGCAGCATAAGCTTAACCCACTAAGGATTGAAATATGTAGACTATGACAACAATAAATTCAGTGGTAAAATAATAATAAAAGTTTTAGTTAACATAGAGACTCCCTTAAACCATGAGGACAGATACAGTAACACAGCGGCGGACCTATATAAAAGAGGAATATATTATCCTACAGGTTTCCGAAAAGCAAAAACTGTAAATGAATAGTTCATTAAGAGTGAGAAACTCCCTCCAAACCAATGGGAAACTCTATTATATGACATGATATCCTTCACTTTGTCTCATATATAAGGCATTCTTCAAGTCGGCAGCAAAAGCTCAGCTCGCTAAGGAGAAGACATTGGGAAATTTAAATGCAAAACAAAAAATTAGCACAACAACCTATTGTACAGCACC
Source organism: Heliosperma pusillum (assembly GCA_022085475.1). Lineage (NCBI taxonomy): Eukaryota > Viridiplantae > Streptophyta > Magnoliopsida > Caryophyllales > Caryophyllaceae > Heliosperma > Heliosperma pusillum. The sequence goes on from JAIUZE010000117.1 coordinate 204,235, forward strand.
TGTATGCAGTTATTTTCTTCCCATTTCTCTAATATATGTGAAGAGTATTTATTGAAATGGGAAGAAAACAGATGCTAGTATTTATGTATTAATGGGATACACGGACCTTGATCTTGAGCTAAGGATAGAAAATAGAATGATGCTATTTAAGAGTAAGCAAACTCGCTTAAAACTAGTGGAAGCCTTTACATCCTTAACTTTATGACACATACATTGAGGGTTGAGAGTAACTCAATAAGTAAAGGAAACACGTGCTATGATAAGATTAAAATTCAGAGGGGGGGAGATAGAAAGATTTGGGTTAACAAAGAAACTCCCATAAACCACAAAGCCTGGTGGGACACGAGCCTAGATAAAATCAGAAAATCAAAGGAATTGTGTGTGAGATACAGACCTCAAGGAATCTCTAAAATTAAAAATAGAGAAAGTGTTCAGTATGTGTAACAAACTCCTTTCAAAGCAGTGAAAACACTCTATGTCGTTGGCTTAACATCAAATATAGACTGTGCTCCAACCCTGCAGCATAAGGTCAAGTCGCTAATGATTGTAAACATGTAGGCTATAATGATATAAATCAATGAAAATAAAGGTATGCTAATGTAGCAATGTAGAAACTCCCGTAAACCATGAGGCTGCATACCGACAGTGGATTTGGATCCTTCCTTAGAGACTAGGGGAAATTAATTTAATAAAGAGGGGGTTGTTAATTCTCTCTATTGCTGTAGTGTAAAACCTCAACTCACCTGAAAGCAAGAAATCATATACATATAGCTAACAAATTCATATTCATATTCATATAAATTAGTGAGGGACGTTTCGTTTACCTGAAGCTTCAAAACCCTAATACCCACACCACAATAGTACGAAGGCAAATTAAGGGACACAAGAGAAGCTAAATCATTAAGAGCATGAATTCACAACCTTTACGAATCGAAAAGTATATACCTAAGGTCACATCCAGATGCATTCATGACCACTGCCTACTGCAACATAAACCTTAAGAACAATACTGAAAGACCCAGGAATCATGACTAACGCATCGATAAATTGGAGGAAAAGAATCGGAAACGCAACCAATCATCAGTGTGATTCAAAATCAAAACCCACGAAGAAGAATCAAGCCTTTTCCAAAGTCACTTCCATATTCAAAAATAAAACCAATGTCATAATTGAATCGTACCAAAATCCCGTGTTCTCAAGCATCCAGACAGTTAGCCGCATAACCCTGCGCACAAACGTATGACGTAGAACCAAACCAACATCATAATTGAATCATACCGAAAATCCCATGTTCTCAAACATCCTTCACGATTATCCGCATAACCCTGTGCACAGACACACGACATAGCTTTGACTAGTTGTGTCTCTGAAGTCTAAATCAAATCAAATCAAATGCAAGAGAAATACTCCCTATAAAATAGATTCCCCAACAGTAACAAGATTGAGCACACCATTATTCCATGTTCTCTGGCCAATTCCTCCGAAAACAGCTTCTCTGCTTGAACCTAATGAGAAGGTAACATGGTATAGGCATGCACATACAGACCAAAGGCAACATCAACTGAAGAGCAAGGGGATGGTTATTAGCTTAGCTCTCTTGTTGTCGCCGTACCACAAAGTTCCATAAAGATTAGAAAACCAAAAGAATGATATGTGGGGATAAATTAACCTCAGCGATTCTCAAAAGCCAAAAGGAGTAATCGATCTTTAACAGTGAGTAAACTCTATCTAAACCAGTGGAGACTTTGACATCTTTAACTTCATGTCAAATATCCAGTATCCTCCAAGTCTCCTCTAGCAAAAACTCAACTTGATAAGGAAAGAGAGCACATAGACTGTAAGGATTTAAACACAGAGTAAGAAACTAATTCAACAAACTAACAAAGTAACCTGTGTAAACCACGAGGCCAGGTGTAATCGGGTGACAAACCTAAAGAAATATCAGGAAATAAAAGAAATATGTGAGGGGAACGCCCACCTCAGACAACATCAGCTGAACGCCCACCTCAGACAACATCAGCTATAACAGTAACAAAAAGAATCTAAGAACGAGAAGCTCCCTCTAAAATCCGGTGGAAACCTCCATGCCCTCAACTTTAAGGCCTAAAAACCATGAGTGACAGACCTAAATAAGATGAGGAAATCAAAAGACAAAGTGTGGAAACTAACAACTAACAGCTTTTAAAGAAGAGGTTTATTAAGAATGAGCAAACTCCCTCTAAACCACTGGAAACCTTTATATAAAGCCTTTCCCACGGCTGCAGCTAGAGTGAGCAAACTCCCTTTAAACCAACGGAAACCTCTATATAAGCCCTTTTCAAGGCCTGCAGCAAAAGCTGAATTTGCAAATGAAAGGAAACACGTTGAAAATGAAGATTTAAATAACCAATTCGGCGAAAAACAAAAAAGATTAAGTCAACAAACAAACTCTTGTAAATCATGTGGACTTGTGTTGTAAATCTTGTAATGGAATGACAGACCTAAATTTAAAATTTTTAAAAATAAAGGGTTAATCAAATAGATGATGGGTGGATAATCTGACCTTGTAAGACAAAAATAGTAAATCAAATTGAATATAAAGAATAAGCAAACTCCCTTACAACCAAACAAACTCCCACAAAGGCAGAAACCACGAGACCCTGGGGAGTGTCAAAACCTAAGTAAAGTCGGAAACCAAAAGAATTGTGTAAGATGGAATCTCAGAAGCTAAAAATTGTAAATTAAATGAAAATTCATTAAGACTGAACAAACTTCCTTCAAACCAACGGATCAAATAGAGAGCATCCTCAAAGCCTGTAGCACAAGCTTAACCCACTAAGGATAGAAATATGTAGACTATGACCAAATAAATTCAGTGAAAAAAATAATAAAAATTTTAAGTTACAGTAACGCAGCGGGGGACCTATAAAAATCTAGCTGCAGAGTAAAACTTCAACTCACCTGAACGCAAGAAATCATATACTCCGTATATATATAACTAACAAATTCATATTCATATTCATATAAATTAGTGAGGGACGTTTCATTTACCTGAAGCTTCAAAACCCTAATACCCACACCACAATAGTACGAAGGCAAATTAAGGGACACCAGAGAAGCTAAATCATTAAGAGCATGAATTCACAACCTTTAGGAAACGAAAAGTATATACCTAAGGTCATCATTGTGATTTAAGACCATTACATCCAGATGCATCCATGACCACTGCCTACTGCAACATAAACCTTAAGAACAATACTGAAAGACCAAGGAATCATGACTAACGCATCGATAAATTGGAGGAAAAGAATCGGAAACACAACCAATCATCAGTGTGATCTAAAATCAAAACCCACGAAGAATACCACTGAATCAAGCGTTTTCCAAAGTCACTTCCATATTCAAAAATAAAACCAATGTCATGATTGAATCATACCAAAACCTTGTGTTCTCAATCATCCAGACAGTTAGCCGCATAACCCTGCGCACAAACGTATGACAGAGAACCAAACCAACATCATAATTGAATCATACCGAAAATCCCATGTTCTCAATCATCCTTCACAATTATCCGCATACCCCTGTGGCCTGTGCACAGATATACAACATAGCTTTGACTGGTTGTGTGTCTGAAGTCTAAATCAAATCAAATCAAATCAGATTCAAGAGAAATACTCCCTATAAAACAAATTCCCCAACCGTAACAATATTTTCCACCATTCTCCGACAAATTCCTCCGATAACAGCTTCTGTGCATGAACCTAATGAGAAGGAAACATCTACACAGGACCCACGATATATGCAGCACATACGACAGACCAAAGGCAACATCAAATGAAGAACAAGGGGATTGTTAGCTTAGCTCTCTTGTTGTCATCGTACAGTCGTACCACGAAGCTCCAGCTACGACTCAAAACCTCAATTCACACAATATTCTACATAAATAGTAAGATAATCATGGAAGCTTCAAAACCCAAGTACAATGAAGAAGCAGGCAGCCAGATTTGATGAATGAAAAGGTTCGGGGTTAGAAAACCACATTCTTACACGACGGTTGCAGACGACAATGAAGAAACCGGGACTCGAAAGAAATACAACCTGTTAGTAGAAAATACAGTTACTCTAATAACAATAACTAATAAGTCATTTATTAACGTTTGATTAAAATACTCCGTCACAAATAATATCAAAAAAATACGATAAACAAAAGATTGAGACGGAGGGACCAATAAACTACAAAACCGCACCCTGACACAGTGATCTATTAGGGTTTATGCTGCCGCGTCGCTGTCAAACATGATACTTAATTAATTAAGGAAAGTGAGAGTGATTATCACCAAATTAACGTAGTTTTCGAGGGAACGCCATAATCAATCATCAAAGCTTGCTTCTCGAAAGAATCTGAAACACAAGCAATCATCATCACCTAGGGTTACCATTAAAGCAACTTCATAATTCAATTGTACAGAAAATTCCCAAATAATCCACATAAACTTGCATCAATCATCAAAATTAGAGCGCCGTTAAATACTTGAAATCATCTGACGAAACAAATTCCTTAAAACCTAGCAAATTGAATTGAATTGAATTCAATCAATATCATCAAACTAATTCATCAATCTTCAAATATCGTAACCCAGAAAACATCTAAAACTGCTGAAATATAACAACAACAACATCAAGAAAGAAGAAATAGGAGAGAGAAAGAAGAGAGAGAAGGGGAAACAGAGGAAGCAGAAGTTTGAAGGATGAAATTATGAGAAATTGAGAACCACAGAAGAGGTATATATATAGGGGGGAAATAAGGCGGTTTGCGTTGCGGAATTTCCACGCGTTTTTGTAAAAGTCGGTTTACTTGACTTTTTCCTTTTTTTATTCTTTTTTTCTATTTCTATAGGACGCCAACCACATCTTTTTATTCCTATTTTATTTTTGGTAAATTCACATCTTTTTGTCCGGTTTTGACAACGGTAAATTATATCTACTCCTTTAAGGAGCACAAATTCTTGTTTGTGACGGACAGTATCCGTCACAAGCTTGCGACGGATACCACTTCCCCTCACAAATGACCCATTTAAGGGAAAAGGGGAAGCACATGGGGGGTGCCCCACATGTTCCCTCTACCCATTTTGTTAGAGGAAAAACCCGTCGTAAGGTCCGACCCGTCACAAGGGAGACCTACTGTTTAAGGAGTAGGAAGCCAGATCTTTTGAGTTGTAGAAAAATTAAAAAATAAAAATTAAACGAAAAAATAACGTAATGGCTCAGCACGGGTTTACTCTTTTATGGACTTTTTGCTATTTTTTTTCCATTTCATTACACTTCTAGCAAAAAAAAAACTACTCTATTTTCTTTCTATCAAAATTAGCCAAATTTTACCAAGTTACTCAATTAAAATGAAGTAATAATTCAAAGTTCATTAATAAATTTGGTCTGCCATAGGCGTCTTATCCACGGGTCAGTTAAGGGATCGGTAGAGTGAGTCTGACTCGTCCACGGCTAGCCGTGGCACGTGGCCAACTCTAAAATACTTCGTATATACTTACTTCATTCAACTCCACTCTACCAAATTATTTTTTCACGTTAATGTATTTAGTTTGAGCGCATAATTTGTTCAATAATATATATGTAATTTAGAATTTAACTTTTGAATCTTTTTTTAATTTTTAATTAACTTTCTTTCTTTATTTCTCAATCATCACCTATACAACCGCCGCTCAGCCACCTTTCCTACTCTCATTATCTTCCCCATTGAATAATTAAATAATTAATTTGCAAGAAATAAATTAAATAAACAAAATTTTGAAACTTGAAATTCGGCTACTGACTCTAGCCATCTAGGGTGCGACAGCATAAGAGATTAAGAGCTGTATGGTGATCCCTAGGTTGTTGCAGCATGTCCATGTATTAATTTATAAGAAAAAACAAAATTATTAAAATTTGATGTAGAAAATATTAAAAATTAACAAAAATAACAACAAAAAAATATAACATTGAAACATTAATTGATTAATATGAGAACTATGATTAAATAATTGAGTAATATGGTTCGAATTCGATAATTCTAAGATCGAGGAAGATAGAATTTGTTTTTTTCCCTAGGAATTAAAAGTGGTAAGGTAATGAAAAAAATGACAACGGAGTAAAAAATAATGATAACAAATTAAAGTAAACTTTGTACATAAAAAAACAACATTAGAATCTGATTTCCAAGCACATACGAAAGTCTCGCATTCAATGTTTATAAGTTTATTGCAATTATACTATAACCCCGAGCTTTTATTTATTCAGTAGGTCTCCTAAGAGATAAACATGTCGTTAACTACATTCGAATCTTCATTCTATTAAAACAAGAACATTTAAAGCCTCCACATTGATCCACCTCATCATGTTAGTTTTATTTTTCTTTTTTAATTTTTTTTTTCTCTTTTTTTAATCTTTATTCTTTTTTCCGCATTTTATGTATCAATTTGCTTTTTTACACTAAAAGAATACAATAATTTGAACATGCAATTTTTTAATAATTCTAAATTATGAATTAAAACTTTACATTAATAATAAATTACATTGATATGTCAAAAATCCTGAAAAATGAATAATTTAAAATTACAATCAACAAAAAATTACTCAATTATATAATTTTAACTTACACCGTTTTACTAAATCAAAGAATAAAATTCAATAAATAAGTTCATAAGAACCCACCGCTTTAGTTAAATTATTTAAATATCAGTCAGTTAATAAATATTATAGAATTTAGGTGATATCATTCTAATTTGTAAAATATCAACATTAATTACTCAATGCATGCATTAACAAACTATTTAACCGTTAATCCATAAAGTACAATATGGATCTAGAATGTCCCATATCAAAATAAAATTTGAAAAAAAATAATTTTTAAAATGAAAAAATATAAAACTTCGCAAAAAATACATACATTGTTTTGAACTTATCTTCTTTAATTTGGTTTTAGAAAAATACGAAAAAAAATTACTTACTTATTCTAAATCTCTCACTAAATATTCACACTACAATCTACTCAGATAGATCTAATAAATTTATCGAAGTGCCATTTTTTATGTGTTACGAGCATAAAACCATTAAAAAATTGTCTTGGTTAGACTAATTACATGCATAAAAAATACTTACGTTATAAACAAAAAAGGAATAAAAATTTACCATGTAGATTAGAAAAATTTAAAAATATATCCGTTATTCCTAAGGTGAAATGCAACATACATAACATTGTAATATACAATGGGTAATTTTTTTTTTCCAAATTAAATTGTTTTTAAATTTTAATTAACAGTTATTGAAATTTTATATAAATATTTATTCATTAAATCGAATATTTTGTATACAAGTTTAATACCAAACCCGTGCAATTTTGCAGGTGGTAAAACTAGTCTAACGAAAAACAAGAACAACTAAATGGCATACATCGATAACTACCTCTCTGAGTAGTTTCAGCAAATACTATTGAAAAATCATCTCAGTTGAAGATTGATGTTGCATATTTGTATAATGAGAATCAAGATTTATGTATTGAGAGTTTGAGACCCTTTGCCCTATTCCAATTGGTGGTTTCGTTATCACACATTTTAAAATTTTGTCGGCTTTTATTTTCTTCTTAAGATATTTCTTTTTCTTTAATGTGTAGATTTGTGAGGAGTATTTCCATATCGAAATGAATATATATCAGTATCACACATGAATTTTTCCATCTCTTCCTTGATGTGGATTTAGGCAAGAAGTGTGTTAACCCAACATGGTGAATTCCTACATAAATTTTGGTAGTGCCTCAACTACTTTAGCTTCCACAAATGATGGACGGATTGATGGCCATGTTCTTTTCGGCTAAAATGAGCCGAATTGAGTTAAATGGAGGTGAGATTAATTAAACTAAATTGAATGGAGCTGAGCTGAAGTGAATGGAGTTAGTAAGACTTCGTTTTGTGAAGAGATGAGTTAAATAAAACTGACTAAAGCCGGACTGAAATTAAGTTGGAAAGAACATGACCTTAGTAATTCAATGTATGCAACTTTATCTTAGTCAGCTAGTTGCCTTACATTTTATCAATATATGATATTGCCTTTCACAACTTTCAAGAAACTCGTAATTCTTGATCTATATATATCTAATTAAATTAACAAGAACTCTTTAGTATTAGATGTGAAACATAGAGATAAACCAATAACAACCAAAGAAAATAATCAAGAGACAATATGATAAAAATCATTTATATACACTTAATCAATTATTGAATTTGTACTCTTAAACGCTACAAAATTACAATTATATATTTATGATGAAAAAAAATGAAGATAAAACTCAAGAAATCAAAGTTTAACCAAAGCAAAAGACAATTCATTCCTAACCCTAAAACACCAAACTTGCACCACATCTTCCTTCTCAAGACGATGATCATAAACCAGATAATTCCAGGAACCATTAAACACATACGACCCGACCGTGTCCCATTTATTCAAATTTATCGTCATCTCCTTCACTTCGTCATCAGGCCGATAAAATATCTTCACCGGCCTATTCCTCGCCTCACCCAATTCAACTAGACATTGCTTGTAAGGCATAGTGAGACGCGACTTAGAAGTTTGAACGTCACCCGTGAACAATGTCTTTACAAACACCAGTCTCGGGTCTGACCCGCCTAACTCCGCAATCTTCTCCTTGAAATCTAAGGGTAGTTCTGGTTGAGGCGGTAGTGGTTGAATACGGACAACAAATTTCAGCTTCCTCGAATTCTGTGAAGACGATCCTGAAGAAGCCGGAGCTGAAGAAGAAGAAGCGATGAGTTCTTGTGATTGTTGTGAGTTACGTATTTGGTTAAAGTAAGGGAGTAAAGTGCGGATATTAATGGGAGTGATTCGAGGTTTTCTATATGTTCGCGGTTTTAAGTTGAGATTAAAAGGAAGCGGCTTTTTCTTCATCTTCATCTTCCTCTTCCTCTCCGACATGTATGATTGTCTAATGTCGGAATCTTTCGCAGAACAAATGGCAAGCTTCAACAAATCTGACGCAGAATCTAATATCTTATGTTCTTCCTCCTTGAAATCCGTTATACTAACAAACGGTATCATCATATCGTCATCTTCCATTGTAAATTTGTGAGTAATTGTTGTGATTAATTGTTGTGATTAAATTCAGGGTGATGAGATTATAATAATTAAGTGGGTTAATTAGCGTATATTTATAAGATTACAATTGTAGAAATTTGGAAAGTGCGAGTTTAACTAAGATTAGGAAATTTGATGAAAGAGTATTGATCAGAAATCATAATATGAGTAAAATTAAGGAAATTTTTGGAAGTTTTAAGTAATTTAATTAACTGAATGAACAACTTTTAATGGTACACTTCCTTTTGAATTCAGGTTATCATTTTTGCGGGAAAACTTAACTGTATGTTCCAATGTGGTAGAGAAATATTGAGATTTTTTTTCTCTAGGGAAAAGGCAAGGTAGAGAAAAGTCCAAATGACAAAATGAATGAGTAAATCTTGTACACAAAAAAACAATTACTTAAGAGTAGGTCGTCTAAGAAACGGCCTCTCAATAAATTTATTAAGAAACTAGTTTTAAACTCGTGCAAATTAATCTGTACAATTTTAATTGAAAATGGTACAAGAGATAATATAATAGGTATGTATTATACATAATGACGATATGCTAATAAAAATGATTACGGAGTACAATTTATGATAAAGTAGGTATATAGATGTGATGAAAACATGTAAAAAATGGAAGAATTATTATATGCATATTGATATTCGTTTATTATTACTAATATAAAGTTTAGCAATAATACATAAAAAGATATGGAAAAAAATGATCTCTTAATAACTTATTAAGATTAATTTTGACTTATTGCATATATATTGTATACGCATAATCGTGATTTATGTAACTGAGACCCCTTGTTATGTTCCAATTGGTGATTTCATCATCGATTATTATTCTAATGTTTTCACTGCTTTTATTACACATATATAAGAGGGTCAAGCATGTTGGTCGGGCTGGGGTGGATCGTGCTTGGCACGCATGGGACCCAAAACCGGGTTGGGGACATGTTGGGCTTGACATGGGGGGTCGAGAACCGACCTGGGTTAATTAAGGGGAGGGTCAGACCGAGCTGGGGAAGGGCTGGGCCAAAAGTGTCCAGTGGCGAATATGGCTGGCCTGGCCCGCACATGTGACCAGGACCCCTACCTAGGTGTAGAGGTGATCGTTTGCGGGCTTGGACGGACATGGGCCGGGTTTATCTTTGAAAAAATGTCCAGCGGGCCTAATATGCCTTGTCCAAGAGGGTTGTCCATGTCCGCCTAATTTAAGCTAGCGGGCTTGTCCGTGGGCTGGCGGGCTTGAATGTAAAATATATTAAACTAATTTGTTTAATAAAATTAAGGCTAAAGTAGACTTAACTTATATTCCGAATTAACTAAAAAATCGCAAACTCAACTTAACATATCTAAATTCTATAATTAAACATGATTATTTTGAAGTTACAAGTCTCCAAAAAAAGTAACGATATAAAAAAAAAATTAAAACTACTTACTTTATCATTAATACAAGTTTTATTTCATATATTCTTGTTATATATTTTTACTTTATTAGCTTTTTGTTTATATGAAGCATAGTTTTTTAATTTTATATATGTTTAGCGGGCTTGGCGGACTTGTCCATGGGCTTCTTAATTATGTCCATATCCGCCCACGAAATATAGCGGGCCGAGCTTGGCCCGTCCGTCAAATAATTTTTTTCATTTCTTCTTGTCCAAGCCCGCTTAAGTAGCGGGCCAAACGGGTAGGGCCAAACGGGCCGGCCCGAAGTTGATCAGCTCTACCTAGGTGTATCTCGTTAAGACATTTTCTAACTTGCTCGTCCGTACATTTCAATACTTTTCCTTTGTTTTTCAATTTGTTATAAAAATGTGCGAAAGCCATGAGTTAACTCCTAGTCTTGGCCTTTAGGAAAGTAATTTATAGTTATGTATCTTAATGAGTAATAATGAATACGGAGCATAAGTTTCATAATTTTCTCAAAGACTTACGTAGTACTATTTGAATTGGATTTCAAATGGACGTATATTAGCAAGGCAACGATGGTGAATTCATACCGAAATCATATTAAAGGGTGACCCAACTTTGTGATACTACAACATTAATTACTCTAGCATGGTATATTGGTATGTAGTGTCTCAAGTACTTCCGCAAATGACAGATATGGTAATCAAATGTATACAACTTTGTCTTATCAGGTTGTCACACGCTTTATCTACATATGAGACTATGAAAGTATGAGAGTACCTTTCACGACTTTCACAAGAACCCTGTAATTCTTGATCTATATCTAATCAAATGAACAAAAATTCATTGGTATCAAATTCATAAATAACATAGAGATAAATCGAAAGCAACAAAAGAAATCAAGAGACGGTATGATGAAAATCATTGACATATATATTTAGTCGATTTTCAAACACGTGTGACGTGCCCTAAACGGTACAAAACTACTGCACCGAGTAATTTATAAAAAAAATTGCATTATGACATACTTTCGCTTTTGACATGATTAACTACAGGTCTACAACAAAAAACTAATTATAATTGCGAAGTATCTATTTAACACTTAAATCACAAAAAATAAAAAAAAATTGAAGATAAACTCAAGAAATAATCAAAGTTTAACCAAAGCAAAAGACAGTTCATCCCTAACCCTAAAACACCAAACTTGCACCACATCCTTCACCTTAAGACGATTAGCCCTAACCAGCTCATTCCAGGAACCATTAAACACATACGACCCGACCGTGTCCCATTTATTCAAATTCATCATCATCTCCTTCACTTCGTCATCAGGCCGATAAATTATCTTCACCGGCTTATTCCTCGTCTCACCCAAATCAACCCGACATTGCTTGTAAGACATAGTGAGACGCGACTGAGAACTTAGAACATCACCCGTGAACAATGTCTTTACAAACACCAGTCTCGGGTCTGACCCACCCAACTCCGCAATCTTCTCCTTGAAATCTAGCGGTAATTGTGGTTCAGGTTGTGGTTGAATTCGGACAACAAATTTCAGGTTCCTCGAACTCTGTGAAGACGGTCCTGAAGAAGTTGAAGTTAAAGAAGAAGCGAGTTCTTGTGATTGTTGTGAATTACACGTTTGGTTATAGTAAGGGAGTAAAGTGCGGATATTAATGGGAGTGATTCGAGGTTTTCTATATGTTCGCGGTTTCAAGTTGAGATTAAAAGGAAGCGGCTTTTTCTTCATCTTCATCTTCATCTTCCTCATCCTCTGCGACATGTATGATTGTCTAATGTCGGAATCTTTCGCAGAACAAATGGCAAGTTTCAACAAATCTGACGCTGAATCTAACATCTGAACTTCTTCCTCCTCGAAATCCGTTATACTAACAAACGGTATCATCATATCGTCGTCTTCCATTGTAAATTTGTGAGTAATTGTTGTGAGTAATTGTTGTGATTAAATTCAGGGTGATGAGATTATAATAATTAAGTGGGTTAATTAGCGTATATTTATAAGATTACAATTGTAGAAATTTGGAAAGTGCGAGTTTAACTAAGATTAGGAAATTTGATGAAAGAGTATTGATCAGAAATCATAATATGAGTAAGATTAAGGAAAGTTTTGGAAGTGTTAGGAAATATAATTAACAGAATTAACGACTTTTAACGGTACACTACTGCCTCTTGAATTCAGGTTATTATTTTCGCGGGAAAACTTTATGGTAAATGGATGAAGACTATGTTGATTTCATAGACCATAATGAGGATTTAAGAGTGATTATTATAAAAATTATTGGAACAGAGTTAGACTCTTGAAAGACGGTTTTAGATTAAAATGTAAGAACAACATTTTAAAAGAGAACACAAGCTACCGAATAATAAAATAGAAAAAAAAAACAGGGATTATGGCAATAGACGCCAATTTTATTAGTTTGTCACTGATCGTGAAAGAAATTGTATGTAAATTATTTGTATGGATAAGATGTTATTAATATGTCAAAAATTCATCAGCAATCTTAAATCTCAAAAAATATCTGATGTTATACTCGTATTATCAATCTCAAACCATTCATCTATACAATTAAATCTCAATAATCCTCCTATAACTAAAAGAATAAGTCACTAAGGATATTTTCCCGCTCAAATTTCACAACTTGGATTTGGATCTTTATTAGTTATAATCATTCTATTGATACATTTTGTACAAATAAGGCCCATAGATGGTTATATCATCATTAGATTACTTCTATAACTAGTGTAGTTCCCGTGCAAATGCACGGTTTTTCAGACATGAATGCATAAAGACGTTCACTATTTAATTTAATTAATATTGTAGTATAGTATTTAACTACACTTTGCATTTAACATAGTTAGATTGTTAACAGTTTAAGAGGTACAAAAGAAAAAAAAAATTGACATATTTTACCCAAACTAAAATTTACGTTTTGACATTACTCGTTTTTTAAAAATTATGTTATTATAATACTTATTACATTCTAAAAAAAACTTTAATTAATGGTTTAATAATTATAATAATACAAACAAATTATTGAATTGCCTTCGTGGAAATTGAAGATCATAATCATCTCTGTAACAAAATTTATGAATGAAAATAGAAATATGAAAAAGATTGTCTAAAATATTCTTTATTCATCATATCGTATGTATAAGTAGTTCAATATCATTTGTACAATAAAATCAGAATATCTTGTTAATATGTTTTGCATATGGAAAAATATGATTCCTTATTTAGGGAATACTAATTATAGAAAACTTTACTTTTGGCGGGAAAATTTTAGAAAGTTCTTATTCTTTTAGTTTAGAAATTTTAGAAAATTTTAGAAAATTTTAAAATCCAAATATCTGATGTTATACTCGTATTATCAATCTCAAACCATTCATCTATACAATTAAATCTCAATAATCCTCCTATAACTAAAAGAATAAGTCACTAAGGATATTTTCCCGCTCAAATTTCACAACTTGGATTTGGATCTTTATTAGTTATAATCATTCTATTGATACATTTTGTACAAATAAGGCCCATAGATGGTTATATCATCATTAGATTACTTCTATAATGAAATGTGTGCAACATAAGAAATCTCTATGTATAAATCAACAGTAATATATTCTTTTACAATATATATTTAATAGTATTACCGTGTATTTTTCAATAATTTTTTTATCACAAAAATTATCCATCAAAATATCTCCGAGTGGAAAAAGGCTAATCTATTTGCTTTATTTAATTTGCACTTTTTCGATCATTTTGTTGCACGTTATTAAGAATTTATACATAAAAGTAGGATATCACAGATCTATTATAATAAGTTAATGATTTATTAAATGACGAGTTGGTTTTTTAAAAAAAGTTTTATATATAAATTTTTTTATTTGTAAGGTCTTCCACGCAAAAGTTGGATGTGACAAATTGCAATGAATTGAAATACAATATTTTTAATACAAATTATAGGGTTAGACGAAACATTATTAAAATCATTTAATGTTAATAGATGAGTTGCGTTTTACATATTGGAACTGTCTTTAAGGATAAGTCCGTCTCATATTTTAAAATTCTTTCACACAATATTACCCCCGACTAAGAACTAAAATTCTATAAACGGTAAAATCTAAAAATACCGTGCATTCGCACGGGATTCACACTAGTATCCTTAATTAACTGCATTAAGCTTTGCTTTTGTTACTATTTTTTTTATTATCTTACAAGAATAATGTAGACAAAACATTATAATATTGCAATTTTTGAAAATATAGCCGCGCATTTAATTTTGTGTGATTTAACACTAGTATTGTACGATTACGATATACCTATACTAATTAATGACAACAACTCGGTTATAACCCTAAAATGGATGTATGTATCACATCATGTATTTATTTTTCAATAACTATAGCTTATTTAGGCTCAGAATTCAAATAAATTAAACTCAAAGGTCAAAACCGAGCACTCAAGTTGAAATCCACACAATATAGAAACAATAATCCGGTGGAAATACTCAAATACCTAACCTAACACATATCCCGACCTATGAAATATACCCTAACCCTCCAAACCATCACGGTAATGAACTAATGATACTCTGTATCTTCTTGGCTTTAGGTTCGATGAGACCTAAAAACTAAATATAAAAATACCCAATATATTACTCAACTTATATTGAGGAACCGAAAAATTTCAAAATTGAGCAATATAATATGTGAACAATAAATTCCAATTCCAAGTTCTTATAACAATTAAACCCGTTACCTTACCTTAATATCGGGTCGAGGGACTTTACACCTCGATTCTAACCGGGTATAGCCGTATAGGATCAAGTTATCTTTAATTCACTCATATTTTAACGAACGAGTCGGTCGTATAACCCGTATAGTAGAAAACAAATTGTACTCACCCCATTGATAACATCGTTAGTTAGTTGAAGCTTTCTAATGCAACTCTTTTAACCAAATTTAATTGTAAGTTCACTTTTCTTATCACCATTTTATCCATTAACATCTATGTTTACTTTCTGACCAAATTCATGAATTTTCTTCAATTCATGTATGTCTGAGTTCTGGGTTAATTATATTATTATATACACCCTCTGTCGTAATCATTTGTTTGCCTGAACGAAGTATTTTTACAGGATTAGTTACTGACTGTTACATTTGGTTTTCATATTTGAGTTGTTATTTGGTAGCTGGGTTTCTAGTTTGTTAGCATTATGCACTGAAGGTGTTTGTTGAAATGCCTCAGTGAAATAGCATTCCGTAGGAGGTGTTTTGATGTTGTTAAAGGATTAATACTTAGTTTGCTTTGTGGAAAATGTTTTTGAAACATGTTAAGATATTTATTGATGCGGTTAAAGGGTTAACCAGATTATGTCGCTACAATTATAGCTAGTTGATGTTGTTTGCGGCCTCAAGGGCCGAGGTGTTGGCAAGTGGAAATTAGTATTTTCTTTGTTTCCGAATTTTGCTAGAAAAGGTGATCTTGCTTCAGACGAGCCATTTTGGTCTGAAGCAATAAGATGAGATTTTTTAACCATTTTACAGCCAAATGTGACCACTATTGAAAAGAAGTTACCATAAGTTGTGACACTGGTTGTACCATTGTGGTTATATTTAATAATCATAAAATGTTCACATGCCCGTCTGAAACAAGAATGTGTTGCTAGAAATGATTTCTGAACCTATCATCTAGGGGCGAATTGAAAACAGGCGTAGAATGAACTCGATAACTTGTACCATTGTCTTGGTTTGCTATTGGTGCTGCACTTCGTTTCAAGGGTTTTGTAAACTTAATATTTGTCTATAATGTCTGTGGTAACATTATTACCAAGATTAGAGCTAGATTTTGTAAGCACGCTGAAGTTGTTCGCATAAGAACACATCTAACAGTGTGAAGTTCTTCGCATAAGAACACATCTAACAGTGTGATTCTGCAGCTGAGTTGATGATTTATCTACTAGTTTACAGATGAGCCACAATATTATTTGGCACAAGTCAATTAATTAACTTAATAGTTATTACATATGATTGTAGGAGTCTTCTGGGATCTCGGAATTTTGAATGTTTTTTGGGCGTTTCATTTCTCTTGTAAATTTTTCTAGTCTTCAGAAATAATTGATGCCTTTTTTGTCAATATTTCTCCTGTAAATAAAAGAAAAATGTTGATTATAATCATCTGCTCCGTGCTAGGTTTCAGGTGAGGTAAACGCACTGAAGCACTGCTGCCATGGTTATGATTTAGTCATGAAGCTTGAAAGCTCTTAACAAGGACCATCTTTAGCAAATAAGTGTGTCGTACATGAGGGATGGAAGCACTTTCGTTTCTGCAATCACCACCGTGCTTGAATATCAAGAGAAGCTGGCCTCTGAAGGACCTTTTCAAGAGCAATTTCTGTCCTAAAGTAAGTTTACAAGTAGCCTTAAAATCAGAGGAAGTTCCATTGATCAATCATCTTGTACTAGATAAATTGCCCAAAACCGACACCTTTGCTTGGAACCATCTGATCAAAACCCATTTAGCTAATGGAGAGGTAGGAAATGTCATGTACATATATGAGCAGATGCTTATACAAGGTTTACGTCCTGATAAACACACACTCCCTCGAGTGTTAGAGGCTGCTCAGCTTTCAAATTCCGTGCTCCTTGGGAGACAGGTTCATGCTCATGCCGTTAAACTAGGAATTTCTTCCAAGGATTATGTCATCACAGCCCTAATGAAAATGTATGGCCATTTAGACGGTGCAGATACAATGAAAAAGGTGTTTGATGCATATAGTGTGGGAGAATGTTCCGTCTCTGGGACCTTGCTAATCTCCATGTACTTGAAGGAAAACAAACCCAGATTAGCAATTGATTTGTTCTACCAAATGGTATCTTCAAGTTCTCAAATTGATGAAATTGTGATAATGACCGTTCTTGGTGCTTGTGGGATGCTGCAATCTCTGAACGATGGAATAAAAGTGCATGCCATAGCCAAGGCTTGTGGACTTGAATCTCAAGTGTTGGTTAATAATGCTCTTTTGAAGATGTATTTAGATTTTGGAAAAATCAAGGTTGCTCGTGAAGTTTTTGATAATATGTCATTTAGAGACTCCATCTCTTGGACCGAAATGATTCGTGGGTATGTAAAGAATGGCGGATTCAATGAAGGTCTCAAATTGTTTAAGATGATGGTGTCGGACAGCATTAAACCCGATCCACCAGCATTAGCAACCATTCTACCCGCTTGTTCAAGAATGACGGCTCTAAAGCAGGGCAAAGAAATTCATGGTTACATAATTAAGAATGATGTTGACATGAATGTTACTGTTCAGAATGCTCTAATGGACATGTACATGAAATCAGGACACATCGAATCAGCTTCAGCGATTTTTAATGAGATGACGTTCAAAGATGCCATATCATGGACAATTATGATATACGGCGCTAGCCTTCATGGGCAAGGTGCATGTGGGGTTGAGTTATATCATGAAATGCAGAAAAACAAGGTGGAATCTGACGGGGTTGCGTTTTCTTCTGTTCTTCATGCTTGTGTGGCAGCAAATTTAGTTGAAGAAGGCAGGACCGTCTTTAGTTTACTTAAGAGGCCTGAAGTACGGCATTACTCATTGATGGTTTCGCTTTTTGCTCGGGCTAGACTTTTTGAAGAGGCAAAGATCTTTATTGAGGAAAATCAAATTGGAAATTGCACTGAGGTGTTAAGAGCTCTATTAGATGGTTGCAGAATCCATCAAAAGGTGAAAACAGGTAAGAAAATCGCTGAACAGCTTTGTCATTTAGAACCAAATAGTGCTGATAATTACATTCTATTATCAAATTGGTATGCTAGCAAAGGAAAGTCGGATATGGTACACAAATTGAAAGAAAGTATCACAGATTTAGGTCTTGTCCCTAAAAGGGCTTATAGTTGGATAGAGTTTCACAATAAAATCCATGTATTTGGAACCGGAGACGTGTCCCACCCAAGATTTGAAGAATTATATGAGAAGTTGCAGTGCCTGGTGAAGAAAATAGAACAAGAAGGTTTTGCTTTTGACCCTGATTTCAGTCTCGAAGATGTCGATGAGGAGAGAGAGTGCCTTCAAATAGGGCATAGTGAGTTGTTGGCCATTTCCTTCGGTTTGATCAGTACAAAAAGTACTACTATCCGTGTAACCAAAAATCTCCGTGTGTGCCACAATTGTCATGCCATGGCGAAAGTCATATCTGGATTAGTAGCTCGAGAGATCATTCTTAAGGACCCTAGCTGCTTTCATCATTTTAAGGATGGACATTGTTCTTGTGGGGACTCATGGTAATAATTTGCAGCAATAGCTTTATGCGATTTTGGGTAGACACTGCTGAGCTGCATTCGGAAAAAGAACAAGAAGTTATGTGCGCCCCGAATGGTTACAACTTAAAGAGGCTCAAGTCGATTTTTAAGCTTTAGAGGGGATTCGAAAGGGGGCATTATAAATGTAGGGGGATTTTGAACCATATCTGCAGGTTTACGGTTTGGTTTACGCGGCTAATTGCATCATTGCAGGAGCAAATGACACCATTGGATAGATATGAGCTTAACGGACCGATACGTTTGCAGCTCGAGCTCACAGCTCGAGTCAGTAGAAGGTGGCTTGGCAGTTCCTTTCTGTAGAGGACCGAGTTTACATGCTTCTGTACTGAAAATTTGAATGTGTGGGGGCTTGAGTAAAACACACATTACATATTTCAAACGCACGGTCACGCAACACGGTCCCAAATCCCAATAGAGTACATCACATTTATTTATCGATTTTGTTGATCTTGTATTGAGATATTTTAGATGAGTTTTATAGTTCATGAAAATTTTGACTGAAGGTTATGGTGGTTCCGGAAAAAAAACATTAGGTGGAGTAGACTCTGAGATGAGTTCGAGAAAGGTTGCCGAGACAAGTACACACTACCGGAAAATTGTATACTTTGCGATTCTAATTTTATCGGAAAGTGTTTTTATTCAAAATCTCCTACACTCCGACCCGTTGAAAGTTAAAGGCATACATGATAAGTGGATTATTCGTACAGTAACAAATTTATGAACCAAATTATTTTTTTATTTTTTTTTTGCAGCCGTAAAAGAGTGTAACTACATAATGTTATGGCTTATATGACCATTGTTACATCCATAATTATTCAATATAAATACAAGTTGTAAAACTAAAGATGTTGGAGCTAGTGTCCTCCAGTTAGTGCAATAACATAAATAAATCTCTGTAGGTTCACAGGGTATACTTTGTATAATAATCAGTTGATTAACGTTTATCAATAACGGTTGGCTTGCTAGATAAGTTTGACGTTATTGTCATACAGATGGCGGTGATCAACTGGTCCCTAAAAGTCACACCTATAGGATGTGTTTGAGAGATGTGATTATTTGAGAAAATAATCATATTGATACCCTATTATATGACTAAAAGGTTAGTCAGTGTAATTGACTAAAAGGTTAGTCAATGTGATGATGAGACGAAAGTTAGCTGAGACGAATTAACTGTAATTCGTAAAATTGAATATAAAAAGTTATATTTAATTATAGTATATAATGTAAGCTAATTAAACATAAACCGTTATAATTAATTGGCAAATTATAAATATACGGATATTTATAATTAATGACGGATTATAATGTCGGTCCATGTAAAACGACGATTATAAGATATTACATTATATTGGAAGCTAAAATGACCGAAACACAGTATCCAGATACACTCGGGTTTTCGGGTCAATGGGTAGTTATTTGAGGAGACTAAATCTCCTCATATAAAAACCAAAGTTGCCGTGAGAATTAGGGGAGAGAAAAAGACAGAAATTCTGATTTCACTTTATCTAACCTAATTGCTATTCTCACACAGCCTCCATCTGATATTCATCACAACAGACAAAAGTTCACATTAACTTTTGACATAAACACAAATCAAAAGTTAACAGTAATTTTTGATAACTTCTAGCAACACAAGGGTATTTCTCGGAGCATCTTGGGTGCAACGATTAGGAGGATATCTACCTTGATATCTCTGTTCTTTACGCCGATTGCTAGGACCGAAGGTTGATTTCTAAACCTTTTCTTTGTTTTCGTTTATGACTCGATAATCAAATTATTACTTTTCGTTATAATCCTATTATAATTGTATTGTGGTAATAACGATTTCCCACAAAAGAAGCCGGTACTACGCCATGACTAAA
This sequence comes from Heliosperma pusillum, assembly GCA_022085475.1. Lineage (NCBI taxonomy): Eukaryota > Viridiplantae > Streptophyta > Magnoliopsida > Caryophyllales > Caryophyllaceae > Heliosperma > Heliosperma pusillum. The sequence goes on from JAIUZE010000117.1 coordinate 224,973, forward strand.
GATACGACTGATAATATAAACATGCTGGATGAGACAGGCGGTAGATTGGGGACGACGGTCAACTTCTTCCACGTCTTCAGTGATACTAGGAACTCCAAAAGGCCAACGAGATGAACTAGGTGTACTTACGCCACTAGAGCGTAGAAAAGGATTGTGGAATGCGAGCCTAACAGGCTTGCCTCCGATGGAGAGGGTTCTCCTACACCTAGCTAAATCTCCACAGTCCATAGACTAGCAACTCAAAGAGTCAAGCAAACTAAAAACGAGGAATCCAAATATCCGCATTGTGGGATTTGTATCCGTATACAACCCTTTAAATCGACAGGATTATAATGAAATTTAACTTATATGATTAATAGTCATAAACAAAATTGCATAAGACGAAGGGATTAAGAAATAACCTTTAGTCCTTGCGATAAAGGCCTAAGAACAAATACCAAAATAGGTATTCTCCTAATCAAAACACCCTAGATGGAACAAGATATGCCTTAAGATTGCTAGAACTCTTGAGAAACCGTTTTCTCTCTTTTTGTGAATTATGTGATGGTGGAGGCTCAACTTGTGATTAGGGTTGATCAAAATCCTATAAAATAGGGAAACCAATTCCTTTATATAGTCCCCTATCACAAGGTATCCTAGTGTAATTAGGAAAGGTATTTTCTTTCCTAAAAACCCTCCATATGGCCGAAATTTTAGAGTATTATAATACTTTATTTTCGGTTCATATTTAGCTATTAATATATTGCAATTAATATCCGTATATTATTAATTATAAATATCCGTATATTTACAATTTTACTAATTCAACATATCAGTTTATATTTAATTTAGCTTGCAATATATATGACAATTAAATATAACCTTTTATATTTAATCGCGAATTACTGTTAATTCGGCTAAACAACATTATTTAATCTGTATTAAATAATTTTTTATCATCACATTGACTAACCGTTTAGTCAAAAACACTGACTAACCTTTTAGTCATATTATAAGGCATCAATATAATTATTTTCTCAAATAATCATATCTCTCGAACACATCCAATAGGTGTGACTTTTAGGGACCAGTTGATTACCGCCATCAGTATGACAATAACGTCAAACTTATCTAGCAAGCCAACCGTTATTGATAAACGTTAATCAACTGATTATTATACGAAGTATACCCTGTGAACCTACAGAGATTTATTTATGTTATTGCACTAACTGTGGAGGACACTGGCTCCAACAATCTCCCACTTGTCCGTACAAGTGTATGTGCGATAACCGATTCTCATATCCTATATAAATTTCTCCCACTCAATGTAAACCAATTTGCAAAGTCCGTATTTACAAAGGTCGTAGTTTACAAGTGATCTGTATCAAGAGTGGTTTTCCCGACTAGAGAGTAACTCAACTGATAAACGAATCTGTATTCGAGCATGGCCATGCATTTCAGTTACAACTCCTCGAGTGGCCCTGAGAAATATCATATCCTGATAAAGGTTGGATATTTTCTTCAACTCGAATCTTGCAGACACAAGCGCAGTATGAAATGACCCAGTGAAAATCTACTTAGCCTCCTGTTACGGTCGACCATGAGAAAGAAACCAAAGTCACCCAAAAACTGCCTTTATCTCAAGAGACAGTCGATAGTCAAAAGAATCGACTCTAGGAACACTATGGATGTCCTATCCACGACCTGGCACCTAATGTTCCGAAACATTTAGGACTCCATAACGTCGTCACAAAATGTCCTGCGCAGTATCATTATAACTCGCATCTGTGATCGATCAGTCAACAGTTTGACTTATGGCTCGTTGAACCCACCATCAATCGACGTCACAAAATAATTGCCAGAGTTATCAGCTCATGTAGGCAATTACAGACCAAAACAAATATAATGTAATTCAGTTCACTTTGTGGTGTTCAATGTTGTCCGTACAACCCACATGAAAAACAAAATATAAACAAAACGATGATTTTATAGATAGTTTTTATGAAAAGATACAGGTGTCTAATCCATAAAAACAACTAATACAACTCAGGAACACGTTTGATTCCCATGGAAATAACGTGCCCTTCATGTTTATCATATCTCAATGGTTTAGTGAGAGGATCTGCGACGTTGTCATCCGTAGCAATCTTGTCTATCACTATCTCCCTTTGCTCCACATAATCTCGGATCATGTGAGCCTTCCGTTGTACATGCCTAGACTTGTTGCTGGACTTGGGCTCCTTAGCCTGGAATATGGCACCACTATTATCACAATAGATGGTGATCGGGTCATCCGAACTAGGAACTACAGTTAGTCCTTGTAAGAACTGACGCATCCATATAGCTTCCTTCGCAGCCTCTGAAGCAGCATAGTACTCGGACTCAGTCGTAGAATCTGCTATAACATTTTGTTTGGAGCTTTTCCAGCTGACCGCAACGCCATTAAGAGTAAACACGAATCCAGACTGAGATTTCGAGTCATCTCGATCCGTTTGGAAGCTAGCATCTGCGTAACCGGTTGCGCATAGCTCAGTTTCACCTCCATAAGTCAATACCCAATCCTTAGTCCTCCGTAGGTACTTAAGGATATTCTTAACAGCTATCCAGTGTGTTTCACCTGGATTGCCTTGGTAACGACTTGTCATACTCAATGCATATGCCACGTCTGGACGTGTGCATATCATGGCATACATGATCGATCCTATAGCTGATGCATAAGGAATCCGACTGATGCGCTCGACCTCTATTTCCGATGTCTTGGTGCCTGAGCTTTACTCAAATGCATCCCAATAGACCATTAGGGGAAGTTCCCCTTCTTGGAGTGGTCATAGCTGAACCTCTCAAGAATCTTATCTATATAAGACTCCGACTGAGGTAACATCCGTCGTGTCTAATCTCTGTAGATACTTATCCCCCAAACCTTCTTTGTGCTTCACACGATCTTTCATCTGGAAATGGTTCTTTAACCAAACTTTTAACACCGAAGTTAAGAGAGGTATGTCCAATTACCATCAAGAGGATGTCATCAACATACATTTAGGGAAGTACCATCTTGCTCCCACTCGACTTGATATATAAGCAATGGTTCCTCGACGCGATCGAGTAAATCCATTCTCTTTTATCACCTGGTCGAGCGATTATTCCAACTCCGAAGGCCTTCTTAAGTCCTAAATGGAACGCTTCAGTTTGCATACCTTCTAGGATTTGTTAGTATCTATAATCCTCGGTTGTAACCATGTACACCTCTCCTCCAAATAACCGTTTAAGAGCGGTTTTCACATGCCATTGGCAATTTTCATAGTCATGAAAAGCTGCAAATCGGCCCTTTTGGGGGGTTTGTTTTCTTTTATCGCTAATATTATCCGAATGAACGCAGCATAACTACGGGTGCAAAAATTTCATCATAGTGCAATCCTTGCACTTGAGTGAAACCCTTTGCCACTAGTCGTGCCTTGTATGTATCTGGTTGTCCTTCTACATAATGCTTTATTTTATAAAGCCATTTGCACTGAAGAGGCCGACCCTTATCAGGTAAGTCAACCAGATCCCATACGTTATTCTCATACATAGAGTCCATCTCGGATTGCATGGCTTCAAGCCATAGTTTAGAGTCGGAACAGGTCATGACACCTTTATAGGTAGCGGGTTCGTTACTCTCTAGGAGTAAAACGTCATCTCGCCCATTCTCCTCGACCATACCAATGTATCTGTCTGGAGGAATGGAGACTCTACCCGACCTCCTGGGTTCCTCAGGAATATTTACCGCCGCCGATGATGAAGGAACAGTTTCCTCCATTGGTTGCTCGGTTGTTGGCTCTTGAACCTCCGACAGATCGAAGGTTCTATCACTCGTCTTGTTCTCGAGAAATTCTTTCTCTAGACACTTCGCACTAGCCGCAACAAAAACACGTTGTTCGGTAGGCGAATAAAAGTAATGACCAAACATTCCTTTTGGATAACCAATAAAGTATGTCTTGACCGATCGTGGGCCGAGCTTATCGTCAGGTCTCCATTTGACATAAGCCTCGCAACCCCAAACCCGAAAAAAGGACAAGTTAGGGACCGTTCCCTTCCATAGTTCATATGGAGTCTTGTCTACAGCTTTAGACGGACATCGGTTAAGTATTAGAGCAGCTGACAAAAGAGCATATCCCCATAATGAGTCAGGCACAACCGTGTGACTCATCATGGATCGAACCATATCAAGCAATGTTCGATTTCTCCGTTCGGACACACCATTCAATTGTGGTGTTCCAGGTGGAGTTAACTGTAGTACTACACCACAGTCTTTAAGGTGTCGATCAAACTCTTTCGAAAGATATTCGCCACCACGATCTGAACGTAGTGCTTTAATCTTTCTATCCAGCTGGTTTTCAACCTTATTCTGGAATTCTTTGAACTTGTCAAAGGACTCACTTTTATGCTTCATTAAGTAGACATAACCATATCTACTCAAATCGTCCGTGAAAGTGATAAAATACCTATAACCATCTCTAGCGTTGATTGACATACGTCCACACACATCAGTATGTATGAGTCCTAGTAGGTCAGCAGCGCGCATTCCAACACCTTTGAAGGAAATTCGAGTCATTTTGCCTATGAGACATGATTCACACGTGCCAAAAGATTCATAGTCAAATGGGGAGATAGTCCCATTATCAATGAGCTTTTTCACGCGTTTTTCATTTATGTGTCCCAGACGGCAATGCCATAGATAGGTTTGATCTTTGTCACCAACCTTTGCTTTCTTATTACTCACATGCATTATCTCTGTGGTTTGATCTAAAACATATATTCCATTTATGGAAACAGCTTTACCATAAATCATATCGTTCAAATAGAAAATACAGCTATTATTCTTTATTACAAACGAAAATCCGTCCTTATCAAGTACGGAAACTGAAATAATGTTCTTAGATAAACTGGGTACATAGTAACAGTTATTCAGAAATAACTCAAAACCACTAGGGAGTTGGATTACATATGTTTCCACTGAAACGGCAGCAACTCTAGCTCCATTCCCCACCCGCAGGTCCACATCACCCTTTGCGAGAGTTGTGATGCTTCTTAGGCCCTGCAAATGATTACACAGATGAGAACCACAACCAGTATCTAGTCCCCAAGTTCCGAAACTTGCATGGTTAATCTCAATCATATGAATAAAAGATGACGTACCAACAGGAGTGACGCGGCCTGATTTTACGTCTTCAGCATACACGGGACAGTTCTGCCTCCAATGCCCAGTCTTGTGGCAATGGTGGCACTCCACGTATTCTTTGCTCTTTGTCTTGCCTTGTGAGCTACCGCTAGTCTCACCAGGCCCACTCTTGACCTTTCCTGGCTTTTTGAACTTTTGCTTCCCTACAGCTAGGTCAGCTTGAGCCTTGCCCTTACCCCTACCCTTGTTGTTAATCATGAGAACGGCCTGTTTCACGCTCCCACTCAATTTCAGATCACTCTCGGTCTGTACGAGAAGTGAGTGGAGCTGATGAAGACTTTTCTTCATATCATTCATATAGTACTTTGCCCTGAAAAGGGCAAAACCATCATGAAGTGAATGGAGCACACGATCAATAATGATCTTCTCATCGATTTTACAACCAAGAGCCTCCAGCTTCTCGACATTCTCGATCATAGCAAGAATGTGTGGGCTAACCGCTTGGCCCTTCTGGAGTTTCGCTTCACAGAAGCGACAGGTGTACTCATAGCTAACGATCCTCGGAGCTTTCGAGAACTCGTTAGAGAGAGTGGTGAAATCTTGTTTGCACCCTGGGCTATGAATCGCCTCTGCAAATTGGATTCCATTGAAAAGATGAGTACGTTCTTTATCGCACCCGCCTCCATTACGAAATCACTATAAGCAAGTGATGCATTGGCTCCTGCATTGGGGCCTGGGTTAGTCGGTAGTGGCTCAGTCAAGTACTTGAGCTTACCGTCAGCAATGGCAGCATTCCTTAATGCCGCCTCCCAGTCCGCAAAGTTTGACCCATCATTCTTCAGTCGCGTGGACTGATTCATGTTGTCCATAAAGATCTTTAGCCAGGACTCGCGAGCGAGTGTAGCACTTGGCATTGGGTCGTCTGTACGTCCAGCCATTTGTTATTTTAAGCAGTTATATCTGTATAAAACGTATTCAGGAAACTGTGAAAAGAAGAAAAAATTATGATAAGTTTCATCGTTTTAAAATTAAGTCTTAATGCAAAAACTGTTTAATGCAAAAACTTGGCATAGGAGCATCAGCATGTCCAGCCATTTGTTATAACAGTTTTATCGATATAAATGAATGCTACACTGCGAAAAGGAGATAAAACATAATAAGCATTTTCATCGTTTTAATTAAGTCTAATGCAAAACTTATTAATGCAAAGACTTTTGCATTTATACAATTGACCTCCCTCAAGAATTATATAAATGATCCCAAGACTCAATTTCTGTAAATTGATAAGCCAACCTTTTGGCTAATTCTACCTTTAGAATTCTCGGTCGATAAATTTCTGTAAATTCTATCTTATAGTCCATTATAATCCCGAGATATTACTCGTACTGTAATGTTGAGATAAAATAGGTCAACACTCACTACTTACCCAACGTAGAAGGGGTCATATTATGACTTCCGACGAAGAAGGGGTTCATAGTAACTTTTCCTATAAAGACTAGTCTCAATTTTATTTATAGGGGAAGGTCCCATCATCTTAACTTTAATTCATTTAAGTGAACGAATGTCTAGCAACTCGATAATGATTTAAACTAATGTGATGGCCCTAAAGACGAGTGACATCCGTATGTCCATGATATAAACATTCAATCTATATGAATCATTTTTCATGCAATCTTAGGCAGGGGCGAACCCAGGATTTCAACTCTGGGGTAGCAAAGTTATTAAGACTATAAATATTTACAAAAACGGAAAATCACCAAAATATGTGTTGCATACATATAAAATTTCAAAATACAAATGCACAACCAACAATCAAATGAACGCTCAATAGTAACTTAAAATTTTCATTTTATAATCTATAACTTATCTTTATTTTATTTTTCAACTATAACTTTTATTATATAACTTTATGATACAAAAAGCGCTTAACCATTGCAACGTAATGGTTTAATTTATTCACATTATAATTCGACAATTTATATTCATTTTATTTTTCGATACAATTTTGATACTTTATTATTTAATTAAAAAAGTTTAACCATTATAATAAACATAATCATGAAGTAATATAGAAAACAAAGTCCCTAGTGTACAAATATAATGGAATCAACAATCAAAAGAATTGGAATAAATAACAAACTAACGAAATGGCGATAAGCTAATTATGAAAACAAGGAAAAAAATAGTGAAACTTTGTATCAACCAAGGGTCGATCACCTGCTTAGTGGCTGCATAACCAACTACTTCACCACTGAATCACACAAGGAATGATGTCTAGTTTGTTCGTTCAATCTTACTTATTCTTACGCTGAGATTGGGGTAGCAGAATACAACAATCAAAACTGATTTTTTTTTTCTTTGGGGTAGCAGCTGCTACCCCTTGCTACCAATTGGGTTCGCCCCTGATCTTAGGTGGTTTGGTTTAGGCGGAATATGATGCAATTTATTCTAGCATGTGAATAAGCAACGAAAAAAAAACAAAAAAAAAACGCAAAATAAAGCACCTAGTGTGGCCTAACTACCAAAATGAACAAAATACAAGTTGGAATCCTCCTTGGACCCGACTCCCGAGTCTTGATGTTCCATCTTGGTCCATGTAGCGGGAGTGAGCTATCCGATCTCCGTCTCGAATCTTCTCAAAATACATTTAAAATTACAGATGTAAACCTATTTACATTCTAATTAAAAATAATAATGAAAATTAAAATTACAAAGCGGAGATACGAGATCTCATAATACATCCACGACTATGTTTCCTTCATTACGAAAACATAATCTACTAAGGCCACACTAGTAAATTACAACCGATTGTACAAAATTGCGTAAAATAAACCATTCAAGCGTCATTCAACATAAGAAAAGCATCAACTAAAAATTAATCAAACAATGCAAAATTAAATTGATTAATTATCCAAACCACCATTCTAATCACGTGATAATTCCGTAATTAATCACGAGATATCATTCCAATCCAATGAAAATTCATAATTAATATGAATTACAACGATATTATTTTAAACCGCTTTAAAATAATATGGTATCAATGTGAACCGCTTCACAAAAAAAAAACAAAAAAATTCCCGGTACGGTTACTGTTCACCGTCAGGAAAAACGAAATTTTTTTTTTTTTTTTTTTTTTTAAATAGCTGTCACGGTTTTTTAGAAAACCCGGAAAAAACACAAAAAAACGAAAAACAGCACTGCAGGCCGAGAAAAAGACGAAATTTTTTTTTTTTTTTTTATTATGTACAGCAGCCGAAACAGTGGCAAAAAAAAAAAATTGAACGGATGAAAAATCGATTTTGCTTATATTAACTAGATCGGTACAAACTAGCAATATCTAATCATTATTAAACATTGATACCGAAAATATGAAGCACAAACCAAAAAAAATTTGCACCGGAAAATTTTTTTTTATTAAAATTTATGCAATTCAAATTTTTTTTTGAAAATCATATAAAAAATTTCATAGCCCTAAAGCTCTGATACCACTTGTGGGATTTGTATCCGTATACAACCCTTTAAATCGACAGGATTATAATGAAATTTAACTTATATGATTAATAGTCATAAACAAAATTGCATAAGACGAAGGGATTAAGAAATAACCTTTAGTCCTTGCGATAAAGGCCTAAGAACAAATACCAAAATAGGTATTCTCCTAATCAAAACACCCTAGATGGAACAAGATATGCCTTGAGATTGCTAGAACTCTTGAGAAACCGTTTTCTCTCTTTTTGTGAATTATGTGATGGTGGAGGCTCAACTTGTGATTAGGGTTGATCAAAAATCCTCTAAAATAGGGAAACCAATTCCTTTATATAGTCCCCTATCACAAGGTATCCTAGTGTAATTAGGAAAGGTATTTTCTTTCCTAAAAACCCTCCATATGGCCGAAATTTTAGAGTATTATAATACTTTATTTTCGGTTCATATTTAGCTATTAATATATTGCAATTAATATCCGTATATTATTAATTATAAATATCCGTATATTTACAATTTTACTAATTCAACATATCAGTTTATATTTAATTTAGCTTGCAATATATATGACAATTAAATATAACCTTTTATATTTAATCGCGAATTACTGTTAATTCGGCTAAACAACATTATTTAATCTGTATTAAATAATTTTTTATCATCACATTGACTAACCGTTTAGTCAAAAACACTGACTAACCTTTTAGTCATATTATAAGGCATCAATATAATTATTTTCTCAAATAATCATATCTCTCGAACACATCCAATAGGTGTGACTTTTAGGGACCAGTTGATTACCGCCATCAGTATGACAATAACGTCAAACTTATCTAGCAAGCCAACCGTTATTGATAAACGTTAATCAACTGATTATTATACGAAGTATACCCTGTGAACCTACAGAGATTTATTTATGTTATTGCACTAACTGTGGAGGACACTGGCTCCAACACGCATATCCAAACTCCCAGCCAATAACCTCACAGGCAAATCCGAGGCACATCCCGCACAAACCAGACAAATAGTCATTTTCAGCGAGGAATACCAACTTAAAACAGGAAACATGAAATTATACTACCTAAGGGAAAGTCTCTCAAAAGAGACGATTGTTTGAAAAAACATTAAAGAAAAGGAAGTTGAAATAAGCGACATTACTTAGGGAAGACCACCGCATCCAACCCAACCAACATCCCTACCCAATCCCTACTTGACCCTACCACTTCACCTCCAACGTGTAAGCCCCGCTTATGCTTCACTCACTCCAACAAAAAACCGACGGATCAAAAGACCGCCAACACCGACCTCACTCCAACAAACTGAAAGACGAACCCAACAACCACAACAAGACCAGTCCAGACAACCTGACATTCATCACACCCGAGCCAAAGCCATCCAGAAGCCTAAAAAAAACTCGCAGAACCGCTACCCTACATGCAACTAGACCAACTAGACCAAGCGACAACACAAAACAGAACCCGACATCCATTACGGAGACAGTGGGCCAACAGGTGGGGGTAGGGGGCGAGGGGAGGGGGAGCACCTAATCAAACCAGACCCATAACCGTAAAGGAAACACCTAAGACACAAATCAAATGGGCTATACCCATCGATCAAACTTGAACCCAGATAGTCATAACCAGGCGCGGGGGAAGGGGGCGAGGGGAGGGGGAACACACCTTGGGTTACATGCAAGACCGACGACAAAAGCGAGAAATTGGAGGCGGAGGATACCGACGACCACCAGACCAGCCACCCACCACTAGACGGTCGACCGGCGCGCTGAGAACCGTCCCAAGGAGAGCCAAGAAGGAGGAGTGAGGTTAAAACAAAAGTAAGGAAAAGGAAGGAGGGTGATGATTCGCCGGAGATAGGCCAAGGGATAGATCCATCTCCGGCGAAAAGGTAGGGTGAGGAAGGGGGTAATGTGTGGATGGCGGCGGCGGCGGCTTAAGGCTAGGATTTAGGGTTTTTTTTTCCTTTTTTTAGAGAGAAGGGAGATTTTTTAGAGAGGGGAGGTTTTTTTTGGTTATAAAGCGGAAAGTAACACTTTACCCTAGTACCTCAATCTCTCAGCGCAGGTAGCCTTCCACTTGAGAAAGTCTAAATTAAATGAAGACGGAGTATATAATACGGGAAAATATTATCGTAAATTTAACACGGTCTTAAACACTTTGTAAGATTTTGTGTTACAGTGTATCAAACTTCACTTTTGTCCTGCCTCCAATCTCCAAAGACTGGATTTTTAAAACAGTTTGTCTCACTGAAGATGTACACTATCCGTCATAAACTGAAAACGGCTATTGCCCTCTCACAAATGCAAGTGGGAGAGGATTCATTTGCCCTTCACTTGCTGTTAGAGAGTCTAGGGTTTAGTATCAGACGTCAAGGTGACGGCTACGGTATGATGGTTGTCATTAGGGTTTGGTAATACTTAGGATTTTATTGTAAGGTATTATAAATACCGATCCTTCAATTCTATGTTATCAAGAACACAACTCAATAATGCAAACCTATATGGAATTCATCTCCTTCCCATATCTTATCATGGTATCAGAGCCTCTCGCTCTTGAGGCCTAAAAACAAAATTCCGTTGCCTTGCCGGTGGGCTAATAACTTAGTATCGTTCACCGGCAGGATTGATGATCTACTAATTATTTTTAGCAAAAAAAAAAAAGCAAAATAGAAAGAAGTTATCATGGCCGATCAATAGGATATGGTATACTCAAATTTGAAACCTTATGACATCAAACTCAAGTGTACATTTGCTATGATGATATTTTCTTCATGCTTTGTTCAGTAGTCTCAATTTTCTGTTAGTCCACTGTCTTTCTCAATTTTAAACCAAATAAATATATCATTTGTCATCCCCTCCAGGAGAAAATACAAAAGAATTATTTTCGTGATTCCGAAATGATTTTCGTGATCCTCTTATTTCAAAACTTTGTTACTAATCTTCACTTGTGTTCAAGGTGGTACAAAACTGACTGGCGAGTTGTTACGCAAACAAAATTTGGAGTTCGAAAAACTTAGCGTGCTCCCGAAAATGATTTTAACGGATAATTTTCCGTTTTGTTGAAATTTGTTAGGTCCGATTAGTGTTCCTACAAATTTGTTTTAATTTTCGACAAGTCCGAAAAGCTTAACGTTCTTGTTCGGAGAATTTTATTAACGAGTTTGTACTCGTTCATCTTACCAACCTTGCGAAGATGAAGATGATAATGAAGTCAAAGAAGATGAAGATTGATTTTTATTTCTTATTTTATTGTTAGTGCAAACTCATGGAATTTTTTATCAAAATTACCATGAGTTTGAGGGGGATGTTAGAGAGTCTAGGGTTTAGTATAAGACGTCAAGGTGACAAGCTACGGTATGACGGCTGTCATTAGGGTTTGGTAATACTTAGGGTTTTATTGTAAGGTATTATAAATATCGATCCTTCTATGTTATCAAGAACACAACTCAATGATACAAACCTATATGCAATTCATCTCTTTCCCATATCTTATCATATTAGAAATTGAGAGGGGAGAGTTTCATAAAAGAAATTGTTGTATTATTGAGTTGTGATTGTCAATAGAATATATGATATATATAATAAACCATAATACTCTAAACCCTAGACGATAGCCGTCGGCCTAAACCCTAATCCTCTAACATCCCCCCTCAAACTCATGGTAATTTGCTAAAATTTCCATGAGTTTGCACAAAATATAAAATAAAAATCTTCGATCTTCATCTTCTTCATCTTCATTAATGTCTTTCGTCTTCGCAAGGTTGGTAAAAGAAACGAGTATAAGACTCGCTAGAAAAATCATTTCGAACAAGAACGTTGAGCTTTTCGTACTTGTCGAATGAGAATTAATTTGTAGGAACCCTAATCGAACCTAACAAATTTCGGTAAAACGGAAAATTATCCGTAAGTTTCGAGATTCGGAGAACGTTAAGCTTTTCGAACTCCAAATAAATCAATTTAAGTACCACCTTGAACAAAGTAAAAGCCGATTAATCAAATTACAAAGGAAAAGAAAAAATTATTTCTTTATTTTTGGATTTGTTTTGACACAATCAGACGTGATCTCTCTTGCTCAAAGGAATTCAGACAACTTCTTTTTGGAATTTTTTTTATATGTTATTGGCTAAAATAAACGTAATTGCTCTTTCATGCACGTAGTTTACTCTTTCATAGACTTTTTGTCATTAGTTTTCCATTACTTACTCTTCCCCCAAAAAACAAAATAAACAAACTCTCTCTAATTTTCTTCCTTCTCTCTAATTTTCTTCCTCACAAGATTAATCCAATATATTAAATTAATCAATTATGAACACTAATTCTTAAATTAATCAAGTAGTAATTCTAATTTATTAAGTTTATATCAAATTAGGGAAAATTAGAGTGAAGAATCGAATCGAACTTTAAACTTCACCGTAATGCATTCATGAACCCAGTTTCTACGAACTTCAAAATTCACCGTAACTTATTCACGTAATTTGTGTAATTTGCAATAGTGTGATGACCTAATTTTCAGCCAAATCCTTCTCGCATAGCAAACCACCAAAATTAAATAACAATTACGTCATTTTCCCTCTCATAGTCACAACACTTTAGCCTCTTGTTAGCTACTCTCATTATCATTTCGCTCGTTCATATTTTTTCACAAATTGATAATGATTCACAAAGCTGATGATGCATATAAACAATTCATCCAGACTATGGGCTTCATTTCACTCATACAAATAGAAGCTGATGATTACGTATTTCTCGGCGTGGGTTCGGAAAGATTGGGTACAGTTTTGGGTTGTTCGGATTGTTGAGACATGGTGTGGATTCAGGTATGGGATCGGAATTTTGAGAGAACAAAGACGGACCGACGGCGAATCGGAGGCGGATCTGGGAGAAAAGAGACGGTGGTTGGTGTTGCGGGTCTGGGTGGGTCTTGCCGACAAGGGGTCGGCCGTGCCTAGGAGGGCGGTGGTGTACGGTGGTGTATGGTGGGTGTATGTGGTGGTGTGGCCAATGGTGGGTGGTAGTTTGGGTGAGTAATTTGAGAGGACTTATTGTGAAATGAAAATGAATGAGTAGAAATGACAAGGGTATAATGGTCATTCGTGTCCATGATTGAGTAAATCATGTCCATGAATGAGCATAACCCAAAATAAATTGAGGATGATTAATATCAATAATCCCGCCGGTGAACGCCATAAATTTTGCCCACCGACAAGAAAGCGGAAGCGATTTAGAGTCCTCAAGATGGAGGCTCTGATACCATATTAGAAATTAAGAGGGGAGAGTTTCATAAAGGAAATCGTTGTATTATTGAGTTGTGATTGTCAATAGAATATATGATATATATAATAAACCATAATACTCTAAATCCTAGACGATAGCCGTCGGCCTAAACCCTAATCCTCTAACACTTGCCCTTCCTTCCCACTTGCATATTATGAAATGGACACTATCCACTTTCAGCTTGTTACTGATAGTGCCCGTCTTCAATAAATATTGTTGAGAATGTTGAGATACATGCCGCCAACTTCCTCTAAACTTTAAAATTAACACTATTTGTACATAAAGTACTGAATTAATTAAAAAAAGTCATATTGGAGGCATAATACTTTTGCTTTAGATGTTCGTTAGTAAGTGATGATGACATTACAAGCCGCCAACAACATTTTCAATTTTGATTACTAAACAAGTCAACAATCAAATAGCATCATCCCAATGATAAAAATTCTTAGTATTTAAAAAGGTTTTAAACATGAAATAAATCTAAAATAATCCATTTATCCCGGCTGCTAAGTAACATGAAATAGTCATAAATATATCCATTTCTCTCGTTACAATTGCATAACATCATTCCGATACTAAAAAATCTTATTATACAATATGAAATGAATCTAAAATTGTCCATTTATTTCGTTACTCAGTAATTATGAACATACTTAATTATAAATTTATATCTTTAGATTTGTTTCGCACTAATGAAGCTGAATTATACTAATTTGAACTGAATAAAGCTGATCTAAACTGCATAAAGCTGGGCTAAAGTCAAATAAGCTGAAATTACGTCAGTAAAAACCTGCCTTAAACAACTAAGATATATGGTTAGCTTTTTTTTGGATGAAGACAAAATCAATTTAGTAGTCGTTGTTGGTCTCTTTTAGGGACTAAAAATTGTGTATGGACCATAGAGTTGTCGAATTTGAATAAGTTGAACCCGGGAGAATTATCACAAATTCTCATTTGTGACGGACACTATCCGTCACAAGCTTAAGACGGATATCATATTCTCTCACAAAATACCCATTAAGGGTGAGTGGAGAAGCACATGGGGGGTGCCCACCTTGTCCCCTCTACCCATTTCCTCTCACAAAATACCCGTCGCAAGATCCGATCCGTCGCAAGCAAGACCTACTGGATAATTATATAGTGGCCAACAATTTTAAAGACTTCCAACTTTAGGGATTGGTCCTAAATCTTTGGGGTCCATTTTGAGGTTAGTGTTTGTATGCCACGTGTAATCATCCTTAATTAATTTTTTTCAATCACTAAGATGAGTACCTTTGAAGGCAATGTTTAAATCCAAATTCAAACGCTAGAAATTGTGAATTTGTGATTTAGAGATTGGCGTTTTACGTTAAGTGGGATATTGTTGGTAGTAATGATTGTTTCGAGTTTAAATCTTTTGGTTATAAAGGAGACACGACTGAAGGGGCGTTTAGTTTGAGCTTTTAGAATAGATTGGAATGCATTCAATTCATTATGGTGTTTAGTTGGAGGTTTTTGGAGTGAAGTTAAATACCAAATACTCCTTTCGTTCACAATTATTTGTCTAGTTTTCTAAAGTGGAGTACTATTTAATGCGTTCACATTTCATTTACTCCATAAATAACTCATATATGAAACTCAAATTAGGTAATATTGACAAATAATTACGAACAACTGAAAGTGGAATAATTGACAAATAATTGTGAACGAAGGGAGTAGATTCTAACTTCATTTCAACCCCTTGAAATCTCATATCCATATATACGATTAAGTTTCTAACTCTATTCCATTGTATTACTATTGGGTTAATCTCCCCAAATTCCACAAATGATTAACGTAGCAAATATAAAACGCAATACATATTCACGGGATTAGTTATTATCAAATGCATCAATTGAATTAGGTAACAAATGTAAAATGTTATATGTAGAACCATAATGGTTAGTGAAGTTACATGAGTGAATGTGTTATTGATTATGTATAAATAGATATGATTGTGGAGTCATATTTGAGTGAAGAGAATAGGTCCTATAATAAGTGCAAGTATAAAATATACGTGAGGCATTATTTATAGGATTGGTGAGAATATTAATTTACGGAGAAATTAAGTGTTCAACATTCTTTATAAAAAGAGGGGTAGAGCGTTACAAATTGTGTGAGGGAGTGACAATACTTGTTGTGATTGTACTCCATAATTATTTGTTACACTTTATTATTGGATTGATTTGCCGAGCAGAACCGTGGTTTTACCCTTATTTGAGAAGGGTTTTCCACGTAAAATTGTGGTGTCTTTTTACTTGTTATTACTTACGTTTGTTGTTTGTGTTTCTTCCTAATATTGTTGTTGGGTGAGTTTATTCCCGCACCGGGTTTAAAAGGATGCTTCCCCAACAATTACTGATACTCTATCCATTCCACAATTTGAACTAAACACTTGTGAACAAGTATTAGGTTCTAACTTCATACCTCTATGCTATCACAATTCATTCCAATCTATTTCGATACTTTAATTTGAACCCTACGACCCCTAATATTATATACTCCGAAAAATATAGGATGAGTTTGACCTTGTAAATTATTAACTGTTTTTTTTTTGTGTAATTGATTCACAAAAGAAAACTTGATGGGTTTAAACACATCTAGATTATAAGTTAAGCTAGTTGATATTAACACTATATTATTATTATTATTATTATCATTATCATTTACCTTATTATTATTATGTTGATTATGTTGTTGTAAGTTTAAATTTAACTTGTATTAGTTGAATTTTATAATAGTGACATGCATATTCGAATAATTTGTGTTTGAATAAGCTAATCAGAAATTTAAATTTGCTTACCATGGTATTTTTGACGTTGATGTAGGTGTGTGTATAGTTCATTTCGGAATGATATTATTGTTTATTACATATCACTTTTTTAAGTATGTTAAGTAACGCTATATAATAAATTGTGTGAAACAGTTAAAATATTTGATATTTGTTAGAATGAAATGTATTTGAATTAAGTGTTAGAGATATGATTTTTTTTATTAATGAAATGATATATTCATTAATCATTAATATAGTCAATTTCAAACACTTAATTCGAACATTTCATTAACAGAAGAAGACATGAGTATATATTCTAGTGTGCAATCCCCCTATATATAAAAGGGGAGTTTTTTCCAGCCTTCCTATTGGCTGGAAAAAACTCACCTTTTTTCCCATTTTTTTAGGTGAGTAGGACCCACAAGAATTACACACCATTTAATTACTCTCTTTTCCACACTAATTATTTACCCTCTAATATCCCACTTTCATTATTGAAATTACTTATTAATACAATATCAACATAAAAAATTACAAAAAAACTATATAAAATCAGTACTAAACTTCATATTACAAATTCGAACAACCAAATTTTTATGGGTAAGACGGCGGTGGCGGCAAAGTTTTGAGGGTGGTGGGAGATGGGTGTGATTTGAGGGTGAAGGTGTTAAAGATTCAGTTAAAACTGTAAAAAAAACACAAAAATCTGATATAAGCCGATGTAAATCACAAGATGGAAACTTTACTCACAAAAAAATATAAAAAAACTAATAAATTAAATTAAAAATAAAAGCTTAACGGATATCTGACTCAAAAAATGATAATATCATGAGAAAAAATACTAATAAAAATATTAATGTTATAAAAATAATCAAAACTAAATCGCGCCAAAAATATAAGTGAATATTTAAAAGAAATAACATATTGCTTTATAAAAGAAAATAATTTAAAACATATTGTTTTATGAAACACCTTACTTATATAAGAAAATTAACTAATTAAATAAGGTCGAAATTGATGAACAAAAATATGAAACAACAAAGAAAAAATATTGAATAAATTTGAAATAAATAAAAATTGAACTAATAAATGACAATACTTTATACAATGAGTAAGAAATAAAATAAGACTCAAAAATTTCTGTAAACTGATAAAATAATAAACAAATGAAAAACATCATACATGTGAGTGTGTAATGATTATCATATTCAAGAGTGCTGATTAATCACTAATTTTTTATGGTGAGGGGTGAGGGTAAAAAGAGAGGTGAAAGAGGGATGACTGAAGAAAGGCGAGAAAGAGAGTAAATGGTGGGTAGGGTTTGTTTTCAAGATTTTATACGAATATGG
Organism: Heliosperma pusillum; assembly: GCA_022085475.1. Lineage (NCBI taxonomy): Eukaryota > Viridiplantae > Streptophyta > Magnoliopsida > Caryophyllales > Caryophyllaceae > Heliosperma > Heliosperma pusillum. The sequence goes on from JAIUZE010000117.1 coordinate 243,026, forward strand.
ATATGATAGGGGTTTATTTGGACATGGGCCGCGTGTAGCTTTATATGTTAATATGGACTTTGTTTATATTCGTTGCTGATAATAAATTCACGAGTCTCATATTATTTTTCACAAATATGTAAGACGGGTGTTTCCGTCTTAAATTTAAGATGGGTCAAGTATAATGAGTAAACTAAAAGTGAAACATATTGGGCTAAGCAACAACTTTGTTATGAGATGTTATTTAACCCGTTTTAATGTTAAGACGAGATTAACAAATTATCTTTTGCATGAGCTATTTCTTTCTACAGATAAGAGTTTGGGTCGGAAATAGTAATTTGGTAATTATTTTATGGAGTAATTTTTTGTTCGAGTATTGTAAATATTAATTATTATTTTACAACTTTTTAACAATAATTTTTCATGTATTCTTTTTAATTAACACATGAAAAACGGATGGTGTGACCTATATTTTAATGAGATTTATAAAGTATATAAAATTATTGTTTATCTTATAGTATATCTTTAGATGATAATTTCACGGGTTTAAATGTTTGACAAATTAATTAAATCATTTAAAATGTGCACGTGTCAATTTTTGTTTGTCTACTAAATAACAATTTGTACAATATGAAATTGGGTCATAACTATCATTTTTAGATATCTATGGGACAAAACTTTCATTTTGTCAATGCGCGGGTGTAAATAAAAAAAAACAGATTTAACAATTTTTAATTTTACTAATCCTATGATAATTTTTGTCTAAATAATTTTGTTTCATCGTATATAAGCCGATCTTTTTTTAGGCTGCTTAAGTAACATGACCGAATAGAAAGTCAAATTTAGCTGACAAGAAGGAGTATCTTACAATAATAATTACCCAACCACTTGACACTAATATAACATTTATACTAATTGCACGCTAAAGAAAGTCGAAGTTCAAATCTAAAATCTTCTTTATAATTAAACTATTACCGTGGCCAATTGAAACTGTTAGACAAAAAAGGCAGATTTTATTGCTTTACTTAAAATATTACTCTTAATTTTTAAATATAATTAATTTTTAACATGATAAATATTTAATATAAAACTTAATCTATGTCAACGAACATTTTAATAACAACTTTTGAAACAACAGACCCGTGCAAAATTGCACGGGTTTAAAACTAGTATAACTTTGTAAACAAGTTTGGTTATTTTGACGTTGTCGTAAATATAATTATATAATCAATTATGAGATCTATTTTTTCATGAACCACCTAAATCGAATGCAAAGAAGCTAGTATTTACTTTATTTTTAATTATTTTTGTAAATAAACTTGTGCGTATCATGTACTCCTTCCATTCAACTTCACACTACACATTTCTCTTTTTGACACTATTCACAAGTACGAAGAATCTTTCAATTTCCGGCTAATACATAAGAGAAATATATTCATGTGTGATCTTGTTTGATTCGTCTTTAGGAGTATATCAAAAATATCTAACTCGTATAATTTTTGCAAATACGTAGCGAACTATATTTACGACGCAAAACGCGCGTTGGTAAACGTGAAAAAAGAAATATGTAGTGTAGAGTTGAATGGAGGGAGTATATATGTACTGAGGCTCTACTTTTTGTAGTACTTTTATAAAAGAAAGGCTAATTAAATGTCACGTCTCTGTGTCAATGCTATGGAGTAGCAGTTACCAAGTTAGTTATTTTTTCTTCTTTTAATTGTGCAAAGTTGGTAGAGTATTGTGAAAGCCAAGTTAATAAACTGGTTTTAGTAGATAACTTATTCAACTAAACCTTTGAGTACATACACAAATATTTGTTCAACTAATTTATACTACTAGCTCCTCACTAGTGTAGTAGTGTATGTCATCAGTCATAGGATAGGGTAGGTCTTCTCGGAAACGGTCTTTCAATAAACTTACGGAAAGACCAATTACAAATTAATGAAAAAACGGTATCTAAAGATAAAAATGATTACAAATACGTATGTATTATACGGAATATAAAATAAGATACTGATAAAAATGATTACAATATACGATAAAATAGGTACCATTTTTATGAAAACATGTATCAAATGAACGGTACATTTTGAGTCACGATTAATAACAAAAGGAGTACGGAAAATACATAAATAAATACTATATAAGTGGTATCTAATGGTCTCTCAATAACTTAGTGAGAGACCGTACCGTCTTTCCAAAAATTTTGTGCATAACATATACTCCATCCATTCCACTTTTAATGTCTATCTTTTTTTATTTTCCTTATATCCAGTATCTAATTAACTCAAATACACTCATAGCTATGTTCTTTATATAATAAGATTATTGTTCAAGATCATTTATAATATTTTACCCTTTTTTTTTTTTCATAAATATGACTTTTTATGCTATGTTCTTTGTGGCTTAATTTCAGTTCATTTAACTTCAGCTCAATTTTTATTCAGTTCAGTTTTAGTCATTTTTATTGAGTTCATCTCATCACAAAATTAACTTCTATTTCAGCTCCATTCACTTCAATTCATTTCGACTCAACTCCATTTAATTCAATTCAGCTCGTCTCAACAAAAAAGAACAAAAACCTTAGTCAAATTGTACAATAAAATTGAAAATGACGGAGTATATCATTATCAACAATGCAAAGGTTGTTCAAGAAATTTACCTTCTGATAGATAATCTTTAAAGAAATATATAGTGGGTTGATCAGTTATGACTTTATTTGCGTCAATTAATGCATAAATTCATCAATATGCAATTCAAGTTGCTCGATTGTTGGTACTTGGTAGTCACCAAATAATACTCCATAGTTGGGCAAGTCTTGTGAGCGATAGAGAATAACTTACACACACTAAGTAAAAACATTTAAATTTAAATTAAGTTTGCGTATGGATGAAGATGATTTTAAGGAGTAAATCTTTGTAGAGATCGTCTTATGTTAAAATCTACTATATCCTAATCCTAAAACATTTAGTGTAATCCTAGTTGGTTGATATATTTAGAAGAACAAAAAAATAAATGGCCTCACCTTTCTTTCCACTAATTAATTACTCTCTCTCTCATCCCCACTCTCATCATACTAATTAATTACTCTCTCTCTTCTTCTCTTATATTCCATACAAATCCCTTTTTATTTATACAATTTGATTTCCGTCTACGAATAAAACTAATTAAAAAAAATCATGGCGCAAACAGAGGGAGCACATGCATTATTTTTTACAAGAGATTTATTGATAACTATTTATGTATTTTACGAGAGATTTATGGAGTGAGATTACATGAGACATTGTAAACAATACTGTACACACACATACAATCAACTATAGAAATTACATAAAATCATACATGTTTATACAAATCCATATTATATTAACTAATTAATTGTCACAGAGATATTAAAAACTGAAAAATTACAAATACAACATGAATCAGTCAATAATAACAAAAATAATGTCACCCACATACTATATTACATAAAAAACATACAGTTGAAATATACAAGCTCTTCGAGACTCAAGTAATAATATTATTATTTTTAAAATGAATATAAAAATATACAATTAAAGATTGTAGAGACGCAAGTAGTAATTATAAGGATGGTTTCCGAGAAATGTTTTAGGTTAAAAAAAACTAAAAAAACATATAAAACTTATAGTTAAAATATAAATATACACTTACAACATTTTGAGGCTCGAGTATTATTATTATCGTTATTATAAAAGAAGGCGTGTTTTTAAGAATAGTAGCAGGTTTAAAAAAAAAATTAATATAATATATATAGTTGATATAAAAGTATACAAGTTAATTTAAAAAAAAAAACAGAATTTAATAAAATTAAAAAATAGGCAGATTTTTGAGATTAATATAAGGCTAAAAAAAACCTTTAAGGATCTTCACGATAATATGTATACCTGCATGGATAAGTGCATAAAAATACCAACACAGATCTCGCGTTATAATAATCAACCCAAATTAGCCCATCATATTTTATAAAAATAATCAATTTATATACATTAATATAACTTCAAATATAAATTAAATTATAATTATTGGTATTTAACATGTTCAATTAACTGCATTATCGTTTTGCCTTTATCATGTTCAATTATATTTTTATCATTATTTTGCCTCTAACATGTCAAATACCTTCATTCAGTATAATTTAATATATTTATATTTTATTTAATAGCTTAAAGGAGGTGATAATTTTCCCGTTTGTTATTACGACCCGTGCAATGTTGCACGGGTTTAAAACTAGTAAACTTGTGAAACTTAACCTAATATTAACAAAAAGGAAAAGAAATATAAAAGAAATTGACGACTATCACTATAACTAGTTTTAGACCCGTGCAAAAAAATGCACGGGTCATAATAGAAGACGCTATCATTAGATACATAAGTATATAGATGCACAAATTCTTATTTCAGACGGACCATTTCCGTCTGAAAATAAGACGGAATTATGTTGCCACTTTTTGATAAATTGTAACCACAACTTATATTAACTTGTTTTCAATAGTGGTTACATCTAACTGTAAAGTGGTTACAAAATCTCGTCTTATTGCTTCAGACCAACTGATATAGATGAGCGTGATTAACTATTTAATATTGTGGCAATATAAATAGGCGTACATATAATTTAAATTAATAATCATTACAATATGGTGATTATGTTAGAAAGTGTATACGTAATCTAAAACATTACAAATACAAATCTATTGTTAAGCACACCCATTTTTTTTTTCCGTTTATGCAAACCCAGTATTGTCGGCCCATTAAAACTTAAGACTTATCATCCATTATTGAATCTCCGCCATCTTTACTCAGTCTCGCTGCGAAATTTCTGCTTTTGTGGTTCTTGAATGTGTCGATCACTATTTATATATAGATGGAGGGATAAATAAATGTATGTTCCGATTTTTTGTTAGTTTTTTTTCTTCTATGTTTCTTTCATGTTTTTGTATATAGATCTATGATTTTAAGTTACTTTTTGTAATTTTCTAACTATTTTTGTTATATACGGAGTACATTTTAAAATTCGAACTAATTTCAGATGGTTATTTATGATTTTTTATAAATTTTTGAGTGACTTTCATCTGATGTTTATTGTTCTTGTAAAGTTGATTTTTTATTAAAATATTAGTAAATTTTGATGATTAAATTTTTCACCTTAATAAAGAAAACGAAATTATGAAATATATGTATGAAAAGATGTCATTCTAAATGAACTTACATTTTATAAACTCTTATAGGTGAATACGTGACCTTGTTCTGTGAATCTGTTTAGTCTTAATATATTGTGAAACATAAAATGCTAAGTATTGTGCATACATTTTTAAGCTCTTACACTTAAAACACATTAGTAAAAGGTTCAAATATTGTAAAATGTAAAATGCTCTACTCCATGTGTATTGCGGTATGCTGTCTCACACTAATTTTATTTTTCTAACAAACGTAGTTAAACTCTTTAATTTAATTTTTTGAAGTTCCGACCATTTTAAATAATGATAATGATTCTGTCTTACACGTCTTGTTTTAAGACAATACTAATTTTTTAAAATCCTTAAAAACCTTGTCCCGCAGTTGGCTATTATTAATATTATTTTTCGTTATTCTACTTTTTTTTTTGTACGTGAATGATATGATATGCTCATTGTCGTAGGTACTCCTCTGAAGCTTATCTAATTAGGAAGATAAAGAAATATGCGTTTATTTGGCCAATTATGATCGTCCCCTTCAAGAAGCTGAAGCCTGCTACGTTTATCAACCCAGTACTTAGCTTTTTTTTTTTCGAATAATGTAATATTAAAAACCGACTCTTATAGTTGGGTAAGTACCGTGTAAGACATTATATTTTACTGCTGCAAAAAAAAATATTAATAAAAAAAACAAATAAATGAGTATAAAGTATAAAAATTGAAATAGTGATCTAATGCTGGTAATTATTCCATAGTAAATACGGAGTAGTACTTTATAAGAAATAAATAAATTTAATGTCTAAGTACATGTTTAATGTATAAAGACATGTTTATACACAGATTCTAGAATAAGACGGTCTCACACCGTGAGACGGTCCTATGCTAAAAAAAATCATCCATTTATTGCTATTGATGAAACAATATTTTTTTTATAGAAGTGGACCGTGTCACACTGTGAGACCGTCTCACACGAGACTTACTGATGTTTATAATTAAAAATAGAGAAAATAAATATTTTTCTACATGCATTAATGAAACCCGTTTTGACCTGTAATTCGTATAAATCCGTATTTTACACACTCGAATAGCCGACTCGTATTTTAGCCGAACCCGAAATGCCCAAACCCGTAACCTGCCCACCCGACCCATTAAATAGGTATACTTGTGTTGAATAAACCCAACCCGTATAGACGTCTATGCACTCAGTCCATACTGAGCCCAATACTCATACCCATTCCAACTTGTTAATTTGAAAACCCTACAAATAAAAGCGTCTAGGCTACAGCAAATAAATACACTCGGTTTCCCTAGATCCATTAAATTGCTAATGTTTAGTTGTTTAGTTGTGTACAACTCTGCACACCACCCAATGGAAAATCAAAAACCCCAAAATCATCCCCAATTAAACCCCCATCATCTTCATTAATCCTTCGCCATCTTCATTCCTTCATCTACTTTCCTATTCCCATGTTATTACTACTCACTCAATCTTTGACTTCCAATTAGTAATCTTCACCTCTTATTTCTCACTCTCTTTCTAAACTGGTTGACGATTGAGTACAATAGTAGATGGCGAAGATTAATTTCGTTGAAGATAATATAAATTAGTTAAGTTGATTTAAGTATTATTAGTATTTTAGTATACTGCTACTAATATGGTTATTGCTATACAAATTAGTGGTATTCTTTCTATGTATCGAAATTATTAAGAGTAAATATTTACTGATGTTTTTAGTTTATTTTTTAAGATTTATAGTATCTATTTTTCATATATTTTCTAATATATTTTCTAATTAACGACTGCCCTCTAAATATTTGGGGGGTGATTTGTTATATATATATATATATATATATATATATATATATATATATATATATATATATATATATATATTAGGAGTATTCTTTATTTTTGATTTATATTATATCTTTTGTAGCTTTTTTGTTCAATATATAATTATGTATATTAACACTATTAATTTATTGTTGTAGGCGTAAAATATTGTTGTCATTTTAATAATTAATGTATAATTGTACTTGTAATCATGAAAATTGTACAATTTTATTGTACCAATCCTACTTTATAATGATACTAAATGTTGGATTTTTTCAATTTTTAGTATACAAAAGTGTATTGTCATATTAATATCCATTTTTAATTGCCGGAATCCTCCCACGCTTAAAGTTATTTAAATTTTCATCCATTAAAAAAATCTCCCCAGCCTTAAAGTTAATTAAATGGCGTCGATTTTATAATTTTTAATTAAAAAAAATATCAAATTTTGCAATTTAATAAATTAAAGATGAGTAAAATAGAAATTATGTGTAAAAATTGAGTACAAAGTACAATAAATAAAAAGATTGTAATAGTGGTGGGTCCTACTTGGGAAAAATGAATAGATGAGGTGGCTTCATGAGAATGCAGGAAATGTTTGGCTTTTAATATATAGAGGATGTGAGACTATGAGAGGTCTTAACATATAAACTGAGAGGCTACTGTCTGTAAAACAACTGACGGATCTTGAAACTGATTTCACACCATTGTTAGAAACAATCTCGTAGTATATATCAAAGTAGGGGCGGAGCTAAGCATGGGCTGACCAGGCCATGATGGCTCGGGCGAGATTTTTGAGTAAAACATATACGCACTAACTTTATTTTCAAAAAAATAACTTCGATTAATTAAAATATAAGTAAGATTAATGCGACCTAGGTAAAATTTGAACCAGGTTCGTCCATGCATCAAAGGACACGATATTTAGATAAATCAAGAGAAATTTTACTTGAATGCGAAGTGTAGAACATAATTTTTGACAATAATAGCAGTAGACCAAATTTAATGCTCTGAGGTCCTAAAAGGAAAATATCACTAGAATCACTAAAACAAACAATGTATATTAGTAATGATATGAATGAAATCGAAACAATTTAGTGGCAAATTAAACTTAAAAATGTGTATAAAGTGAAGAAAGTGTTGGGTTGAATGTAATATTTACTTGCGAGTTGTAAGAAAACGTGTTAATTTCGAAATAAGTAACGGTTATATATCTAGTTTTACGTCGGAGAGTAATTGTCGAAAATCCTAAATCCTAAATCCTCAATCAAATATCCTCCACATTAAATATCAATTTTGTAAGTTTTGTTTCTCAGATAGTCTTGTTAAAAATAAATAAAACAATCTTACACATAAATGTGACATTCTAGATTTCTAGCAAATATGTTAAAGTCAACCCCCACACATGCATGTGATACTCCCTCCTATTCTCAATATTCTTCCCTATTTTCTTTTCGGTACATTCAGGTTTTCTTCCCTATTTCTATTTTTGGCCTATCTTTTATTAATATAATAAATCCACTAGTGTACTATATTAATATAATAAACCCACTAATGTACTAATTTTAACACCTTATCTCTAATTACTTAGGTCCACTAGTGTACTATATTGTTTTTTATTCCTACCCTTAATCCTTGTGCAAATATCAAAAGGGAGGAATATTGAGAATAGGAGGGAATATATGATTGTATCATACTATCTATGATATAACAAATAACCATTAAAATACATATACATAAGTCATTATCATACAACAAATCCAAATCATCTCATTATCTACCCTAAAATAATAAATTAAAGTTTGACCATTAATTACTTTTAATAGATAAATACTGCGTAATACGTAATTTAAATCGATTGTAAGTACAATTATTAGTCAGGTCAGTTATAATCAAGATTTTTTTATCAATTTAACGAATCGCGCAATTAATCGCATTATAATAAAGGGGATGAGAAATTTGAACTTAGAAACTATTGTATATATGTCTTAACCAGTAGACTAAAACATTTTGGATGATTTTGTGGGTGGAGAATGTTAAGACACAACGATATATTTTGAACACAAATTCTCATTTGTGACGGACACTATCCGTCGCAAGCTTAAGACGGATACCATATTCTCTCACAAAATACCCATCAAGGATGAGTGGAGAAGCACATGGGGGGTGCCCACCTTGTCCCCTCTATCCATTTCCTCTCACAAAATACCCGTCGCAAGATCCGATCCGTCGCAAGCAAGACCTACTGTATTTTGAATATGAAAAATGAAAAACTAAACCATAATAAAAACCAAGCTCCCCCTCCTCTACTCCCCTTACATTTCATCCCACAACAATAAATACCTCACTTCCTCCCCCTCTCTCCCAATCTCCAAATCCCGCTTTTAAAATTACCGCACCCAAACGAAGGAGAGAGAGAAAACCGTCACAACTACGACAATGTTTTCACATTCCTCCGTCGTCTACGGCGGCGCAACTCGACAAGTTTTCCCTGTCGATGACGACTACGACATCTCTCAACAATTCCTCGACTTTCTCTCCGACGGCGACATTACCGCCGCCTCCACCGCCATTTCCGACCGCTACTTCGACGTCAATTTCGTCGGCGCTGTTTCTCTTAAGCTCCGTCGAAACGACGTCGTTCTTCGAGATCACCTCCCTAGTGACGTCACCGTACACTACGACGAGTTCAAGACTGACGTCACTCCGCTGTTTCTCGCTTCTCATTTCGGTCACCTTCATCTCCTTCGCCAACTCCTGGTACGTTTTATAAAATTACTTTTGTCGAATTTCATTGAATTGTATACGTTTTTCAAAATTTTCTAGCGAAGTTTTGTTAGTTGTTTATTGCCGAGTATAAGGTGATTTAGTTTAATTTTGAAAATCGTCTAGAAAAAGTGATTCAACTCAAAACCTAACCGTAAAATTGCGTTAATTTTTAGTAATGAGCTAGTTCTATTTGCTAAAAGACGATTTTATTTGATTTTAAAAATCGTCTCGAAAAAGTGATACAACTCAATGAAACGGAGAAAGTACGAGTAAGCAATGAAATCGTAAAATTGCGTCAGTTTTTTATAATGAGCCAGTTTTAATTGCTAAAAGACGATTTTATTTGATTTTGAATATCGTCTCGAAAAAGTGATACAACTCGATAAAACAGAGGAAGTACGAATAAGGAACGAAATCGTACAATTACGGATTGTTGTTAAGGATGAGCTGGTAATGATGAGCTAGTTTTAGTTAAATATAAGGTGATTTTGTTTGATTTTGTGTAGCTAATTAATCAAGATAATTTTCCCTAAATTTAATTTTAGAATCGTGATAATTAATTTCCGCCATTTTTAACATGAACTTTGAATAATCTGTAGTCGTATTAATTGTGTAAAAGTGTATTGTTTGTGGTCCTCAATTGAAGATACTTAGATATGTGCTAAAGTTGGTATGAATACTTCATACTTGTTTGAATTTCAAACTTTTGATTTGTTATATATGTTGTTGCTTGACTTCCATAGCTTTTTCTTTACTTTCTACACCTTCAAATTTTATTATAATTTGATTTAATACTATTTGAGCACCTTTTTTTCCCTTTTTATGTTGCAAATTTAAATATTATTTTCTCTGTTCTAATGTATTGTATTATTATTTAACGCAAGGGGCTATCTTCATGTATAATCGTTGTGCTATTTTTATGTAAGATCGTTGTATTTTGTACACTTTACAAAAAAGAATGACGTACTATGATGTATAATAATCTCACTGAATTAGTGATGTCTATAAAACGTGATTTAGAGGAATACGGAGTAATAGATAAAGAGTTGGTCTTAAGAATAAAACGAATTAATAACTCGTAACTTGCATAGACGGGACAAACCTTTTGCTGATCTCAAAGTTCTCAATGCATTCTGTTTTTGTCTTATGTGTGATATTTAATTTGTTTTAAAACTACGACGTATATAACTGTCTTAAATGAGAATTTGTTATAGAAAATTAATGGAAAATGAGAATTTAAGGAGTTAAAAGAGGAAGTATTCACTTAATATTGTCATTAATTGCATAAGTTTTTGTGCAATTTTGACATTATTTCCTATATTAATACCATATATAGAAGTTTTTAACTTCTTAAATACAACCCAAAGAGCTGTATTTAACATTACCGAAAATTAATTAAGTGATTTACGCGGGTACATGAGATAGAATTTGTTTACTTCAAAGTTAATTACACTACTAATACCAAGAAAAAAGTTGAATACTCTACTAATATCTAGTGGTGCTTTGTAGAGCACTTCTTTTCTTTTCCACATTTTTTGAGTACAAGGTTCGTTTACTCCATTCTTTTTATTGTTCGGTGGTCCCACTTAACGGTTGCTTTGATAGGACTGTCTAAAAAGAAAATTAGCGCTAATCTTGGTTAATGATGACTTTTGCTATTAATTATTTTTTCGTGCTATTTATGGATTTTCTAACATGTATTCGTTGTGCATATGTTAATGATTAAAAAATGATGATTATAAAGAAGTATCTTTCATGAGAAATTATTAAAGTTATTTATAATATCCCAGTTTCTCATAAGATTTTTTTTCCTATTTTGTCCATTTAAGATCACTAACATGTGTCCACTATTTGCAATTTAATGAGTACTAAAGTATCAAAGTTCTCATTTAAGTCGGATGACTCATACAACTTAACATTAAGACGGGTCAAATTACACCATTTGTTGCCTAAAAAATATCAAAAAATTTATTTCATTACACCACGTGGTAGTATTTGACCCGTTATAAATTCAGGACGGATAGTAGCGAGACTTACTGAGTATCATTTGTGAGTTAAGGTTTTAAAACTGGTTTAATGCAAGATCGGAATTTTAATTATTACTTCCTTCATTCAACTCCACTCTACCACTTTTTTTTTTGTACACTATTCACAAGCGATCATATAATTGCAATTTTCTCTCAATATATAAGTAAAAAATATATTCATGTGTGATCTTGTTTGATTCGTCTTTACGAGATCTAACTTTTACAATTTTTGCAAACACGTAGCTAACGGTATTTACCGTGCAAAACTCGTCTCGGCAAATGTGAATTTTTTTTTTGGTAGAGTGGAGTTGAATGGAGGAAGTATTAATAATGAGATGCATAACCTAAGTTGAATTGTTCTATGTGGTACGACGAGCTTATTTGAATATTAATGGTGATGGTTATGTTTTAGCAGTAGGTCTTGCTTGCGACGGATCGGATCTTGCGACGGGTATTTTGTGTGAGGAAATGGGTAGAGGGGACAAGGTGGGCACCCTCCATGTGCTTCTCCACTCACCCTTGATGAGTATTTTGTGAGAGAATATGGTATCCGTCTTAAGCTTGCGACGGATAGTGTCCGTCACAAATGAGAATTTGTGATGTTTTAGTTGTAAACTTGTAACTCCTATACCCCATAACTTGTACGGCTTTGTCTGTCTAATTATGAAATACGGAGTAGTAATCAAGATATCAGGTACCATTTACTATAGTCTTCCCCGTCATTAATTTAAATGTCTGGAGAATGAAATTATAATTTTTTCGGTAATGTTAAATACAGCCTTTAGGGTTGTATTTAAGGAGTTAAAAACTTCTATATATGGCATTAATATATGAAATGATGTCAAAATTGCACAAATACTTATGCAATTAATGACAATATTAAGTGAATATTTTCTCTTTTAGCTTCTTAAAGACAACCCTAAGGATTGTATTTATCATTTTCCTAATTTTTTATCTGACAGCCCACAAATGACATATTCTGCAATAGTGCAACTATTAATATCACGTTTAGCTCAAGGTTTTTGTACTATACACATTAAGTATTACGGGCAATGCTAAGGGCCACCTGCCTTGTTATCCGTAATAGTCCTTGAATTATAAAAACGTGCGATAAGTCTTACTTAAGACGGATCAATTACTATCGCATTGTGCCATTGTGGTAAAGACAACACTTTTGGTAATTACTTGGCAACAACTAGTGTGAGTTGGTATGTATGACCCCTGAAGTTTGAAACGGATAATGCCCCTCTTAAATGAGAATTTGTGAACAACGTGTAACAGTTTTGTTTTGCTACCTGTGGTTTAGGAGTACTCACATAAAACCATGGTATAAATGTGTTGGTACTTTGTATTCAATTTTGAATTTTTAACTTTAATTTCTCAATCAGTGGACATTATTTGACCTCATTCGTTCTTTATAAAAATTATTGAAATCGTCTCAAAATATGGTCGAGATGACTTTTGATACATTAGTCTTGGTCCGTCGATTGCTAGACGGGATCCGCTTGAGACTAATCGTGTTTTGGATCCGTTTTACAAGCACCTTCCTTGCCTCAATCTTAGTTTAGTTGGTCTCCCAGTAAAGTTTAAACGGACCATTTTGGTCTGAACCAATAAGACGGGGTAACCAATTTACAACCAAAAGTAACCATTTTTGAAAAACAAGTTACCATAAGCTGTAGCACTAGCTGAACCATAGTTGTTACAGCTGACCATAAAATGGTCACTGTACCTCGTCCAAAGGTTCAGACGAAAATGATTCGTCTGAAACAAAAATTTGCCATCTTAGTTTATGTTGGGCAAGATGTTTGTCTGTTTAGTTCATGTAAAGGGTCTCTACGCATGGAAAGACTCAATTACTAGAATCAAAATACTAAGAAAAAGGTCATTTGAGAGTTGCTAGTCTGCTACCATATAAAAAAACCTGAAGTACAATAAATGGATATTATTATTAACTTTTGCCTGACTAGTTAGCAATTGTAATAAAAGAGATCGGGTACGGGTATGAGTATTGTTTTTACTATTAAAAATCAGTGATGATATTCTGTCATCTAAAGCTTGCTAGTCAAGATGCTGTAAGTAGTAGAATCATATCTTACTTTTTATTTTATGGATTATTATGTTTTACTGCTGATGTGCTCTTCTGCTATCATAAGTTTAAGAACTTATGTTACTTTAATGCTTATGGTTTTAATTTACTTCATCTGCACAAAGACAGTAATGTTTAATGACGGGTAGTTGGACAGTTTTCACTGCTGGTAAATTCTTATTGACATATAGACAACTCATCACTTCTGCACATTTATACTGCTTCTGCAGAATATAGATTCAAGGAAATGTGATTGAGCTGTGTTGAACAAAAGAATGTGGGAACTTGAGTAATTGTGCCCAGTTTCCCAAATTAAGCAGTCTTATTTAATTGGCAGACGATTTTTATTCACGATGGTTAATATCTATATACATAAGTAATCTAGTTTGTATACAGTAGGTCTCCCTTAAGACAGCTATATCCGTCTAGAGTCTAGACCGTCTTAACTATAAACGGTCAAATACTTCCTATATAGGTGGATGGAGCAAGAGTTTGCATTTCCCTAAGGGTTCTGCTTTTTGTCTCAACCATCTAGTAGACCCGTTTTACTGTTTAAGACGGATATGACCGTCTTAGCAAGAATTTGTTCTCCACATATTCCTTGGTTAGTTTGTCATTGAGCCGTGATTTTCCTTATCGCGATTCTGAATTCGTTAGCATCATAGCTTTCCTTGTAACTCGCTTCACACAAAACTACGTCTGTGTATAATTCATTGGATCTACGAGTAACTTCGTATATTAATATATTATAGTTCTCCTCACCTAGTCATCAAATCCATTATGTAGCACGTCTTACCTCCTCACCTGGGAAAACGGGATGAAAATGTGAATACAGGATTAGATTGGGAAGTACATGATTGATATTCTTAGATTTGATTCAGGCATTGTAAGCTTTTTTTTTTTTGTCATTGTTTCCTACATAGGATTCTTGAATTAGTGGCTATAATATGATAAATTGAACATTTGACATGAGGCACATGAGTATTATGCTAGACCCATATGCAATGTCCCTCATTCATGATGACAAAATAACATTGCAGTCTGCAAAAACACCCTGCAGAAGATTTTTCTTCTACGGATCGGAGTACAATAATACTCTATAATTTAGACATTTAGTTTACGTTCCATGCCCCCTAATTTGTACTGTCCCAACATTTTTTCAGCGTTCCTCTGTCCGTGTCAGTGCATCCGAATCATGATTCATAAACGAAGATTAAACTCATTTTACTGTACCAAGATAACCACTGTAGAAAACAATGGTAGTTAATTTTTTTGACTTAGGATGAATTTCTGAAGGATTAACTATTTCGTGGATGGCAGAATGCTGGAGCGGATGTAAACCAAAAACTGTTCAGAGGTTATGCAACGACAGCAGCGGTGAGAGAAGGGCATATAGATATTTTAGAGGTATTGGTCAAGGCAGGAGCATCACAGCCAGCTTGCGAACAGGCGCTCTTGGAAGCAAGCATACATGGGCGGGCAAAATTCACGGAGCTGCTTATGAGGTCCGACTTGATTCGGCCCCATGTTGCTGTGCATGCTTTTGTCACAGCATGTGGCAGAGGATTCACTGAAGTTGTTGAGACAATGATCAAGGTAATATACTAGAACCTCTGCATATCCGATACGAATATATAGTCCATGACATTAGTGGATTCTTTTTTTTTTTTGGCATATACGGAGTACTTGTTATTATTTTTTTGTATTATTTTGCTCATCATTCATCTAATTCCACACAATGCTAAAAATTATTACAGTCCTCCCATGGTGATTTTCAAAATCCAATCCAAATTCATTTCTTCTGTGAAAAAAATGCATTAAAAAATCAATTTTTAGATTGTAAAAATATCCCCTGTATATATTACTTTTGTCACAATTCACAAACAAACATGCTCAGTTTTTCTTGGAAGTTTTCAATCTGGACATGTAAATAGTAGTATAGTACAATACTAAATTAAAATTATTTTAGTGTGACTCCTACCGATTATAATGTTGATATTGTTTACCCCATCCCATTCACTTCTCAGTTAATTTTAGCTATGTTGCTCGGACTAAGATTATCTCCCGTACCCGTGTCGAACACTTGACACTCGTATATGAATAGGACACTCGGACACTTCATTTTAGACCAAAATCACAATTTTTTTTTTCATAATATAGACGAATCGGACACTTGGACACGCACCCCGTCCCAACCGATATTAACGTTAACTTTCAGTTTCATCAAAGGCTCAAATCCATGTAAAAATACAGTGTAAACTGCCTTCAGATTATTCCAAATAAACTATCTTCATACTTCATGTTATTTTAAAAACGCGATTACTATGAAAACATATGGTAAAACTCGACATCGTCTGATCACGAGAGCCAAATAAAGACAAAATGGGAAGAGGGTATTAGACTATTAGTAGTGTAAATGTGTAATACTGCTTCAATAGGGTAATACTTAGCACAGTGAGTAACTTGTTGTGTAACTGACAGTGTGGAGTTGATACCAATGGAGTGAGCCGTGTACTGTTGCAATCATCAAAACCGTGTCTTCATACAAATATCAACTGCAATGGACTCGTGGCTGCAGTTGTTGGCAGGCAGGTCTCTGTTGTCCGTTTACTGCTACAGGTAAATGCTTAACTCTTTCTGTAATCTGTGACTCAACTGACTCGCCTGTTTTATCACCTGGCCCATATCACTAACAGCCAACTACCAGTGTCTACTACCACTAATTGACATCAGTTATCACCTCTCATCTTGTCTTTGCAAATTTGTGAACGAGTGTGTTTTGGATTTTTTGTTTTGTTTTGTTTCTTCTTATGCCTGAGGGTCATTTACTCTGAATCCTCCTCGAAATATTGCTCCGACGGTTAACATCATGTTTATATTAACTCGGTTTTAATATTTTGTGAGAAGAATTAACACTCCATTACAGTAAGAAGATAAGGAATAGTGCGTTAGGCTTAATATCTGTAATTAAGGAGAAAAGTTAAACTAAGATAATACTCTTACAAAATAGTAATAATAGTGAGGTGCACGTGCCTTCCTATAAAAGGCGGTACTTGGTGATTATTGGCTAATACTCGACTAGTCGACTTGGATATCATACTTTCACACATTGTGTATGGTACTCGACTACTTGGTGTAATAACTCTAAGATATCACGTTGTCACAAGTTGAAGGTATAATAAATCTTTTAAGTATGTAGCGGATCAGTAATTTAAAGTACTTTTTAAATTAGATGATGTCTTAATATGGTGCTGAAAATGTAACATCTAAATTCTAGTCAATCATCTATAAAGTAATATTCATTTGCTGCAAATATCCTCCAATTTTCAGTATGTAACATTGTAACCTGGTCATCCTATCTTCATACTGTTAAAGTGTTAAGTGACGTTTTTGGTTGTTGGGTACATTTATAAAGGTCGGTCCAACAACTTAACTGCATTTCAACAGCTGAGATTGTGTACCTTAGCAGTACAACGAACCCGTACACGGTCCAGTACAACGAACCCGTACACGGTCCATGTATGGATTGAGAATCTTCATAAACCGGGCCCAAGATTTGATATTGGGGTCTATATTTGCATGACACTGTTTACAAAGTTATTGATTGTAGTAAATTCTATCACCTGGGTACTGAATTCATTATTTCATTATCATTACCTTGTGATTCAATTTACAAAAAAAATATATACGATGGTATATATTTGCAACATCAATCCACATAAAGTGGACAATCAATTTCAATATTTGAAAAAAAAGTTAAAACAAAGTTTTTTTTCGAAAAAGGAGGGGTACATCTAAAAAAACGTAAAAGTTGAAGGGTACAAGTGAGAAAATCCCTTTATAATAATCATTCATCAATATTGAACACATCATTAGCAGACTTATTATAATCCGTTCATACATGTTAACTAATTTAACTCATAAAATTATGAATAATAGTAGTACTTATAATTGGGTTTGAATCTCGTGAGCATCAAAATTATCTTTACGACTCTCTTCACATGAAACAACCTATGCCCCGAATAAGCTTATTGTGTGCTAAATCTCTGTGAAATCTATCTGTTGTTAAACAAATAATGGTGGTGTGGAAGTATAGTAGATTGGCCTGCTATTTTATTGCTTCTGCCCAGTTCCGCCTAGATAAATTTACTTATTATAGAAAGAAAAACTATTAAAACAGTTCCTAATATGAATAGCTATTTTGTCAAAGAAAGTCAGCTACCATGATTGATGCATAGAAGCAAAACTATATTACTACGTGATTCTACAAAAAGCTCTCATCATTTATATTTCTATGCAGGCCAATGTAAGAACTGACATTGAAGTAAAGCTTGGAGCATGGTCATGGGACACAGATTCCGACGAAGAGTTTCGAGTGGGTGCAGGACTAGCTGAGCCATACCCAGTCACATGGTGTGCAGTCGAGTACTTCGAAAAAACGGGCTCAATTCTTCAAATGCTCCTTAGAAAAAACTCTCCAAATACCATTCATCAAGGAAGAACTCTTCTCCACCATGCCATTCTGTGTGCAAATACTAAGGCTATCAGTGTGCTGCTTGATTGTGGAGCTGACATCGAGTTTCCAGTAAAACCCTTACACATGGCTGCTCGTCTTGGGTTACAGATAATCCTCAAAGTTCTACTTGATGCCGGTAGTGATATAAACTCGAGAACTAAGTCTGGTGATACAGCTCTAATGATGTGTGCTAAATACAAGCAAGAAGACTGCCTTCAAGTATTAAATGAGGCTGGTGCCGATTTTGGGCTTGTCGACAATGGTGGCAACTCTCTGCACAAAATTGCTTGTGACAATAAATGGTCATCTGGTTTCCAACAAGTAATCTTGCAGATCATTAAAGCAGGACAAATTCCCCAAAGTAGTAATAACTCATGCTTTTCACCATTGTTGTTTTCTGCTCAATCAGGAGATATAGAGGCTCTCAAAATTGTAATGGCGCAACCAGGGATAGATCTTAACCAAGCAGATGATATGGGTTTCACGGCAGTCTTACTTACAGCCTTGAAAGGTCATGTCGAGTCATTCCGACTACTTGTATATGCCAGGGCTGATGTCAAAATACGTACTAAATCAGGAGAGACCCTTATGTCCTTGTCCGAGAGAACCCACAAGAGAGACTTGTTTGAGAAGGTATTGCTTGAGTATGCACTTGAAATGGATAGTCGAAATGGTGAAAGTTTCTATGCCCTACATTGTGCAGCACGTAAGGGTGACCTAATTGCAGTCCGCCTATTGATCAGTAAGGGTTACGATGTCAACATTCCTGATGGAGATTGCTATACACCTCTAATGTTGGCAGCCCGAGAAGGCCATGCCCATATTTGTAAGTTCTTGATCTCTCAGGGAGCTTCTTGTGAATATAAGAATCCTAGAGGTGAAACTGCAATTATGCTAGCAAGAAATAACACCCTTAAAGGAAACGATGCTGAATATGTTATACTAGATGAGCTCGCTCGTAGGTTAGTGTTGGGCGGTGCCTGTGTGCAGAAACACACAAGGGGGGGAAAAGGTTCACCCCATCCTAAGATGATTCGGATGGAGGCTATCAGTGGGATCCTCCAATGGGGGAAGTCGAGGAAGAGAAACGTTATCTGTAGGAAAGCCGAAGTGGGTCCTAGTGCAAGCTTTCGGAAGAATAGGAGAGGAAAGGGTGACGCTGAAGACAGTGGAGTGTTTCATGTGGTGACGACCAAGAACAAGGAGGTGCATTTTGTGTGCGAAGGTGGTTGTGATGCTGCTAAATTGTGGGTTAGAGGGATTAAGCTTCTAACTAAAGATGTTGCCTAACGTTTGAGTCCAAGCAATACTTTGGTTTGTAGTAGTGTAATATACTTCACCTCGAAGTATTTTTGCGATGTAAATAGTTAAAAAAAAAACAAAAAAAAAAAACTTTCTGAGATTTTGACCAAGATAATGTTAAATTCCATTGAGAAAAAGGGAAAGGGAAGGGACACAATTCCATACGCAACGATTAATTTATAATCCGTTTTCAACTTGTTAATTGTTTCGCAGGAAAGCATATACTTCCTATCTTCACTAAAATAGGACATTAAAGCCATCGCTCCAAATTAGAAGGTTTAATCACCCTATCAAATCAAAGTGATTAATCTGCGTCCTAAAAACAGATTACTACGAAAAACAGAGTGCCAGGGTATAAAACCGCGTGATGGTACAGGAAACTCAATTAAAATCTGTTGAAGCCGATCATTCTAGCCAGCAGAGATTTCCTTCTCCTTTGCTTTGCACATGTCCTCTGCCGACTTGACAAACTTCTTCGTCAATTCATCAATCTACCAAAGTGTAAGCGTTTAGAAATCAATAGTGAGCAGATAAAAAACAGATCATTGACAAATATTAAGCTGTGGTTCTAAACTACTCACTTCCTTCTCCAATCTTTTTGCGCTATCTTTGGGATAACCAGCTTTCTTTATAGCATCCAATGCCTGCATGACAATTTACAATGGTGTCCTCTTCAGCTTGTTTAAATAGCATAATTTGCTTTGATAAGGGTGAGTTGAGGATGTTAACATACATAAATGTCAAAACCACTGGACCAAAAGTGTTTTCGGAGAAAGGAGTTAGCTGAACTTGCTAAATGTCCCGAAGCAGTCGAAGTTGGAAAAAAAAAATTATAACTCAGCATGTATCTTTAGATACATGTACTACCAAGTGTAAGCTTATTGTGAACCAAATAGTCAATATCTATGCTACTCTTAGTTTGGTGCAATTATTGGCCATGCTATTTTTTGGCCTAAAATGAAGTGTCCAGGCGTCATGTTTCGAAAGTAGTGTCAGTCAACATGTGACACGCAGCCAAAGTATAGTGTTGAAGCAAAGTTGGCCGAAAATGAAGTGTCTTAAGTGTCGTGTCATTTCAAATATATTGACAAGTCAACATTTGAAACACACCAAGTAAAGTGTCCAAGTAATATAGTAGGTCAATATGAATCTCAACTTCAGCCAATTCAGGAAGACGCTGACGGTAAGAGATATAGCCACTTTTATGATTTTGTCGACAATGAACGATGACACGGGTGAGGTTGAAAGAAAATTATAAATAATATCCAGGAACCTCACTTACATTGGCATGTGAAGCGCATTGTGCTCACCTAAGCGTATTAACATAAAACTACTACCTTTTTTAACGTGAAAAAAAATGAGAAACTAAGTAAATCGCGAAAGTGGTAATCGAGCCCCTTTACTTTGATCAATTGTGAAATTCACCCCTTTAAGTTTGAAATGTAGTAAATAGGCCTCTTAAGTTATGTAAAAGGTGAAATTAAGCCCCTTGATAAAATCTCGCGAGATATTCAATTATTCATTATCTCATAAATAAATAAAATAAAACTTGAGTTCAATATGTTTTTTATTTATAAAAAAAATCATATTAAAAAAAACAATTGACAATATTGTACGTAAAATATTATGAAATGACGAAAAATTAAATAGTTTTGCACAATGGTTTTACTTTGCTATTATATTTTGCATATCTTTTTTATATTTTTTGTATCTTATGTCACGAAAATCTATTTTGAATTTTAACATTACCTTAAAATACTATTTTGTAATTCTTATTTTTTTTAAATAAGTAAAAATTGAAATATATATACTCCATATATTTTATACATAAAAAAATATATTGTGATTATCATAAAATAATTTTGATTTTATTTTTCTAATTAATGCGAACCTTTTTTCAGGCTTAATTAATTAATTTAAACTTTATAATTTATTTTTTTCATAAAAGCATAACCAATTTTATTTTTATGATATGATAAATTGAATTTCTCGTGAGATTTTGGGTAAGGAGCTTAATTTCACTTATTGTGTAAGTTATGGGGCCTAATCACTCCAATTAAAACTTAAGGAGTTGAATTTCACAATTGTAAAAAGTAAAGGGGCTTGATTACTACTTTTGCGCTAAACGAATCCTACCAAACCTGAGAGGCTAAAACAACATGGTGATATTTAAACAATGGAACCTACCATTAGATAAACTGAGTAATCTATAAGGTTGAAAACATAAGTTCCAATGGCGACAATAGATAGAATTGAGCATTCTATAAGCCAGAAGGAGACGTATAAGATGGATTACAACTTCAACTAGAGGGGAAAGGCCTCCCACTTTTTAGTGTTCCATATTCTTGGTAACTGTTTACTCTCTTAACCAATGCAACGAGTAGATCTACGGTACAAATGAGAGCATAGGCAATATGGAGTAATAGAGGTACAAAAACAAGGGAAATTAGCACACAAAAAGTTGTACAGCTGACCTTTTGACGAGATCTTCTAATGCTTTGTTTGACATCCTCACTTGATTTAGCAACAACCTTATTTATCGCCTAGACAAGACGAAACAACAACAAAATCAGTGCTTTGAGCTCAGAAAAACAACAAACAGTAGCCAGCTACAGGATTGAGCTACACCTGTATGTGTTCCTTGGTTAACCTGCTCAGCAGAAAAAAAAACAAAGCAATTCATCAGTCATATGAATATATATCAAGAAATAGCCATAACGGTCCCTTTACTGAGCAAAATGATATAAAATCAAAAGGTGAAGATGAGGTTAAAGTACTGAAACTAAGCATAAGTCACTCACGGAGGAATTGCGGCTACTAAACGTTGACCATCCGATCTAGGATTTAAGCCTAGCGGGGATGAAACAATGGCTTTCTCCAATTCTTTGATCGTCTGCCAAAAATAATCCAAGTTTGAAACAAGTATAATTAAGTCAAGGTGGGTAAGGTACCCTCAAAACAATTGAAATAACAGAAAAATGAAGACTTGAAATTCCTTAAGTTGATAAATAGAGAACATGTGGAGATTTTGTAATGTTGTATGCAAAAGAAGCCAACATTGGCCAAGTAAACTAGTTTCTATTGCACATCTACAAGGTATTTCAGACAAGTTAGCACTACAGAGATTTTGGTACATGGTAGCCTCTAGCACTTCTGAGTTAGCAACCATTTGCTTTCCATAATTGCTCTTTATAATTTGATAACCACAAACAAAATTTTGAAGTTAAATTACATATCCTTTAATTTGGTATTAACAATTTTCATATAATTTACCTGTTTTCCATGGTTCCATGTTTGATTCTGTTCGGGAAACAGGTTAAGTTCATAGAGCACCAGTGGGTGCACATATAAAGCACTATGGGGACGGGACAATTGTAAGGTCAAGGCTCAATGAGCCACTACATAAAACGCCTTGGCGCACCTTAGGTGTGTCTTATGCAATTTCCAAATTTTTATTCTCGTTCATTTCTTTGACCTTCGTTTACCTCAGTTCTCTATTTTACAAGTTCGCCCTCTTTAAAATTCAAAAGGTATTGTACATTTGTACCAAATATATATTTTAATATCGAAAAGTGAAAACGATGAGTAAGCGTGGAAAGGCACGGGTGTTGCGCCTTGTAAGCCTAAGGTTTAGTACGGACGATTTGGTTCAAGGATCGCCAACTGAGTCCCGTACCACGCCCCAGTAATCAGGATAAAAGACAAAACTTTAGTCAACTAGTGTGGGTCCAGTAGCAAAAAAACAAGGACAGCAGAAACAAGAATCTCAGGCAAAAAAAGAGCCTTGCATAAAGAAAGGTTTATTTACTTCTGGATCATATGGAGTTACTGCCAGGGTTTTGGGGTCAACAATGGTGACAAGAGCAACTCGATTCAGATTCATCTTTACACCATGAGTTTCAACAATAATATGGTCCAGCATGCCTGCAAAAAAATGTATGCAACTATCAACAATTATCTGAGCCATCTTCATATTCATTGAAGGGGTCAAATTGTCAGAGTACTGAACCTATAGATGCTCTTCCAGTTCGTAACTTAGTAAGCTCCCTAGACAACGCATCTACTGCTGCCTCCATCTGAGATACCGCAGTTGACTTTACGAGTGGCCCTATGTCTTCAACGACTTGATCTGTACCAGCATTGTTTTCATCCTCTACAAAATTTTCAATAAGCACATTAACAATCACAGTTTAAATCAAACAGACAAACTATGGTTTACCACAATGATTTCACACAGGACTAAAAGATTTTAAATTCTTTCTGACTTTATGGTGCTAGCAGTTTAGATGCACCCTAACTATGTTTAGAAGGGAGATCTATGTTACTTGGACTCGGGCAAGGGTGTTGGACATGGAAACATATCCAAGTATTATTTCATTAAAAGCTGATTAAAACACTAACAATCATCAAGAATAACCGTTAACTTCCAAAATCTACTACAGAAATAGTTAGTATTGTTTACTGTCTTCATGTCACTTAACTCTATAAGTTCTCTATTGTCTTACAGCCTACATTTGCAATTTTGATAGTCCTTTCAGTACGTGCATCTATTGCAATAATGATTGCCCTCTTACCTTTCGCAACTCATATTGATTATGGAATTTATTTTTCATCAAGGAACTCTTCTAAGAAAATGGAGGGGTATGAGTGAAACGGGACACCCTGCCTAAAAAAAATGCTGTCCTTTCAGGCAGCCATCAAGATGATATATGAAATACGTTCACGACCCCCAAAGACTAACAAAACTGCATTCGATGGCTCTGCCATATCTACTTGGGATAAATTATGAGCACATTCATTGAATTCACACAGTTTTGCAAATTCGGAGTTCACAGTACACTACTGAATTCACATACAAAGCACTTTGACAATGTTCACGAACGAACTCCTTCGCCATACAGGACGATTCGGTTTGAAGATTAGTCGTTTGAACCCCGAACCACACAACCATGAACCATTCGTCGCCAAGAAAGGATGAAAACTTCAAATATAATTAATAGTACTTAGGAAACTCAAACTTTGGAGTAATTAGGGCGGATGAGACAAACTGACAAACACAAGATAGTTCTCCAATCTCCACATAATTTCCTAATTGTTAAACTCCCTAAAGAGTGACTTTAAATATATATACCTACTTTGTCTACCAAAGTTATGTTGCATCAAATCATGAATGTATTCTACACGCCTACTATAATCTATCACGAGCGTGCTTAAAAATTATACCTGAGAGTCCGAAACTCTCTATTCAACAGCATGTTGCATATCTGATATGGCGTATTCATATCAGATTAGGTAACTTGGGCATCAATATTTTACATAGAACATTTTATATAAGTGTGGTGATTCATTTTAAATTTCCGGACAATTCGGCCCTATCTTACCCGATAAATGAATTAGAAACTACTGATTAACCTAGTTTCAGTATTTCAGTACCCATAAACAAAAGATCTCTCAGCTTTAAAACTTCACCCCACGACCAGACTTAATCTCGTTCCGCCAACAGCTACTTAAGCATTACTCAATCCAGTAAGACCTAACTTCTACTAATATAAGTCCTAATGAAACTACACCCCTTTCTAAAACAATCACCCCTTTACGAAATCATACTCTCTCCGTCTCAATCATTTTATATTCTTTGGGAGCGATATTTTAATCAAAGTTAAACAAATGATTGGCATGAAGACATATCGTAGCAATCACATAAAAATCTATTCTTTAACAAATTGTACTAGAAAATATACCTCTTACATCAATGAATTACCAATAAATTTCCCAAACCCAATTCCCAAATAAACAATATATATGTAATACAATAATACTCTTTCAAATAAATAAAATGCACCCAAGAAAAATAAGCGGGTCCGGAAACAGTCTCTTTGTGTTGCTAACACGGGGTAAGACTGCGTGAATCCGACAATATATATAAAACCAAGTAAATAAATAAAAAAAGGGAAAAACTTTACTTGATTTCCGAGCTTTAGCGAAACTACGACGGAATTCCTTGAGAAAAAGGGAAGAAGAAGAAGAAGAAAAGGTGGGATTTTTAGGGGAAGAACAAGGGTTAATTGGGGGAGAAATAATAGGGTGAGATGAAGAAATTGCAGAAAAATTGCGGGTTTTTTGAAGAAGTGAAGAACAAATTCGATGATTGTTGATTAGTAATTTTCTCATCGACATTATTTTGGTTGAATTGAACGAAATGTTGAGCAATTGGAGCAATAATCTTATGGGAAAGTTGAAAGAGGGATTGTTTTTGTAATGGTTTTCTGGGGTTTTAGGATGAACATCAATTTAATCGAATATTAAATATAATTATTAATTAAAAAATTTATAAATTTAAGCTAATTATATGAATATTTTCAGTATATCATAAATTATGTGGCATTAGTATAAATGATAGTGGTGTTATTATTGTCGGAAAAAGGAGCGATTTTATTTTCTATTAATCACGCTATAACGTATTCTGGTGTGTTTTAGGATTTTAAATATCAGTAGGTCTTGCTTGCGACGGGTCAGATCTTGCGACGGGTATTTTGTGAAAGGAAATGGGTAGAGGGGACAAGGTGGGCACCCCTTTGTGCTTCTCCACTCATCTTTGATGGGTATTTTGTGAGAGAATATGATATCTGTCTTAAGCTTAAGACGGATACCTCCGTCTTAAATGAGAATTTGTGTTTAAATATATGCAAACAAAAAGAAGAAGTAAGTGAGGAAACGGGTGAACGATATGCGGTGGGTTGAGTGAGGTTTTATTAGTGAAGTACTTCTTTTAATAATGTGAATTATCGTCTTGTTCAGGACCTCCGGTCAGAATAAATATTTTTGTCATTTTATATTGTAAGCATTAGTATACATTTAAAATACCGAGTATATTGGTAAGTCAAGGGCGAAAAAGATGATTGTAAAGTATATTAGAGTATATTGGATGTGTAGCTTGTTCATAATTCTTGCAAAAAATAAGCTTCATTTATCGTCGGTAGTGAAATTATTAGGTGATATGATGTATAAGTCGAGTTGGATGCCTAATAAAATGGCATCAACAAAATCACAAATTCTCATTTGTAAGGGGGATTTGACCCGTCACAAGCTTGCAATGGGTCGCCCCATCACAAGCAAGACTTAGTGCAACAAAATCATCATTTTGAGCCTCATAGGTTGTGAGATTAGCCATGGAGATCCTAGAAAGAAAAATAGAAAGCTTTTTTTTTGGGTTTATACCAGGATGACCATCGCCGACACTCGACAATAATGTATAATCCTTTCGTCGTGTATACCCTAAGTCCATCACAGAAATATTCGGTTGGCCTAAGAGTTTACAAAAAAATAGAATGATTTTGTGAATCGAAGGGAAGTAGACGAACGCTAGTGTCGTTTACATTTGTAATCTTGTACGTATTATTACTCCCATGTGGAAATCGGGAGAGTAAGATTATGTCGCATGAATGGCTGATCATATGCCTCGTATAAGGAATATTATATATTACTATAATAATGGAATTCACAATCATTATATTTATTAAAGCAAAAGCCATAAAAACAGTTGCAAATCAACCACAATTCAGCATGCTGACGTGTCGCAATTTTGTGCGGCCACCGTATAAATACTGTATAAA
Organism: Heliosperma pusillum; assembly: GCA_022085475.1. Taxonomy (NCBI): domain Eukaryota; kingdom Viridiplantae; phylum Streptophyta; class Magnoliopsida; order Caryophyllales; family Caryophyllaceae; genus Heliosperma; species Heliosperma pusillum. The sequence goes on from JAIUZE010000117.1 coordinate 270,350, forward strand.
TACCGTATAAATACCGTATAAATACGAAAAAATACGTATAAATACCGTATAAATACGTATAAATACCGAGCACCCACCGTATTAATACCGTATAAACAATACTGTATAAATTCAAACTAATACTATACAAATGTATACTGTCACCCTTTAAATACTGTATACTTACTATGCATACAACATATTATACATACCCCACTACAGTATATTCTACAAAACAAATTCTGCCTACCTCCCCACATTTAGGAATAAAATATTAAATACAACTGCCACAATCCCTACTCCCCAAATTTTAAGTAAATTAATCTAAAACAACACTCCACTACAATCTCTGCAACTTCCACTATCCATTACCTTATGCAATTGAATTATTTATTTTATATATATATAACTAAGCAGAAAATTTTCACCAAACAAACGTCTCTTCATCTTTTCTTCATCTGAAACCATGGAAACACAAACAAAAAAAATGATTTCAGAGTTGTTTACAAATATCAAAAACATTGAAATAAATGTCCGTGTTGTATGTTTATGGCATAACGAAAGTATCGCCAAAAAAGGCGACATTTATGGCATCGAATTATTGTTGGTGGATGAGAAGGTTAAATTTTTTCCATTATGATTTACAAAGTCATTTATTTTATTTAGAATCATATTAACTATTTATAAATAATTTTCAGGGAAGTCAAATTCAAGGAAGCATAATGAAAGAATTTTCAGGGAACATTATGCGCTGCACTACGTAGTACAGGAGATATTGTCCTACATGTTGCATCAAGTGGTATAGCTGCCATCTTACTCCCAAGTGGTCGAACAGCTCATTCTCGATTTGGGATTCCAATTAATGTTGGTGAGAGTTCTACGTGCTCAAGAATAAAACCCGGAACAGACTTATCAGAGTTGTTGATAAAGACAAAACTTATAATTTGGGATGAAGCTCCAATGACACATAAGCATTGTTTTGAGGCTCTTGATAGGAGTTTAAGGGACATCATGCGATTTTCCGATAACGTCGACCATGATCAACCATTTGGAGGGAAAGTGGTTGTTTTCGGCGGGGATTTTCGGCAAATACTACCAGTGGTGCCAAAAGGTAGTAGGGCAGATATCGTTCACGCTTCTCTGTGCTCATCTGATATTTGGTTTTCTTGCAAGGTAAATTGTTTATATCATTTTTAAAACGCAATATTCATCCACTATTTTATTATTAATAATCTTTTTTTAAACGTGTTATTTTTTTTATATACAAAGGTATTAACATTAACGAAGAACATGCGTCTACAATGTGGAAGCTCTAATTCTAATGAGGATGAAATAAGAGAATTTTCAAAATGGATTCTAAATGTCGGGAATGGGGTAGCGGGAGGTGAAAATGACGGTGAAATTGATTTAGAACTCCCAAGCGACATTCTTATTAATGATGCAACTGAACCAATTGCTGCAATTGTTCACAACACCTTCCCATCTTTTCGTGAAAATTTCAAGAATTCGGATTACTTGCAAGAGAGAGCAATTCTTGCCCCTACTCATGAGATCGTAGAGATGGTGAATGATTTTATTATGTCTCTTATTCCTAATCCGGAAAAAGTTTACTTGAGTTCAGATGAGATAAGTAAAGACGAGGGCAATACAGAGATACATGAAATATATTCTACTGAATTCTTGAACTCTATTAAATGTTCGGGTCTTCCGAATCATGAGTTAAAGTTGAAGGTAGGAGCCACAATTATGCTATTGAGAAATATTGACCAACCCCGAGGATTATGTAATGGTACTAGATTAGTGGTCACCAATCTTGGATCTCGAGTTATAAGGGCAACAGTCTTAACTGGCAGTAATAAGGGAGATAGAGTTCATATAGCTAGAATCACATTAACACCTTCAGATGCGACAAAATTTCCGGTTAGGTTTGAGAGAAGACAATTCCCAGTGGTTGTATGTTTTGCGATGACAATAAACAAAAGTCAAGGCCAATCCTTAGCACATGTTGGTTTATATCTTCCGAGGCCTGTCTTCAGTCATGGTCAGCTTTACGTTGCTATATCAAGGGTAACCAGCAAGAAGGGGCTCAAAATTTTAATTTGGAATAATGAAAGTGGTACATGTAATACAACTACCAATGTTGTGTACCATGAAATATTTCAATATCTGTAAAGTTTTATTATATGTATGAAGTTGACATAACTAATGTTGTTTTGGTTTTAGTAATTTGACTTATCAGCGTAGTTTGCAATATTTTAAAGTGTGCACTAAAAAACTTGAGAAAATGACAATGTAGGTAAATACCAAATTAAATATATTTTTAGCGAATATGTCTAAAATAAAGACCAAACAATTATACTTAAAAACCCATATTTATAAACACTTATAATTCCCGTGCATTCCTGCACGGGTTACACACTAGTATGGTAATATTGTGATAATATTGGAATACATTATATCTTTACATATTATATTAGTCCTAGTTTCTATATTGTGTCAAATATATCTTTACGATATATTCTAGGTAGATTACGTTTCTATATATTAGATCTTGTAATTGCTATATAAGCAATCATTGTCATTCATAATATTCAAGCTATTCAATACATTCAATAATATATTCTCTATATGGTATCAGAGCCTTGTGCTCTTGATAGAGGGTAACGCCTCGGAGTAGATCCTTAGGCCGAAAGTTAAAAACACCCACCCAAAACCCGACTTTATTCGGACTCTATCCAAAACCCGACTTTGTTCGGATTATATCCACACCTCTCCTTCCGCTGCCACCACCTTGGGGATTGCATCAAACCAAGTACTATGTTTATGACCACCATCCTTTTCGGCCACCACAAGAGTTTACACAAACTCACCACTAAAATTATGGCTACAACCCTTCGAGCCATCAACACAACATGGCCACAACCCTTTCGGCCACCACAAAGTTTAAACAAACTTGATTACCACTAAAATTATGGCTACAACCCTTCGAGCCATCAACACAACATGGCCACAACCCTTTCGGCCACCACAAAGTTTAAACAAACTCACCACTAAAATTATGGCTACAATTCTTCGAGCCATCAACACAACATGGCCACAACCCTTTCGGCCACCACAAAGTTTAACAAACTCACCACTATAATTATGGCTACAACCCTTCGAGCCATCAACACAACATGGCCACAACCCTTTCGGCCACCAAAACCTCGCCACAATCCTATCATCAACTTTGACCATGCACCACCCTTTCGGTCACCCACCAAAATATATCGGCGAGCTCAGCACGGAAATCTACCCTCATCGACAACGCTACTAAGCACATCATCATTCTAACTACCACATTGGCATAACTCATCTTGTCCAAGACTGCACTTGCTCTCCGATTGCCCGTCTTGCGGGAGCGTATTGGGAATATTACCTAAGTCAAGTCAAGTTTCCGTCTTGCTAGACGTTCTTAATTACTACATTTCCTAATTATGTTTCTTATATTATTAGGAAAACTATTATTATTATAATATTGTATTTCCTTAACTAGATTAGGAAACATAAAATTTTATTATTAGTATAAATAGACATCTTGTATCTCATAATTATTATGCAATTTCTCAATAAAACATATCTTTCCAATATAATTTCTCAAATTTTACGGTGCTGCTCTTTTCTCTCTTCCCATACTTGATAGTTTGACCAAAGTAAATTCCGGCTCCAAGCTCTTGTCTTTTTCCGACTTCTTGTGCAGCAACATTACGGCTCGTATCCCGGCTCGTATCCCGGCTCATCATCTTCTTCTTCTCAACGGCTCATCGTATTCTTCTTCTCAACGGCTCATCGTCTTCTTCTTCTCAAGATTGTCCTTCTCATTCGGTCGTACATCTTGCGGGGGCGTATAAGGAATATTATATATTACTATAATAATGGAATTCACAATATGGTAATATTGTGATAGTATTGGAATACATTATATCTTTACATATTATATTAGTCCTAGTTTCTATATTGTGTCAAATATATCTTTACGATATATTCTAGGTAGATTACGTTTCTATATATTAGATCTTGTAATTGCTATATAAGCAATTGACGCGGGGTTTTTTGTCGCCTTACCCCGGTCAAAAACAAAATTTATAAACTCAACTACTAATGTAGTAGCGGTAGTCGAGGTCGATCCACAGAGAGGTCAAGGATTGAGTACAAGTTCGTCTTAAACTATAAGCTAACTACGCAAATCATGAAGGAATTGATATTAAGCTAAGTAACTAAGCTAAAAACTAAATAAGTCAACTAAACTAACTAAACAAGTAATAAAAATAATGGTCTAAACAATAAGAAAGGCCTAGGGCTCGATTACACCACCAACAAGTTTCTTTCACATTCATAAGTCTCTTTAACTAGTTGTCAAGCAATCGGTTTAAGAGGAAAACGCCTCAAGGTATCTCCCGCCCCCCTCCCGGGTTCGCGGTCAATACAAGTAGTCCCGATTACCTCCCTCCCGGGTTCGCAACCGGTATCTTAGGACACAACTAGAACCCACTCCCATGGTATCCTAGCGATGGTCTAAGTCCTTAGGTCCGCATCTAATTTCCCAATTATCCCCCTCCCTTTCCCAAGGGTAGGCTTCTAATTGAAGGTCAAGGGCACCCCACCTCGGTTCCCACTCCCGTGTTCAACCTAAGTCGGTGAAACTAGCCAAGTGAAATAACCATAATCCCAAACCTAACCGGTTCCCACCGGTGGACAAGGGTCAAGGAGGAAGGTCAAGACACAAAAACAACAATAATACAAATTCCCTTAACCAATCTCAACCGATTATTCAACAACTCATAAAAACCGAGACCTAGTCATGTAAAATAAACAAGTCGGGGTCTAATCGAACCCTAGTGAGATACTACTCACTAATCATTACTAGATTAACATAAAACACATTATTAATTACTCTAAACATAATACTAAGCATTATAAAATACTAAAGATTAAAACTTTAACTAGTCTAATGACTAAAAACGAAAGAACTAACTCTAAACATAATACCCACTACACTAATTATAACATTAAATATGACAAAACTAATAAAGATGGAAACTTTAGCTAAGTAATTGCAAAAGTAAATAAAAATAGCAACTTTATATAAACTAGAAGTGGGATAGAAAATTATACCAAACTTGAATTAAGGAGGAATGAGACGAGAAATTCGTCATACAATTTTGTAAATTGAAAGACTAAGCTACTAATCTAAGCTAAAAAATGGAAAAGATGGAGTTTTTAATGGATTTTTAAAAGCAAAAATAGAACTTCTACCCTACAACTACTACTACCCTACTCCTATTCTCTTCCTATTCTCGTCTCTTTCTCCCTTCTTCTTCCTGCGTTTTTTTTTCTCTTCTTTTTGGTCTCTTTTTTTCTTTCTTCTTTTTTTTTTTTCTTCCTGTCTTCTTTTTTTGTTGCCAGCCCATTCTTGGCAATTGTGGGCTTGTGGCCTCAACAAGTGAGACAAGTTGGCACATGTTTAGGCCCAAATGATAATTTGCTCTTGGACACGCTCTCGTCTTAACCCGCTTTTCTCACTCGGTCTCTACTCGATTTGAACCTATAAATACAAAAATACGAGAGCAGTACCAAAATTCCGAGAAATAGTATAAACAATCATTATTTAAAATTAACCGACTAATACGCTAATATAAGAATAAAATAAGTAAATAACGTTAACTCGAGTTATTAAATTGCGCAAATAAGGGATAAAATGTGGAGCAAAAATACGTAAAATAAAGTGTTATCAGCAATCATTGTCATTCATAATATTCAAGCTATTCAATACATTCAATAATATATTCTCTACACCTCGAGTAGTCGAGTGTGGGGAGTTTCTATTTGGTACAGTGAATTATAGTGATCACTGATTTTTTGTCACCCAAGTAGACATAATTTCGACTATTTGAAATATGTTTTAGATAAATCTCGTAATTTTCACAAAATTTAAAAATTACTTGTCAATAAAAATTTTATTAATGGGAAAAAAAAGTAAAATTGTTGTATTAGGTAAGCGGATTGAATGAAATTTTCACTTATAATCTAGTTAAATCGAATTTGAAATGCTCTGTGACATATAGGTCGCGATTTTCATGTATGGTAAATTGGTGATCACTATATATATTATCACACGAACTAAATTTATATTACAACACTTTATATTTTATATTACTTGATACAAAAGATAGAACATCACGAATGTTATGCACTACAACCCTCAAAGAGTGCGAATGGCAAAAAAGAAACTAGTAAACATATTTTTTATTTAATTTAATATTACAAGCATGTCAAAATCCGAGTTAATATTGCCTTGCATCAATTAAGCGGCATAAATACAACAAAGCCATTTTTTCTGCAATGAAAAAAAAAGGAAATAAAGGTCAATAAGGAAACTAATTAAAAACATAAATATGCGAGTTGTATTTGAATCAAATGTATAGAATTGATTGAAACGGATGAAGTATATATGTAATGCGCAGCTGATTAATTCACTTAGACATAAGTAATGAAACAATTTAAATTCGTTTTACAATTAATTATTCTTCTTTGACAATATTGTTCGCATACAACCAAGTTATTAATTTAACATAATGTTTATTCTTAAATTTCTGTTAATGAGATGACACATGAGATATATGTAGTCCAATTAGCAGTTCCCCTATTTTGTTGTCATATAGTCCCTCCATTCAACTTAACACTATATATATATATATATCTTTTTTTCACGTTTATCAACGCGCGTTTTGCGTCGTAAATATAATTCGCTACGTATTTGCAAAAATTATACGAGTTAGATATTTTTAATATATTCCTAAATACGAATCAAACAAGATCTCACATGAATATATTTTCTCTTATGCATTAGCCGGAAATTGAAAGAGATTCTTCTTACTTGTGAATAGTGTCAAAAAGAGAAATGTATAGTGTGGAGTTGAATGGAGGGAGTATATCGAGATACAAAGTATAAAATAAGGCTTAATAAATAATCATAGACTTAATTTGTTTTCCCTTCAAATTGGTACTTTTAATGTTTTTTTAAATATTATACTAGTAATCTTAATAAATTTCTAAAAAGAAAAAAATTATACGGCTTATACGGGTAAAAGAGTTATTAGAAGACGGTTGTATACAGTAGCAGAGACATGATTTAAATTTAAGGGGTGAAAATTTTTAGTGGTGGCGAACAAGTAATGACGTAAGTTACACTCGAAAAAATTCAAAAAAATTAACTAAAAACTTCGAAAAACTCATTCGCCAACTGCGCGATCGTCAACCGCCCCTGCTAGCCCCCCTAAATCCGCCATTGGTCGTATATTTTATAGCGATAATATAATTTTATAATTTAAAATTATGATTAAAAAAGTGTTTTTACCGAAGCCTTTGGTTGGTGATCAACTTGTGGTTTGTGATCCGTGTTTTGATCAAAGTTTTGATGAGGTGGCATTCCCCCAACTGCAGTTCCATTGATTTTCTTTTGGTCCCTCGCTTTGTTGAATATTACTGTAAAGCCCTCCGCTGATGCTGGATTATTTACATCCCATTCTCCAAACTTTGGCAAGGGTCTACCTCTTGCATTTGCTGCCTGCTGCTTTTTCAAATAAAAAAAATATAATTATTATTTTCAGAAATATTAAAACCCGCTTTCAATTTAAGATTCAAATTACGAGTTATGCGCTTAAAGTATAAATTTACGGAGTAAAATTTAAGGTAGACATATATATTGTTAACGGTAGACACCTCAGTTTTCAGTTTTCCCCATGAAAAAATAAGGAAACAGGTTATAATAATAATATAGTCGACATAAGAAAATAAATACATAATGTTATCAGGTAATGTTGAATACTTATGGAGATAAACTCGACTATTCGTCCTATATATGAATCAATTAAGGACAAAATAGAGTAATATAATTTTCAACTAAAATTTTTATGTACAACATGTCAATAATGTTGTAACGATTTACTTTAGTTACTTAGATAATTAGAATATTATAAATACCGTTGTCCATCCTAAGTTATTTCTTAAGAATTGTAATAATTATCGAAGAAATGAATAAAGAATAACAACAAATATATGACATTTCAGTTAATGGCAGATAACATGTGCCCTTAGAAAAACCGTTTGAATTACTGGTATTAAGAAATGTGACATACCGATGCCATCGATGATGATCGCAGGGAGCAATGAACAATTAGGCAAGAGAATTAAATAAAATTATTGAAGAATATCAAATGGAGAAACAGTATATATATATATAAGAATAAAATATGTCAAAATAAAAAATAAAAGAGAAGAATATATAATAAGTATAAGTATACTCCTATATATGAGAATTAGAGGGAAGCAAAGGGTAAATGATAAAAATAAGAGCGAGTCATTAGGTAAAGCACATCTAATAATAAATAGCTTACCCTTAATTCTCTCTTATTTTTTATTTTATTTTCTTTGTTTTGCTTTTTAGCACCTCTAATCTAATTCAGTAATTACCTAACAATATAAACATATAAATATATACTTCTACTATTTCTTGTTTTGATATGTATATATACTTCATAGTTTCATATGGACTACATTCACGTATATGATAATGTAAATACATAAAACTGGATCTATAATAAATTATCATATTTAGCTAGTTCATTCACCCCCTATACACTAAAAGAATAAGTATTCAAAATTTTCTCGGAAAAAAACTCATATTTAATAGGATGCAAATGAATTTATCTCACTCTCAATACCATGATAGATGAATTGTTTATATAAATTCGTTTAGTTACAATTGTTTACGGTATTGTATCCGTGTATTAAAATTGCATAGTATATTTTTGCTCAGGCTCAGGCGCTCAGCCCTACCTATATCTAATGATAGCTCTTGTTATTATAACCGGTGCATTTTTTGCAGGTAATAAAACTAGTTAATGGTTATGGACCGGTTCCTCTATCTATACACGCACTCCCACGAGTTATGGGTGATTAAAGAGTATAGTGTCGCGGAATCATGGACTAAATTGCACGTCTTTGATCACCGTAACTTTCCAAATTGGCCGAGGCTTAAATGGCTAATAACTTTCAAACCTAAAGAACAAGCTATGCTAACATGTCAAAGTCGCAAACCTACCTGGTACGGTCTAAAAGATAAATCGACAACCAACTTGGATATGCAAGATATAAGGTACGACCGCACGTACCCCCGTTATGCTAAACCATGGGTGTGTGTTACAACCCTTGCTTCAACAGCCCTTTTCCGAACATTTACCCCTACGTCTTCACGTTTACATAGATCGATTACCTAAAGTTGTACTTCGTATTTGGGTTCTCAATTCACAATTTGATATAAATTAAACCTGAATATTTCTTAATCGTCTCTAAATTAAATTGGCGACGGAAATAACTTCCATGATGTCCCGTCGCAGTCCTTGTAAACTGTCAACATGAAAGACATTGAGTTTTTGTACTTATTGAGTAATTAAATAGACTTTATTCTTACACGTTGCACAAAAGACACATGATTTGGTTCAATCGTAAATCTCGATCCATGCTTGTTATGCGTTGTGCTCTGCTTTTCATTCACATTTGGAAACATGTCAAATTACATTTAAGTAGATTTCTGACGCTTTGGTCCCGTCATTAGTCTATTATACATTTATACCACATTATTTCGGTTTTAATTTAAGGGAAATGCTACTATATTAAAGTAATTTTTTCTCCGTGTAGATCATTCGGTTAAGTTTGAATTCGGGACGGGTTGAACCATTAGAGCGATAAAGCTATCACTCATGAGTTTTAACACCGATGCATTCAAATAACTCTAACACGAGCCATTTGATTAAGTTAAAACAATCTCTTACCAGCAAATCTAAGGCCTTGTTTTTAGGATTGAATTTTACTTAGCTTTTCTAAACTTAATTTTTAGAAACTGAACTTTTCTTAATTTTATTAGAGGATTTGAACTGAATTTGTAGGATTGCACTTTTCTGAATAGACCTGGACGTACCGAATAAAGGTGAGCTGAGCTGAGTTGAAATAAACTGAACATAATGAAGGTGAACTGAATCAAATTTAGCTGAACTGGATTAAATATAACCTAACTAAATTAAAATTATTGGAGCTGACCTAAACTTAAATTATACGAGTAATAGTAAAAAAACAAACATCGTTACTTTTTACTCCGTATTAAGTAACACTTGACTGCTCTGTTTTGCTGCACATTGATACACAAATTTGATTTTCAAACATTCCATTACACTTAAACCATAAACAAAAACAACAAATATGTACTTTACATTGTCCAATTTTCACACAACCCAATTCCTACAAATTACAATTTACATCACCAATTAATTATTCCAAATTCCCTCGCTTTTCTTTTTCTCCACATATATAAGACGACTTTACATAACAAATTTACAAGACAGGTCTTTTAATAACTAACATTTAAATTAATAGATCCGTTATAATAACTAACTAACTAACTTTTATGTTAAAGAAGGACTTCTCCAAAACCCACTCCTATAAAACAAATCCCACATCTCTTTCTCCAACTCCACCAATTCATTATCCACCACCACCGTCGCCGCCTCGTCGCAATCCTCCACATTAAGATAAGCTGTCCGAGGGCTGGCGACGGCGAAAGACGGCTTTTTCATCACCCGTTGTTTCCTCCTCCGTCTCATCGCTTTCCGGCAAATTCCTGCCGGAAGCTTGTACACCGCCATGACCACCAGGTTGACCACCGTACACGGACAGCAACACCACACCGCCACGCACTCTGCCGCCGTACCACCCGCCACTTCCGCGAGTCGCACCTTTCTTGATGAGCCTAGGAGTGGGTCCCGTCGGATTATTATCTGGTTTCTTCCCGCCATTTTTGTCATTATTATGATGCAATAATTGATTATTGTGTCAAAACCCTAATTTTGGAAATTTTGATTGGGTTTATCAGGAAAATTGGGTGTTTTTTTAGGAGTTTTGGGGGAGAAATAATTGGATGAATTGTTGGGTTGTTGAGATCTGAAGGTGGTATTTATAGAGGAAGATTAGTTTAATTAATTTGAGTGATTTAGTGAGATTAATTAGAGTGGTTTGTACTCGTCCTAGTCACTCATTTCTTCCCCTTTCCCTTTTACACAAAAATTAAGGAAATAAATTTGGACCACACAAAACATACTACCCCACATACAAATGAATTTAGACCACACAAAACACACAACCCCACATCCAAAAAGGGAAATAGGGAAGAAAACCCGCTTACCCAATAAGGAAAGAGGGAAGAAATGATCGACTAGGACTGAGTATTTTGTAAGTCTGAAATTTGTGGAGGTCAAAATCATAAGATGACTAGACTATTTGATGATAGTGACACAAGTATCGCTTTGCGGATTTTGAGGAAACACTCGACCCTATTCGATTTATATTAGTTTATCCCATTGTAAAAGGGTAAATGACTATCTTATCGGAAAGTTTCCACAGTATCCCTCAACAATGACATTTTGTCCTAAATATCCAAATTTTTGCTCCGAAAAATTTTAAGTGGCCATAACTCGTGTTTAAAAACTCGGAAAATGACGATTTTTTTTTTCAAATCGTTCATCTTTCCGAGTACTTCGATTTGAGAAAAAAATTTGGCGAGTTCGGAACTCGTGACCAAGAGATATGGTCACTCGAAGTTTGTTCGGTGAAAAAACTTTGACATACGAAAGCTCCTAGCCACGGGATCAAAATACGACAATTTTTTTTTTCAAATCGTAGCTCTTGGATAGATCAACGATTTGAAAAAAAAAATTAGTCATTTTCCGATTTTTTAAACCCGAGTTATAGCACTTAAAGTTTCTCGGGTCAAAATTTTGGGTATTTCGGGCAAACTACCAAAGTTCGGGGGCACCGTGGAAATTTTCCGCTACATTATTGATAGATCAATTTGTCTCATTGAAGACGGGCACTATCCGTCCCAAGCTGAAGATGGATAGTGCTCTCTCACAATATGCAAGTGGGGAATCCATTTGTCATGCGCTTGCCTTCCAACTTGCATATTGTGACGAACACTATCTGTCTTCAGCTTGTGACGGATAGTGTCCGCATTCAATGAGAATTTGTGTTGATAGATAATGAATTACTCCCTCCTAGTCACCCGTTTATTCCCTCTTTACTTATTGGGTAAGTCGGGTTTCCTTCCTCTTTCCCTTTTTAGATGTGGGATTGTGTGTTTTGTGTGGTTTAAATTCATTTGTACGTGAGGTAATGTAATTTGGGTGGTCTAAATTCATTTCCTTAATTCTTGTGAAAAAAAGAAAGGGGAAGAAATGAGTGACTAGAAGGGAGTATATTTTAAATGGATAAAACGAGTTTTTTTTTCAGGTTAGTTTGTACAACGATTCAGTAGTATACCTATAGGCTATAGTATCTAAAAATTGTAAGTATTCTTGTTAACTCCAATTGTTTCATACGGAGTATTTTTTAGATCTTCACATATAAAATAAGCATGATCGGGTAGTTGGATTGGAAGAATTGAATCAATTGTTTTCTTCAATTGTGTTAATAAATCATGAATTTAAACGGAGTAACTAATTAGGATTTAAAAATTCTATAGGACTTTAGTAACTAAATGTATAAAATTCTATAGGACTTTAGTAACTAAATGTATAAAGTATAATCTTCACATTTAAATTATACTCCCTTCTAGTCACTCATTTAGCTACTAGCTAATATACTCTTCGTCTATTAATGGTCCATTTATAAAAAAAGCTATTTTATGACATATCGAATACAAAAGAGAGTATAACTTAATCGAAGATCATTTTATATAATCAATGATCATTTTAATTATATGCTTAGTCATCCTTTTTTTGTTATTATTGGTGACAATTTATCATCATTATTCAATTCTACTTCGTATAATTTAACAAGTCTGAAAATAAACTGTAGTATATTTTATATGCGTTGAAAAATACTTAATATTCAATGATTGGTTTTAAGTATGCCTTATCATACAAGTAATTAAATTAAATTAAATTAAATAAGTCCCTAAAAAAGAAACAATAGAGCCGGTGGAGTAGAGCGACAAGCTTGAAATGTTCTTGAGTTTGACATTCAAGTTTAATATATTTGCTTAAACTCGGACCACATTTGGCTAAAGCGACAGTTATGACAAACCTCTTTTAGAAAATTAGATATCAATCTTTTATTCATTAATTAATGTAAATCCGTGATGAATAAGTTTCTCTTAAGATGAGTATATCTGTCGTAAGTATAAAATGGGTTAAATATTATCCCATTTAATTAAATAAGATAAATAATTTGCTAGCATTCTTTGAAATTTCTTTTTGTCTTACTCATGCTATTTGATTGGTCTTCAGCTTTTGACGGATAGGTTCCGTTTTCTATGAGAATTTGTGATACACGATATATTGGCAAAGAAGATAAGGGTCCTACATGTCAATACGAAATTTGATCACCCTTCTTTCTTGATTGCTTTATCTTAACAATGCAATAAAAACAACTTAAATAGAGTTACACAGATGAAATTTAAATCTCATCTTGTATGGTTGTACCATCTATAGATTTAAAATACCATGTAAAATGGATCCACAATTAAAGACCCGGTTTATACAAACTCTTATATAGGTGGTCTTGCACAAAAAATTATGTTTGTACCTTGGAAAATTTATTTTTAATAGAGTAAATTGATAAATAATACCAATATAAGGAACCTATTTTATAAACATTACCAATATAATTAATAATAATTCATAATCATACCAAAACATAAACTTTTATCTACGAATAGTACCAAGTCGCCTTAAAATCCCATCTTTACTTACCAAAAACACAAATTCTCATTTGTGACGATCACTATCCAACACAAGCTTGTGCGGGTCGGATCCCTCTCACTATCCACTTGCCCTCCCACTTGCAAGCTTGTGAGAGGGATCCGACTTATCACAAGCAAGACTAATTGTACTAAAAATGTCCAAGAAACCATCATTCAAGTACAAATCTCAACTCACCTGCTTCCAAACTCCCTCTCTTAAATTAAAGCACTTATGAAGTATGAAAAAAAGATGAGATTAAAAGACGACTTGGTAACTATTTATAGATAAAAGTTAAAAATGTGATATTAATTACAAATTATTGATTATTGATTATGTTGGTACCAATTATAAAATTGGGTCCTTATATTAATACTGTTTATCAATTTACTCTTTTAAATATTGAAAGTGCATATGAACTAAAGTTCGAACCTGAAAAACACCAGAAAAATTGTTATGCATATAAGAATTAAAAGTTTTTTCCCCACCAAAAAAACATGAGGCAAACAATCATGTGTACAAATTCTTACTTGTGTCAGTCACAAGTTATAACAGCACTTACAACCGATTTAAACAATGTTTAAAAAAATAAAAGGAGGTGACATCACAAGCTTGTTAATGTTACAAGCACGACTTTCTGTCAAAAGTAAAGTACTCCTTGAAAAACAAACTTATCGATATTATGAAATATGTTTTAGATGTCGAATCTTCAACAATGATTTTTTTTTAATCTATAGAAGTAAAATCTTAGCTTGGCAAAGGTAACAAATAACACAATGGGGTAGAACATGGTTCATTTACCCGTCTCAATTCCTACATTTTTCAGCAAGGAAACCTAAGAAAAGGCTATTTGACTAATTCTATGTTGTATACTTTATGGCAGGTCAAGCATTTCCAGGTTTCTCCAGTTTATCCCAAGAAATTCATTATCACCAGATGGAGCACTAGATTGCATAGAACGAAGTCTGCAAAAGCTCGCTCGGGAGGTAAATCCTGCAATTAGATGGATTAAATTAGAGATTAAGCTACATAATCAAACAATCACCCTAATAAAGATCGAGGATGTGTTATATAAGAACATCTTGTAATAACTTAAGAGAAAGTCTCGTGTAAAACGGTGTTACGAGTAAAACCGGTACATCAAAGTTAGTATGGGTAGTTAGTTGATGGATATTTAAGTCAGTAATTAGGGGTTTTACATTAATGCTTGTGTAAAACCGCATTATACAAGTATTATTGATAACTTAGTGTATGACCATCTTCCTAGTGAATTTACCGAGTTCCACTCCCTGCCCGATCATAGCCATCTTTCCCAAATAAAAGGGAAGAGAATACCAAACAAACTGAAATGAGGGTCATATGTAGCATTCACATATCTGAACATCACACAGCACTATCCATTTTATTAAGCAGGCTTGATATCCATCAGGCGGTATCATTGATGTCTCAACGTAACGCAATAAGTTTTTCTTAAAACCAGCAGAATGCCTTTAGCGTTATATTACCATGATGACATGTGCCAAATTTTCCAACTACCAACTTCTATTGAACATCTCCATTTTGCTACCCCTTAAAATAATCAATGCATCACATTGGGGTGTAGAGTCCTGATACCTTCAAACTCTTTGGATAGCGGTCAAGTTGAGATGTATCAGTGCAAATATAATACACTACCATGGTTAATTGGTTATGCTTCAGTTCACATAAGCCTTGAAGAAGTAATTGCGTTTCAGATGGCATTCAACCAAAAAAGAAACCTTAGTGAACAGCTGAACAAATTACGCCCTAACAGATATAGATAGTTTCTCAAATAAATTAAGCTATGTTTAGAAATACATCTTCATTCTCTACATTTCCTTGCCATCCATTTTTCACCCCCAACCACAGCACTGCATATCTTTTTAACTTTTGCACTTCTATTGCATATTGATGAGTCAACTTTCTCTTTCCCGCTTCTTGATTGACTATTGTTACTTCTCTTAAATTCATGTTAAGCGTATTTTACGGCTTGCTAGGTATGAGGTAATTATTATGGGAGCAACATAGCTCAATACAAAGGGATAGTCCGAACGAAGAGGAAATAGGGTTAGGTAGTGGGTAGTTGATAAGTAGTGGTGGTGGTGATGGAAAGAAGGGATGATAAGGGAATATTACTCCCATATAGGGGTAATGCATTCCCCTACGGAAAAGTGGGTAACTATTACCCATTTATGGGAAATTAAAATCTTACCCTCCCATCCTCATTTTAGCCGGATGAGCCATATATGTTCAAAAAGTAGGTAACTACTACCCATTTAAGGGAAAGTCTGAAACATGAGGAAATAGGGTTAGGTGTAGACCTTGGCAAAATTGACCCAAACTGCACACGAATTGAGGACCCGCATATGACCCGAGAGTCTGAGGCCCGAATTGACCCAACTCTATTCAACCGGACCTGAATGTTTATTATCACATAGTGGTTGGTACCTCCAAATAACTTGACAACAACCCACCCAAAAATGGCCCGAACCCGAAATGACCTGACCGAGCCAACTCAAATTCTTGCAAACCCGAATAACCCAAACCCGATTTGACCTGGCCCAAACCCGACCCGATTGACCAGTTTGCTAGGTGGAAGTAATACGAAAAAGCAGGGTTAGCCATATATGTTCAACCTTTAAGCAAATAGACAAACACCTCAAATGAAGTAACAAAAGCAACAAACAGATGGAACTTCGAGAAAGAACCAAACCTTGAATTCCTTGTTTTCCTTATTCACTTGAATGCGGAGACACACTACAACATCGTTTAAATGACATAAGTTTCAGGTAAACTAAAAAAAGTCCAAAAGCAACAGCAATTAAAAGATACAGATTATACTTACCAGCAAGAACAGCTGTCCCAACACAAGAAAGTACACCAGACAAGAAAGAATTGAATGGGAATGATCCAACTGTTGCCATATAAGCTACCTGTAAAGAAAAATCGGGGATATTAGATCAGAAAAAGTGAGCAAGGTCACCACCACATGCCATATTGTTCAAACAAGTAGCATCATAAGTGAACGTAGAACAACATAGCTGACATCATACTAGTAAGTAGTAAGTAGTAACCATGCATAGCATCTATTTTGCAAAATAGTCTCAAGATGGAACAGTAAATCAAATATTCAAATAAATGAGGAAAAAGGATGGGATTCTCAAGTAAGAAAAATTTCTCAGTCTACAGAATGGTTGTAATTGAAATATGTACAGTTGTTAATGTCATTAAAAGTCACTGTCTATTTTACCTCGATGGGTTCGATTGCTTATTACAAAAAAAGATCCCCATCAAGACAAGTTAGAATTTCGACTTCTGGTTAACCTCATCAGATATCTCTTATATGAGTTATGTACGAGATACCCCGAGAAATGGGGCTTGGATCTATTGGTCTAGATAGCTGAACTCAAGACTTCAGAAACATGGCCTAACATCTACACGCGCATAATAATAACCTTCAAAAGGCTTGGCCTTTGGTAACTCGCTTTCTCCCAAAGCCCATTTCATACAAGTAATTTGTTTTGCAACCTCTTTATTGGTTCAATAAGCTTCCGAGCTAGCGATAAAAGGCTATTGTGAAATAGAGCTCCTATTATGACATTGTCAACATGTGAGCGACTGAGCGTCTGACAAAATAAGAGGTTTTTCTACTCTATTTACCGAATAATCACTCCTTCCATCACCAGCTCTGAAACCTCGTGAATAAACCTCCCTCCTTGCGGGCATGGCTCAGACCGTTTCACATTTATCTCAAAGCTACTACAGAACAAATCCACATGTTTCCAGATTGCAATTCATCCATACCAAATCAACCGAAATGTGAGCATTATTTCGATACGGAGTCGATAATAAGATCAAAGAAAACAGACAGAATGCTAACACAATCGCCAGTTTAACAGCCTAAAAATTAGGGTTTCTAAACATTAAAAAACGTAAAACATAAAACCATTAATCCCTAAAATCAGCAATTTCTATTACAAAATTGATACCTGAATGAGAGCAGTGGAAACTGCGAAAATGATGTAAAGATCGATGATCTACACAAAAACAACCACGAAATCAGGAAAAAAAAAACACAAAAAATTGAAATGAAAGGAAGATTAGTGTGATTGAAGAAGGATTGAAAATAGAGACCTTGAGATTGGTAGGAGTAGCGGTGTAAGCGGAACGAAGAGAGTTGAAGAGTGCTTGTGCATCCTTAGCTGTTGACTTCGCCATTGTTGTCTCTCTCTAGTCTCTACCACTCTATTGTGCTTGTGTTAGTGATTTAAGAACCCGAAAATGGTACTACTGGTCTACTAGATTACTAGTAAACTTGTTTCATAAAACCCGAGTTCTCGTTCTTTTTGACTGAAATTGTTTTAAGTGATTTGATCTTGGGAACGTTATTATAAGCCTAAAGAATAGGGCATTGGTTTATATAGGGGATAGGCCCGACTTGACTCGCCCTCCACTACGAGCCGTGTCAAGGTCCCGCATATCATACCGGCCTGCACTAAACCCGCCTAAACCCTTACGGGCCTTGCCCACTCTAGGCCTTCGACCCGGGTTGTGACTGGGTTTCGCATCTCCGGCCTTAGCCTGTCCGTTTGACCATTCCTAATTGGATAGAGAATTTTTACGTTGAATTTAGGTGACATGATTCGCTTATTACTTCGGTAAGTCAATTGGAGAATGTTGAAGAATTTTAACGTGCCTTTTGTGTTATGAAAATCGTTTTAGCACGTTACTTAAGACGTTCAGAACCAGTTTGGTGCACAAATTTGTTAATTTTCTTGAGTTGTAATGTGGTATTGTCTAAGCCAACACTAAACTTAAACCGAACCTTTTCATATAGTCTAAAACTTGTTTGGCTTACTATTAAATATTAATAGATTTGTGCTTATAACTCTTCTTTTTTGTACTAAAAAATGTCTAATTCTTATATTTTCATCACTATTAAATAAAGCCCAATTTCCGTCAAATAATAATTTTGACTGCGATTGTTATACTAATAATAAACACAAATTCTCATTTACAACAGACCATGTGGTAAAGTTTGATACTCTGAACCTCTTAAGCTAGTATCCATCTTAAGCAACATTTACCGAATAATAAAATGAAACCCAACAAAGTTTTATATTTATTTGAGAAAATTGTTGATTACAGCCTTATAAAAATCACGTTTTGAAACTTACAGCCTTATATAATTTATTTTGAAAATTACACCTAATCACTTCTGCTGATAAATTACACCCAAAACATATACTCCGACAGAAACTTCATGCAATTTTTAATTTTGGTCATTTTAGTTCATCGTTTAGGACAGATTTGTCCTTACCTTTAAACAATTCATGATTTCCTTCATTTCTATACTCTTATGTTTAAATGATACACATAAAAAAACTCTCAAACCCAATCATCAACTCACAATCTCTTTCTTATGTCTCTCTTCTTTCAACATCTCCCCCGACCTATATTCTCTTTTATCTCTTAGAGTTCTGCTCTATTTTTGCCATTAGAAGTCGCATTTCAATCATATATTACAAGTATAGTTTAAATTTTTTTAATTTTATCATTATTATTTGTAAACTCTTTTTCCCCAAATTGATAATATTAGGGTTTATCAATTTAGGTAAGATAAAATTAAAACTTTGGGTGCATGAATACTTACTCTTTGAAGAAGAACCGTTTGATTATTGCACCGCTTTGACACTCATAATCTGAGCCCTAACTAACTATGGCGACGAGATTTCTACAGAAATTTGGGAATATTTTTATAGAGATGGATATATGAGAGTTTTAGGGTAAAATTTTGTGAGAGAGGTAAGAAATCTGGGGTAAAGAGGCTTTAGAATAAGAAAAGAATATTTCGAGGCTTTTTAAAAAATCACCGGAATCCTCATTATGAAGCAATTTTGGAAGGAAAGTAATTAATTGAGTGCAATTTTCAAATAAAATTATATAAGGATGTAAGTTATAAGGCTGTAATTAACAATTTTCACTATTTATTTTAAAAACCTAACTAAATGGTTCGGATCAGTTCGGTTCGGTTCGATTCGATTCGATTGGTGGGTTTGATGGCGTTCGGCCGTTGTTTTTCGCGAAAAACTAATTAAACCCTTCCCTCCCTCCCGAGTCCCACCCCAATCCACAAATCGCTGAAGAAATACCAACAAATCAATTAAACCCTATATTTGATAATTGATTGAAGATTAATCTATGTAATCACTTTTCTTTTCCATATTTTTACTTTTATTCTACTTGTTAATCTTATGCAAATGATGCTTAGTATTGGGTTTGCAATTTGTGTAAGATTATGTTTTATTTATGCTAATGAAGTTCCCCATGATGTTGGTTTAGTGAACTAATTATGATTATGCTTGTTTTTTTTGTTACAGATTGTTTAACATTATGTGGGTTTCTAAAATTACTAGTTTTGGAGCTCATGCAGTAAGAAAATTGGCTCAAGGTGTGTTTTTTAATATCCTAAAGTTACCATGTTCTTCTCTTTGATTCTATATTCCCTTCACTTTGGTCAATTGTTTAATTTTGACGGGTATTTTTGTTGAAGATAAACAAATGATTGAGACGGAGAAAAATGTGGTTATTGATTAGTTTTATTGGTCAAGTGTTTAAATTAGCACAAAGACTTGTGTAAAGGAGTGTTAGACTAACTTATTGGGAATCAAATTGTTAAAGTTCACAACTTTGCATATAATTATGGATCAAACTGCACCTTCAAGGCTTTAGGCAGTCATTATATGCTAAACTCCTGCCTGTTAAAGTTTTGTTTTCGAGAAACTGTAGTTTCATCAGGTCCATTTGATTATATACATTTTTCAAAGTAAGCGAGGAGGATTTTGAAAATCGTCTGCAATCAAATGAAATAGAGGAAGGACTACAGTGTAGGAATAACACATGATCATCAGAGGAGAAGGTATAGTATGATGCAGAGTCTTATTACCTTGTTCGCAGATGTAACTCCTGAAACCATCTGATAGGATAATACTCCTTCGTAGAATGTCAGCAGGTAGCGGTTTGCAAGTGTGCATTTGAGAAGTTGCTTCATAAATTGGAATATGGAATCCTTGTTTGCTTGTAGGGTTATGCATAGTTTCAGTGGGAGTTTTACACAAGATCCTTAAGACGATGCTATTACGTTATATTTTGATACCATGCTCTTTGTTCTCCTAGGGCAGGTAGGACTTATACCAAGGACTTTTTATTCCAATACATCTGGTTGCCGCCTACAATCCCTGCTACGGCCTGAGCAGGTATTGTTTTTCTAAGTTTTCTTGCAAAAAAAATAGCAATTAATTTATCTTAAAACAGATGGTGCTTGTTTCAAGTGTCAAACATCAGTTCCATCTGTGGAGAAGTTTTTCTGTAACAAAGCAAGTTATAAGATTATTTTCTTGCAGATATAAACATAGGATCAAATAAATTTTGTAGTTTAAATCTTATCACCTTATTTATTTGTGGTGAAGTGAAATAGGGCTTTGTTATAATCCTCTATTGTTTAAGGTATTGTATAAGTATCATTTTGTATCGTATTTCTTGAACAGAAGATTAAGCATACTAGTAATACCCATTAGCATAATTTATGGAATGTAAAATTCCCAATGTATTGGATACTTTATTCAGAATGAATCATGCATTTGTATCATGCGTGTTAATGTGCTATGAATTAGGCAAGGTCCATAGACGTAAAAAAGAATAGCTTTCACCCTACTGCAAAAGATGTACCCGGTTTTCATTTTAGATGAGTACAAAATGTTGGGGTTTATAAAAATCCGTTGATTTAAATCTATCTCCAACCTTTTCTCTTTTAAGACAATTTTCCGTAGTACCGTATGTCATAAGGTTAGTGTCAAACCTTTCAAAAAATAGCAATTATCTATGTTGAATTATGAGAAAACAATTAGTTGGTGTCAATGGTTCCAGAAGGGTCTTGCATTGTAGGAGTATAAACTATACGTTAGTGATTGCCTTTTATTTTTCTCCCTTGTCAAACCTTTCATTGAATTCTTCTGATTTTCAATCAGAAGCATCAAAAATTTTGTACCGCGGCTTCAGTAAATTCTAGCTCTGATGGGAATGAAGAGAAGCAAACGTAAGTGACATTTCCCCTTTGCTCCCTCTTTTTTTTGTTTCGTGATGTTGCTAGCAGAAGTTGTTTCATATTTGGTCAAGTAAACCTAACTAGAAACTAGTTAGAGCCAGGAAGTGCTGTAATTCTAAGCTGAATTCAGCGACATGCGAGGTTTGACCACTAAATACTTGAATGCTAATTTTTGAGTGATTTGTTAATCTAAACAAATTAACAATGTACTCGTGCCAGACTGCCATCTATGGTGTAGTTCTCTCATGTAATTTTGAAGCCTTGCCGTGTCTTTCTATTCATCTATGATCTTTGTAAATGTGTAGAGTAAATGTGACATTTATCGAAACTGATGGAACGGAAGTTAATGCTAAGGTTCCCATTGGCACAAATATGTTGGAAGCTGCGCATTTATATGACATTGAGCTTGAAGGTTAGCACTCTACAATACCCATGTTCGTAGTATTTGATTCCTATGTGTCCTATAATTCGAATTCCACATTAATGATGATCTCTTTCGCAAAATAAATTCGTGTCAATTATAATAAAGTTTTCGCAATGCCTAAATGTTTTCGAGCCTGGCTTTCAGTCTGTCACGTATCAGTCTTTCACATATAGTGATGTGTCTTTGTATTCTAATAGCATTATGCTCAACTTTCTGCATCAGTAGTAAAACCATTTTTTGCTGCTTTTCGTTACAGGGGCCTGCGAAGGATCCTGCGCGTGCTCGACATGTCACATTATTGTCACGGTAAACCAGTCAATATCTACTGTCGTTTCTGTTCTTTGCTATTCAAACCCCCTCTTCATCGACTACATTCCTTTGAATGTGTACTCCATCGATTACAGTAGGTTATACCCTTTTACTTTGAGATGGGTTTTTTAGGAAAGGTTCAAGTGTGGTTGTTGGCCATTTTCTGAAGTGGATTACGTAATGTCCCAACTTTTAATCGAATCTAAAAGGTCATGCAATTGGATTTTGAGGCCATTTTAGGCTAAAGTTGAAAAAATACTAGAAAACTGCTGGAAGCAAGTGAACAACCAAAAGACGAAAATGTATATAACCTTCTGGAATAAAGGGGAGTAACAACTTCGACTCTGTTTGGCAGGATATGAGTTACTATAACAAACTACCAGACCCCATGGATGAAGAAAACGATATGTTGGACCTTGCCTTCGGACTTACTGATACGTAAGTCTCCTTAGTCCTTACCTTGTCCTCCATTTTATTATTAATTTTGCTCTATTCTGTATTGGTATTCAATATTCCTAATTGGCTGCTTGTGTAGGTCACGTTTGGGGTGCCAAATCCAAGCAACATCTGAAATAGACGGAATTCGATTTGCTCTACCTGGTGCCACAAGAAACTTTGCAGTTGATGGATTTAAGCCAAAGCCTCATTGAACTTCTTTTCTCCACCAAAATAGGCATCAGATTGAATTATTTGATTGATTTGCCTCTCCATATCAATCAATCATTTTTTCAGAACATCGCCATTGATTTTTTCATAACAGCGCTTTTGCATATCCTAAATTTTGTTATAGTAGTTGTAGGCTTGGAAAAGTAGCAAGTGATGGATTTTGAATCCCTACTTGTGTAAACAAATTTAAACAACAGGAATCTATAATGAATTAATGATTGATGAATGATGACTGTAATTCATCTAAGTATTTTGATTCTTCCAAAATTGATTTGTTGTATTTCTTATCCGAAAAAAGAACCACCTCGTCGTAAACTCAGAGGCGTAGCAAAGTCGTGCGAAATGGGGTCTCAAGACCGCACTTCAACCATGATAGTTAACATGTTAGAGTGGGAGAGTTTGTTCTGTTTACTCATACTAGAGAAACTACTCGAAGTCCATTTTACAGCTATAAAGAAAAAATGGTATCAGAGTATAAAACAGCTACGAATCATGATTCACGTTCAAATGGCACGCATGGTACATAATACTCGAAGAGCCAACAAAAAAAGGGTAAGCCCTCTTTCCTTATCTTGGTCTCGGTTTAGCATTATATATGGATTTTGATCAAATGGAAGGTCGGGGTTCGGAAAGCTTCAAATCATCGTATGGTCCGACTTCGGTAATTTCTACGCAACTCTATTCCGTCGAATGATAAAGGAGAGTGGAAATGGAATAGATCTCAGAGAAACTGCTAGTTCCCATCTCGGCATCAAGACTGCTTTCTTTTACCCGAGGAAGAAGCTAAACAAGACATACTATGATTAACCTTTTTACGGAGCACACATTATACATTACACTTTTGTTATAACACAAAGCCACATATGCAGTAAAATATATACCGAGTATAAAAGTACTACTCCGTATGTATTAGAGAGATTTGAACTTATGTTTATTATCTTCGATACCTCCATCTTAACCGACTAAACCAAACACCACGTCCAAGTCCTACCACTTAAAGTCTTCAACCATTGCTTACCAATTAACGGTAATTACCAAACTTCACCAAAATTGATTGAATACATCTCTCATTTCATCACACATCATCTCCTTCTCCACTAACTGTAACTCACAATTCCCAATCACTTCACCTTTAAACACAATGCAATCCCTTTCCTCTTCTCAACCCTTCATCAACTCCACAACTCCTAACAACTTCAACAATTTCACTACTAACCTCAGTTTTCCTGCAAAATTGTCTGCTACCCAATTCAATTCTTGCAAAAATAGAAAAAGGGTAGCAATCAATTCTAAATTTAAGGGATTACAGTTTGTGGGTTTATGCAATTCTATTGAAAAACAAAATAATTCATTGTTTGGTTCATTGGGTTATGTAAATTGTACCAAAGTTTGTAACTTTATGTGTGATGGGCTGAGATTAGGGTTTTATAATTCTGATTTTGTGTTACAGAATCAGAAAGTTAGGGCTTTTGAGGTAAATTGTGTAGTGGGTAGGAAAAAAATGAGAACTTTTGGGCGTTTAAGAGCAGTGATGAATGTAGATGAAGTAGTGAGGGAAGAAGTGAGTGGAGGTGAAGATAAGAGGAAGTATGATGCAATTGTTATCGGGTCTGGTATCGGTGGGTTGGTTGCTGCAACACAGTTAGCTGTGAAGGGAGCTAAGGTTTTGGTGTTGGAGAAGTATGTGATTCCTGGTGGTAGTTCTGGGTTTTATGAGAGGGATGGGTATGTATTTGATGTCGGTTCGTCTGTGATGTTTGGCTTTAGTGATCAGGTTAGCTTGGGATGATTCATTATTCTTTCTGTGCTTTTTTATTTTTTTTGTTGTTGTAGTTGGCTAACTTGGGTTTAGTGACTTGCTGTAAGTGCAATATCTGAGATGTTCGAGCTGTGCTGTTTCGGGTTTAGGTTTGCCATGTTGCGAGTTTTAGACATTTGAACTGAATTTTCTTGTTAGATGGTACTGTGTTGTTTTCAGCTTTAGATGGTTTGCTCATGCTATCAAATTGTACTTTGATTGAAGTGAATAGATGATAAAGCATCAATGTAATACTTGTTAAGATGCTTCAGTAGCTTTTAGGTAAAACAAGTCTTGTGTAATGGCCCATGGTTTGTGGATTTTGTTGATTTGAAAATGTGCGCTTAAGTTTACTTAGCTAAATGATCGGAATCATCCGACATGTAGGAAATGCGGTACCTTGCCTCCTCTTGATATATATGGCTAGGAAGTGCATGCAGAAAACTTCAATTTGTATATGGTGTCTTTTTCAAGATTTTCCTATTTTTGCTGGCTGAATATAATGTGTATGCGTCCTTGAGATATTGACTATCATGTTTCTCGGAACTGTTTAGGTGATGAATAAAGCTTTGGAAGTAAATGATGTGATAATGATCTTGCCACTTTTTTGGTTAATCTTTGAGTACTTAGAGTGCCGCGCTTCTTAAAATCTCCTGTGGATTTTCAGGGTAATCTGAACTTAATCACTCAGGCATTAGCAGCAGTTGGCCATAAGATGGAGGTCATACCAGACCCTACAACAGTCCACTTTCATCTACCAAATAACCTTTCTGTTCAAGTGCACAGACACTACAGCGACTTTGTCGCTGAATTGACTAGTAAATTTCCCCATGAGAAAGAAGGTATTGTCAAATTCTATGGGGTGTGTTGGAAGGTCAGTTTCGAACTAGGCTATTTTGGGCCTTCTTCAAGTTATCATCTTCGTGTCATCTGAGACCGAAGGTTCATAACTGTATTTATTTTGTAGATCTTTAATGCCTTGAACTCATTGGAGTTAAAGTCGCTTGAGGAACCTCTCTATCTTTTTGGACAGTTCTTTCAAAAGCCGCTTGAATGTTTAACCCTTGGTAAGTCATTTCTATCTGTCCCTATAATCATTTGATTAGCCAAGAAGAGAAGTGAGGCGGATCAAGGTAACCTGATTCGCTATGGATACGCCCTTACCAATTCGTAATTCGCGATTACAGAATGTGAGTTATATGTATTTTCAGTAAGCGAAAAGATATAATTTGCTCTTGGCGATTCGCGATGTGTAGGGTACCCGAGCGAATCCGGTAACTCTGAGGCGGATTATTAGTCCATCTCACTTGCTATCAGTTATCACTTTTGACCTTCATATGATTAAAAGTGTCTTATCTGATGGTGTGTTTCGACTTTCGAGCCTTCGCTAGCATGGTTCTGTAAGTTGAAAGAATGTGTAAACACATACATTTAGCTATCGGAAAAAGTTTTGCCTAAAGTCATCGACTGACTGATTTTTTTCATGAGCACACTTGTCTTGGCTGGTGGGGGTAAGTCTACTGTAATTTTGACCTTCTTAGACCCTCGCTGGCATTATACATTGTATTGTGGTGTTGTTTTTTCCCTCATGTCCCTTTTTGACAGATCTAATCATTACGTCTGCTTGCTAAGATTCATTTGAGAGCATGCCAACATATGGAAGCCATTTATCCAATATGAGAATGGTGCATGCTTAATGTCTAAAGTGCTGATACTTTTCTTCTTCCAGCCTTTTACTTACCGCAAAATGCTGGAGAAATAGCTCGGAAATATATTAAGGATCCTGAACTGTTATCTTTTATAGATGCTGAGGTACTTCATGTTGCTATGTTTTTTCATCTTAAGCATATGATTATTATTCAGAGTTAAAAACACTTGTCCAAAAAAAACGGTTTGATAAAATTGTGAAGATATGTGTGATTTCATGCAGTGTTTTATTGTGAGCACCGTTAATGCTTTGCAAACTCCAATGATTAATGCAAGTATGGTAAGATATATCTATACATTTGTTTTTTTTATGCCTTTTGTTTTCGTTCATTTCATTTTTTCGTATATATACACATATATACAATTTTTCTGAGAGGACATATTATACTCTATATAGGTATTATGTGATAGGCATTTTGGAGGGATCAATTATCCTGTTGGTGGTGTAGGTGGAATAGCCAAGTCTCTAGCACAAGGCCTAGTTGACAAGGGAAGCAAAATACTTTACAAAGCGAATGTGACAAGCATCATTCTGGAGGACGGGAAAGCTGTAAGCTCATGTTTTCTTAGATGCTATGATTAGTTAGTATAGGAATACGGAATACCTAAGGTGCTAACTAGAAGATTAGGGTTTGTATTCAATTATAGTACTTTGACACTTCACCAGGGACGGTTTTGTTAGGGTTCAGGGGGTTCAATTGAGCTCTCATAGCTTAGGTACAACACAGATTATAACTTTTAATAATCACCAATACATTTAGCCTAGTGGTCGGATGCTTGTCAACTGGCTTTGAGAGGAGTGGATTCAATTCAAGCAAAAAAAATTTCCGACTTTTCCTTTTTTGTCACTTGTGTTCTTATTATTTGTAGCATTTTGTGTGTTCGGCAGTCCGATAATCCAATACGACACTTTGACACTTCATTTTAGGCCAAAAACATCAAATGTGTCCACAAAATACTTATCTCAACACTCTGACATCCTGTTACCCTCTGACACATGCAGTGTGGTCGGGCAGTCGGAGTGACATAGGTCCCTTACTACTTATACCATTTTACTATTACAGGTTGGAGTAAGGCTTTCTGATGGACGGGAGTTTTATGCCCGAACCATTATATCAAATGCCACTCGATGGGATACCTTTGGTAGGTTTAGTCAACGAACAATGCTTTCATATCCTTTAAACCAGGGTCCAGGTTTCATCAGTTTTGTTGGAAGATATGTCACATTGCAGGAAAACTTCTGAAATCTGAGAAGCTTCCGAAAGAAGAGGAAAGTTTTCAGAAATTGTATGTTCAGGCTCCATCTTTTCTTTCTATACACATGGGAGTCAAGGCTGAAGTCTTACCTCCAGATACAGATTGTCACCACTTTGTTCTTGAGGTGAGACTATGTGTTGATAGTTTGTCATGAAAGACGGTTTAATCCTTTTTGTTACTGTTCCTACGGAAAAGCAGCTGATGGTGTTGTTTCTTTATCATGTAGACCGACTGGAAAGATTTAGAAAAACCTTACGGAAGCATATTTTTGAGCATTCCTACGGTTCTCGATTCTTCATTGGCTCCTCAAGGACACCACATACTACACATATTTACAACTTCTTCCATTGATGACTGGCAGGTAAATGATTTAAAAAAACTGAATAATGTAAAGTAGAGGGTCTGAGATGCTTCTCTGAAAGAATCCGCTCTACATTTCTACCTCAGGGACTTTCTCGTGCAGGCTACAATGAAAAGAAGGACCTTATTGCGGATGAAATCATTAGCAGATTGGAGAAGAAGTTGTTCCCAGGGCTGAAATCTTCAATCACGTTTATGGAGGTATTTTTATTAACAACATTACCCCAGTGCCTTTATGGCTCCCGCCTATGGCTAATGCAACCTGTTATAGTTTTTATTATTTACACATCATGATGACAGGTTGGGACTCCAAAGACACACAGACGGTACTTGGCTCGTGATAATGGCACATATGGACCGATGCCACGAGCCATTCCAAAAGGATTACTGGGAATGCCATTCAATACAACGGTTAGCTCAATATACCAGTTTTTCACATTATGTTGTCGTCTTTACGTTGGCTTGTGAACTGGAAATTCTGCTGTCAATCTTGCAGGCGATAGACGGTCTTTACTGTGTCGGTGATAGCTGTTTCCCAGGGCAAGGAGTCATAGCTGTAGCCTTTTCAGGAATAATGTGTGCTCATAGAGTGGCAGCTGATATTGGTGAGTTATTGTCATGTATTACCGTGCTAGTGGCGGTTCGATGAAGTTTGGTTATCATTTGTATTTCATTGCTTGAGTTTTGACTGCAATAACTGATCCTAACCTTATATCTCTTCCCAATTAGTCTCCTTAGAGACCGTATCATACAAAAATAATGTGAAACCGACCGTTTCTAAAACCCACCTTCATAGCCATTAACCCATAACCACCCCCATAATATAGGTCAACCTCGTGATAAAGTTATGATAAATCCGTCTGAAATGAGAATGATGTGTTCATGATTGGTCATGTTGCCTTAAAATCTTGCTCAAAACGCAGGGTTCGAGAAGTCTTCCCCGGTACTTGATGCTGCTCTCCTTCGTTTGCTTGGGTGGTTTAGAACACTGGCATGATTGGTCAGAACTCCAAGCTTGAAGCCTATCAAAAGGCGATCGAATGGATCACATTGCCTACAATCCTACAAGATGTGGTTGAGATCAAGGTGAAAACACTTCAATTTTGAAGCTGCTTGCTAAATTGGAGTTATACATACAAGGATTGGGATCAGTTTAGGTTCTCTTCACATACACGATAGTCGATACCATGCCGGGATAAACACTTGATAGGCATAGTGGCTTGTAGAGGTTGTTGTACATACACACCCTGACCTTAGTCGAACGTACTGAGCAATGATGCTTGAAAGAGTTTATGTTAATTCGATCATTCGATTCTTATATCATAAACAAATTGTTGACAAGTATATTACAAAAATGCAAATAAATAAATATTACTCAACAAGAATAACTTGTCAGAGTGATAGTCATTGCTATCCAAGTATAACATGAACCGTCCGTAAAAAAAAAATTATACGCCCTTTGTTCCAACTATTTGTTTATATTTGATTGAATATTACTCATAAAGAAGAAAAAAAAGGTAAGCAAATGACTCGGATTAAGAGAGTAAATCTTTTAAAAGAACTTATTACATACTCCGTATTTCATAGTTGATACCGAACAATTCCCAAAAAAAATTCTGACAGTTCCATTCCTAATTTGTGGAAAGGTTCAAGTAGACGAAGTTGATGGTCAGTAGTGACTAAACGCAAATAATCAAAACAAAAAAAATTGAAGAAACGAGTCTCAAAATGTTCAACCATGGTGAACCCAAAATAATACATAGGAGCTTTCGGATGCGATGTGAAATATTTGTGGACAACTAGACATTATTACAATTCCCACACCATGAGACGTTCCCATTGACAAAATAGCGGGTTACTGCGACGTCCATAATAACTA
The DNA here is from genome assembly GCA_022085475.1 of Heliosperma pusillum. Classification (NCBI taxonomy): domain Eukaryota; kingdom Viridiplantae; phylum Streptophyta; class Magnoliopsida; order Caryophyllales; family Caryophyllaceae; genus Heliosperma; species Heliosperma pusillum. Next base: position 300,680 of record JAIUZE010000117.1, read on the forward strand.
ATACTGCATAGAGGATGATATTTTTTTAAGTGTTTGAAAAGTCTATATCGTTAATTAAGTACTTATAAGATTAAACAGATTTACAGCACAAAAGTTAGCATAAGCTAAGCTGGTGAACAACCTCCTGGTAAACCAGTAAAATTCAGAATGAATCAGATAGGAGAAAGAGAAGCTACATGAGAGCCGTCTGCGTATTTGAGACCCTTCAAACATGCCCTGTGCATATCATAATTAACTACAGTTTCCGGTATGCCAAATGTACAATCAACTTCCTGCGAATCTGCACTAGTCTCATCCTTTTCTGAATTTCGGTTAACTTCAAGAGCAGCATTCAATCCCATTGAGTTTGGTTCTGTAGTAAAACTGCAAGATTTAATAAAAAAGGACTGCATTAGTAACTTTTTGTCGCAGATACACATCATAACACGCAGGTTTTTGAAAAAAAAAATCTTAGAGTAAATTTGCCCTTTTAGTGCTTATATATTCTAATTTTTTAATGTGTTATATTATTTATTAAAAACTCGGGACCTTGGAGATACTTTATTTGGGTCCGTCAGTGCTACCTTTAAGTCTTCAACAATTTTGTGTACGTTACACATACATACCAGGCCAACGGTATTGCATTTCTTGGCGGATATGTAAATGGAATGAACATACCTTGCTTCAAAACTCTTTCCCTCTGAAGACATAGCTGAGCATACAGAGGAGACTATCCAGGGCGGAAGATAAGAGCCTTTTAATTCTATACTGTAAGCGACACCACCTTTTGAACAATCATTTGATCCACCATCTTTTGTGGGCATATAGTCTGCTCTCTTAATTTCTTTACATTTCACCTACAATTATAATAATTGGCTGAGCAAAAAATGCATAGAAAGTCGAAATGATTTAAAATAAATTGCAAAACTAAGATGATCGTCTATATCAATAGAAAGCACAGTATGCTTTCGATAATTGAGCCTATCGACTATCCAACAATTTACTGGACCCAGCCAGGATATGATATTCAGCAATTAAGCATTCGTAAAGATAAACATAAAAATATCAGCTTTCAGGCTTCAGCAAATGAAATTGTCACCCCTACTTGTAGGTGTGTGGTGCTGCAATGCTGAAAATAGTCAATTTTCTAGATCATAGACAGGGAAGTACCAGTAGTTAAAAATGACATGTTGATGAAACAGTACTTCTGAAGATCGACAACATTCTTATGTAATATGAACATTTTCGCTTACGTACTCTACTGTAAAGCAACTTCCATTTACAATGAAGCCAAGGACTTCCTATCTTTAAGGTTGGATTATGATGAAATATAGCCAAATGAACATTAAATCGTCTGTGCTTATAAAGCTGTAATGATATGGCAGTTGGTCAATACAGTTTTCGATGCAACTTAAACTTAAGTCACGGGTAACAGATTGTGTGCATGGCTATGTACATTTCACCTCACCCCATACTTCACTAACGATGGGAGTTTTCAAGGCCCTTAGGTAATATTCATTTTGTACTATTTTGTATATCAGCTGCTTTTAGAACAGTTCTTGAAGTTCTGAGCAAGCATTATTGTTAATATGCGTAATTGAGGGTTCCATTACACTTCTGAACTTTGATCCAAAACTGCCAAAATAAGTCAATATGATAGCAAAGACTGACCTCTGGCGAAGAGAGAGCAGCATTCAAGAATGGCAAGGGAGCACATAAGACAGGCACATCCATACTGCTCAACATTGTCAACAACAACCTATAAAGAACAAAGATGGCTAGTGAGATAAAAATTTGGTCTTTTAACTAGAGATGCAGTTAATTACAAAGAGAAGAGACTGTGCTGTACCTATAATTTAGCAGAAAATCATAGAGTCCATGAACACTTTCATTGCCATTCACAGCCAGTAAAGACTTGGGGCTGTTGTCCACATCAGGCATCGAACTCATACGCTTTGCCTGCAGATCAAGTCATCAAGTTTAAAGGAAAATAAGTAAATAAACAAGTAGCACCAATAAAGTGCAAGCATAACTGTATTCGAAATGCATTTAGGCATGCTTCGTGAATAGGCCAAAACATTACGTCATAAGCAATTAAGCATGTAGGCCTTATATTTATGCTCCTTGTTTTAGTATTTCAGAAAAAAAATGAATGAATTCATAAACTAGTATACTTTTTGGACATTAATTGCCTGCTCAACCAAATCAAATATATCAATGATTTAGAAGGAACCTGTCCTAAGTTCTGTTTCTCAATTTCAGACAGCTCAACCAAGTCTTCCCTACTTATCTGCTCGACTTCAGAAGAGCAAAAAGGCATAGTGTAAGAGATATCCTGAGAATAGAAAAAGAAGAACGTTATGATTGCTATCCAAAGAGGTATTGTAGTAGCTCTATTAAAAGTATGCCGCATGGAGTAAAAGACATCAAGGCACAAAGGACAATCAATATGCATATTATAAGTGCAGAGTCAAATATTACACGCACATTTGGCTTCTAATTATAGACTTATATATGGAGTGCATATAGTTTGATGCAAATGTGGAGCATCATCATCACAAGGACATTCAGCTATGTAGTTACTATACGCCACGAATTAGCTTTATAGATAATAGAAACAGAAATGTTTCTAATGAGAGGAAGAGGATCTAAATTGAAAAACAAGTACAGCTTGGTTAAAAGAGTACGCTAAGAGAGTGCTGTTGCTGTACTCAGCCCAACAATTCTGTGGAAGCTGTTATAAACAGGATGCTTCTCCAACTACGATCTAAGACAAAGTATCAGAACTCATCCTTATACATGTTCGAATGTTAGAGAGTTCAAGGTAATTAATATACAACAGAATTGATTTAACTTGTCAAACACTCACAATCATTTGCACCCGTGCTTCAGATCACTTAACTATGTATGCATGTGTATGATTCTGAACATATGGATCTCCAGCCACAAGTCAGTCAGAGTTCAAGTTTGACTTTTATCCCAAGAAGCATAAAGTGCTTCAACTTTTTCGTTGAGATACTCGGTATCTATTGACAGTTGCATCTATAGAATCTCCGACCATCTACAGACTACATATATCAGTCCAAACTGATAGTGGACCTTATAAAATGTCTGATACATCAATCACTCCCCAATTCTGACAGCTTCATTGCCTTATATTTTAATTTGCCATCCTCAACATGAAAAGAGTAAAAACTTTCAAATATAGCTATGATGGATGCGATAACTGGCCATGTGGCTATGCCTATAGCGACAAAGAGCTATCCACAAGAAGCTGTCCCCCATCCTACAGAGGTATGAAGTGCCTTTGTGATATCTAATTAAATCGTTCTCGATGTTCATCAGTGATCAATAGAATATAAAAGCAAACTACAAACTTGGAGAAAGAGAAATTGAAAAGCTGACAAAAAATAGGCAATATAAAAGCACTGAACAAAAATATTAAGTGTGTTAAACAATTGGGATACAACTTACATGTTCCCTCAACAAAGACCTCAAACCTCTGGTAGATTGAGAAATGTAAGCACTGCATACTCGTTTTCCTTCCTTCATCCCATCAACAGCAGTGAACATAACAACAAACTGTGATGCACAAACTGGTAAAGATTTTAAAAAGATATATTAGAACATAAAATTCAGAAACAAAAGAAGACCAAACGGCAAGACATGTTCTGACAAGAAGCATAGACCACATTTTTTCTATGGACAAGCATGGTACCTAGAATCAGAATAGCAGACAAACTTATTTATTTATAAGACTGAGTCTTTGCTACTTCACCGGACTAACAAGCACCCTTATCAAAAAGTCGTATTGGGTATTTCAACAGGACTTGTTCCTACAATCTATCTGAGTTCTCCTAGTCTCTTAACTTGATAAAGTCCACTTCATCCAATGTACTACCCATCTCTCAAAAAGCAGAAAAAAAAAGGCCAATTCATGACCAGAGATACCTGAAATTAGTTCAATCTCTGTATTTGATCTTATCTGAAGTATGTGAAGCTTAAGACTCAAAAGTCTTACACCTTACCTAGGTGACCTAAGTAATCAAAAACATCATTGTGCTCCTTGACAGTGTTTTTGTCCCATATTACCCCCATCATAGTAAAATAAATCCAGCTATTGTCTCATTAGAAATTGGGTAGGTAATACTTACCATAGAAGATGTTACAGCCACTTTTCCTTAGCATGTAGTAGAGGTTTCTAAATGAATCCTCCCAAGCCAATTGCCGTTTACCTAAGAAATCCATCTCCGCTGCAAAAATTATGGTATTACACTATTATGGATCCGAACTACTAAAATGAGAAATTCTCGGCTGAAAAGGGAATTACATACCTCCCCCATTAGATGCACTCAGCACTGAGATTACAGTGGCGGGTAATGAAGACTGGGGGTAAATCCAAGAGTGCAAACAGGATTCTGTAGTAGCAGGAGATTTTGAAACAGAGCTATTACTTAGATTACCAAAATAGCCAGATTGAGAAGAAAAAGGGGTCATTCCATTGTATGTGCCACACATAAATAATCTGTGAAGCCTGAAATTACAATTTAGAAAAGATCAATCACCAAGAAACACTGGAATATTGCCGCTATTTTGCTTTACATAACAAAAATTGAAAAAAAAAAGTAAAAATGACAACTTTCTACTTTAGAACAGCATTATCAACAAGACAACAACCACCTTAATAGACTCATATTTATATATGAATTATAGGCACGCGGATTGAGCCAGTTATACAGATTATCTTTCATGCTCATCTGACGGGAATATGGCCAGGCCATCACAAACAGCATCCCCTTCCTAAAATATGATTGCGCAAGTATTTTATCTTTCTAACTTAAGAGAATCGAGTGATCATAATTTGTTCATCCAACAATATGCAAAACTAATCAGCCGTGCAGACTTATCAGAACAACAGCATTCACAATGACTTTGGGTTGGCTGAAAAGGCTGTTTAACATCAGCAATTATAATTTCACTGATTTAAAAGTATATAGTTTCAGCCTTTATTTTTTGATAGACTATGTTACTGAGAGACAGGTACGAGTATCAATCTTGAGTGTGTGTCCAAGTGTCAGCCCTCGGTAATGAAAAAATCACATTTTTTGTTTTAAATGTAATATCTAACTGTCATATTCATGTAGGAGTGTCGAATGTGAGATGCTAATATGCAAGATAATATTAAGTGTCGGAGTAATATAATATTAAAGCAACATTTCTAACTTATGCCTGAAGCTTGAAGCTTTCACTCACTATTTAAGCATCTAATGAAGGGCAGCGCCAAAAAAGGATCATATATTGGCATGTCCATATGTACGCAGTACGCAGCAGTAAAGTGCACATTTTTTGTTAACAATAGCAAATGTCTCACCTATCGACAGGAGATGAAGATACAATACGAATGGCAATTTTAAGCGTGAAATCAAGAGGAACTTTTCTTCCAGGAACAAGTATTTCAGAACCAAAATTCCCCAATAATGTTGATTTTACATCACCGCATTTTCCTGCTGAACTAGGTGGTGAACAAGAACCAGAAGTCTCACGAGCAGCTAGCCCTTTGAATGCTTTGTCCTGGAATATATCAGTCAATTGTTTGACCATATATATATCAATGATATGAATGACCTCTTATAATAGAAAAAGAACAAAAATAAGGCACCAGAAAGATACCACGTCAACAGATCCTTGCTCTGAAAACTTTTCAAAGCCTAGTGATAGCTCAGCCACACTGCGAAATTTACTCTGATTTTCTTTTTCAGCACTGTGACATTGACCAGAAATGCTGTCTTGGACATTTTCAACTGCCGTATGTTTACTGCCAGGACAGCAAGAAATCAATTCCATGCAATGCAAATATTACATGATATATATAGCCTAGCAAATCGCATGTTGCAGAACGATACTTAATACCAATAGAGATAGCACGATATAAAAATAGAACGCACATTAAAAATGCCATACCTATTCAAATCCCGATGACTCTTTAGGGTAACATTCAAAGAAAAAGAGCTCTTTAATCCGATTCTTTCTTTCGTCACCTGACTATCCTGCAAGCAGTTGTTCATAGTACAGAAAAGAAGTGATCAGCAATCATCCATCAGCAGAGGCATCTCTAACCTCCACTATTCAGTAGATCTAAAATCTACATAGAATTAAAATATTTTTACAATTGAAGAGCAAATGTTCAACCCTAACACATGCGGATAGCACAGAAATCACCTTTGTGCTTGTTTTTTGAGTGAGCACATCGAGCTTGCTGGTTGGTTTTCTAGCCTGATATACTTCATCTAAGCGTTTCTCTACGTATCTTGTATTCTTAAGACCTAACTTCATAGTCCCAGTGTCAGCCGTACTCGTATTTCTGACGATAGTTATTAAAAAATGCAGTGTTACAACTTACAACGCAGCAACAAAGTAAACAATTGTGAAGAGATGCAGTGAAAGGCAGAAACTTAAATTGAACAAGTAGAATAACAGATGCATACTCAAATGAAGAAGGCACGCGTGGTAGTTCCACTGCGATTCTTCTCTTTAACTGCTCTCCCTGTCATACAAAATAAAAGTATCAAACAGCATAGACAATCTGCAACCTTAACTAAAAGAGGACTTCCACGATCGATTATCTTCACTCTTAACTAGTCATTGACACAATTCCCGTTAAAAAAAGACACAATAACTTGAAAGCTTAATTATCACGCTTAATAGTTAAGACGGTCTATAAAGCTAGTCAAAGAATGAGAGATGAATAACACTACATGAATTAAAAAGCTTTGTCTAAACACTGGATGCCCCTAGAGCAACGTCAAGTACCCTTTCAAGTATAAGCCACATGAAACTGAGCATACAACAGCATAACAAACTGCACTTCCAATCATTCACTTTTTGAGGGCAACAATGTATCAACTAGTAATTAGGAATCACTTCGCGTCAAATAATTTTACGTGTTTGTGTTAGAGACATCACCAGAATCAAGGCACAACATACTGCTGACAATTTCAAGTTTGTTGTAAAGATAAAGCACAAGAAAGCAGAACAATACTACGCAATAAACTTGATTAATTAAGCACGACAAGCAAATCAGTAATCCCCAAACAAACACACAAGATAAGGCACATAAACACGATGAACCACATATATCAAATTGCTTGAACGGTTCATCTCCATCAGCAAAAAATGCCCTCCCCAAGGAAACTGTATGAATATTGCAATTTGCAAGCGACAAACCACCAAGTTGGACTACAAGTTCTCATTTTACTAATATACCCAAGTCAAAAAACTTGTATATGAAAAACGATTTTATCAAAATCGCTGCTGCTCAAAGCTCGATTCTTCAACTCTATGATGGATTGCGACAATGTCCTTTTTAGCACATCCAAAATTTATACGTTTGCAACACTAACATTATCCAAGTGCCTTAATAGATCCCGTAAATTGTGTTTACTTCAAAACATTATTATTTATTATCATGTATTGTTGTTGAACACCATACAAATGCCTCCCGAACAATACGGTTATCCAAGTGCCTCAACAACAACATTATTCGAGTGCCTCTAACAACGGTAAAAACATTATGTAACAACATTGTAAATTTAAAAACAATTAAAAAACATTAAAATAAAAATAAAAAAGACTAAGAAAGAAAATAACAAACTCGCAATTGAGAGGGAGTTTTGCGCTTGAGTAGCGGTCGAGAACCGTTAACCGACGCAGCACCAGCACCACTACCACCACCGCCAGCAGTACCGCAAAAAGGTACAGAATCCATCGGCAAAGACGACGGCGGTACGACAGCTTTAGCGACTTCCGTCATTGCTAACGGATCAATTTCTCACCACAAATTTCAATTTCTCCACACTAATTTCACCTCATCCAAACAAAATCAAAATAAAGATCAAGTTAGATTAGGTTAGGTTAGAGTATTGAAGATGCAGTAATAGAGTGAGTAAAATAGAGGAAATAAATTAGGGTTTATAGAAGATTTACCTGAGAGATTGAAGGAATTGGGGGAAAGATGGAAAAATGGTAAGTGGAGAAATGAGAAGAGGGAAAGTTGAAGTTTGGGAGTTAATTTAATTTTGGGAGAAATGGATTTGAATCGCATTTCATTTCACTCTTCTCCCGCGTTTATGTTTTTGCGCTATTCTCAACTTCTCTCAATGGATCATGGAATCCAACCTCAGTCGAACAGGTAACTAGGTAAGTACGACCTGGCAATTGGGTCGGGTTCGGTTTCGGTTTCGAACATTCTCGTTTCTATGTATCCGGGGGTGGGGGTGGGGGTGGTCACTTGAGGTAGCTTCGCCCTTCGGGTGTGTTGTACCGAGTATTAAATTATTAAAAAATATTATCTACCTTCTCTTTTCAACTTTTTATTCTACTTACTTCTCTCACGTCCGATTAAAATATCGTATATTTCGCTTGATGTAGGCGATTGTGAGGGGTGTAGGGAGAAGGTTGGAGAGAAAGTTTGAAAGAGAAGGTTGATAGCATCCCTCTAAATTATTCAGTGATAATGGTTAAAAGCTCGAATTGGATTGAACTGAGACCTGTCAAATAATGGTTGCGAGTCAAAACTCTAGTTCTTTATTAGGCTTTAATTTAAGACGGGCGGAGTCATTCAAATCAGGTTAGGATGAAAACTGCAACAAAATTAATCATAATATTTGTCTAGGTAGTTTAACTCTAGATCAAATCAAAAATTGGCATTTACATATGCTTTCAATGAATACTCCTCACAAAAAGAGAAAAAAAGAAAAAATGGAACTATGGATTGGATTGGAAGGAGTATATTTTTGTTTTTTGGTGTAAATTGAGGTGTCCACCGTCGATGATAGTGTGTAATCCCGTCGATGCATGGGCTCTCATGAAAAGGTATTCAGCTGGTCAAAGAGTTAACCGTTCCCATAAAAATGGATCGAACCTTAACTCCGTAATATTTATTGCTCCACGATCACAAGACTTAAATCATCAGTTCAAGTTTTGTTTTGGCAGTAATTTTTGATATAAAATGTTTTGATGTACTCTGTTGCCCCAGCTGTGTCTAAATAAACTAGAATATCATATCTATGAAGTGTATTTGGTTTTACACTCTGGTTTACAATAACAAAAAACCAAGTGGCTTGTATTATGCAGTTATGCTAGCCACTACAAATTTAACCCAACTTTTTTTTATCAAAACCTGAGATGGATAAATATCATTACAAAGACAAATAAGAAAACGAAAAATGCAAGATCATAACGTAAAGGTTACTAACATAAGCATCAAACCAAAGGCAACATTCACTCTTCGTAGAATTGTAGCCAACAAATCACTCGGCAGAAGTCGGGAACCACTTCAATTGATTCTTGTGAATGCGCAAAACTAAGTATCCAAAGTTCCCAACATTTTATCATAAAAATGGAAAGAGAGATACATCAGGCACATATATAGCAAATTAGAGTGCGGGATTTTCTAGCATTCAGTCTTCAGGCTGCAGCAACAACATAAGAAGTAAAAGGTTGATGTCTTCTTAAAGTTCCGGCATGCCTTTTCCGGTTTTAGGATCATATGTCTTCTCCATTACAAGATCCATTGGAGTATCCTTTGGTCCAGCTGTAGGGGGAAAGAAACGAAGACGTGTTGAAGTTAGGAACTTAAAGCCATACCCTCGTAATAATATGATGTATGTGTATATATATATTTTTCTGAAGTAATGAATCCTCTTAAGCAGTAAAAATGGAATGAGCATCAAGAAGATGATAATCAATAATTATGATGCAAATGCCACCAAAGTTGGTAAAGACGGTGAGTAGTGGTACTCATGACCTAGCTTTAAACCCCGTCAACATCAACATGCCCTTGTGAATCAATTTCATCAAAAATTAATAATTTTGATTAAACCTTTCTCCTTCGTAACACCTATTGATCCAGTGTAGTAGCAAGGATCCCAAAAGTTAAAAGTTGTAGGGGCAAATTAGGCCTTGTTATCTATCCTGTCGCGAACCTCGCTTTCTAGGGGTTGGTTGAGAAGGCACCACCATTAACATCGATAAAATGTGTATGCCACCTTTGTAAGTTGGTGGTGGGATTGTCACATGCTTCAATAATTCATGACCATTCCAAGTAATTTTATTTTCGAACTTGTTTGTGCATATATACAAGACTAGCCTAGAAGGTTCTAAATCTTTGTAAGAACCAAAGACCTCCAGATTAACATATCCAAGGGTTATGAAGAGTATTAATGATACTTTCACGAAGCACCTTAGTTTTTAAGCAAAAATTATGATGTACGATTCAGATACTTACGAGCTGTAGGCCTGGGTGTAGCTCTCATCTTCAAGATTTCCGGACGAGGTATTATGGTTCCTGAAGCTCCGATGCCTCTTGACACTCTAACTTTTGTACCATCCTCTAAATATTTAACGCCTACTTTGCAGGGCTTCCTGCACAAGATATGATTGATCAGGATTAGTGGGAGAAGTATATTAAAATGCAATACCAATAACTTCTTATTTCAGAACAAACATCCGTACCCTGTAACTGGGTCAACAACTTGCACATTTGACACATGGAGCGGGGCTTCAACTGAAAAAATCCCACCTTCATGCCCTTGCCCTTGTTTAATGTGCTTTTTGACCTGGAAAAGAGTAGAAAAAGAGAATTAGAAAGCAATAAAGAGGGCACCCCTCAAAATCTCCAATCAGTTATCTAGGGAACAGTTGTACAAACATACAGAAAAAACGCAGTAGATTCTCGTAAATGACAATGACATTTAAAGGAGAACCATAAAGCGATACAGAGGGCAGCCCTCAAAGCGAGGGATGATAAGCCGGCGCAGCAGAAGATAAAACTCGAAGAAGAGGAAGGCATGTGGGAAGGGACAGTAACAAAAGTTGGAAATCTCAATTTAGAGAGATTCATGTTAGTTCCTTTTATCATGATTTAAGAGTTATTACGAGAACCCTAACAAAAGTTGGTAAGGCTTGCTGTCTTAGCAGTTGTATATCATGGACGCCTCCATCGAGCATACTTTCTACGAAAGCAAATAAAGTCTAAGTACTGTGTTTCATAGAGTGCTAAAGATCAAGACATACATATTCAGATGGTTTATTTTAAGCATGTTCAACTAATTTACAACAGCCAGATAAGGATTCCGACTAGGTTTCAAGAATATCTATCCCATTTGGTATTCTGTGGTAAACTCTGAAGGCTGATCAAACACGCAAGATTGTTACAGGTACCCAAATAAGTGAACATGACCTTAACATCCCCAAATTTAGAAGACGTTCATCTTATTCAATTACTAGTGAGTAGTGAGAGCTCTGCATATAGTGCAAAATGAAGGCATAGCATCAGCATAAAAATAGACAGGAGGCAAGAAAGCAAATTTCGGACATCAAAAGACTCCATATTTAGGAAAACATTACGTTGCCTCGATGTTCAGACTTCAGAAGGCAGCGAAAAAGCTAGGTTGCATATATGTGAAAGGAGTGAACGGGTGTGATTCCAGCTGAAGTGTCTGGAACAGACAGGCCTAGGTCATTGAGATTAGTGTTAGCAGTATAGCAACTGACAGGCATGCATCATTGAGCTAACACTGTATTGCTAGACTACTATAGTCCAACGAAAGCACCAAATAAGTATTTGGCAGTACAAACCCCAGTCATCACCTAGCTCATAGAAGACATTGCTCCCATCAAACACTTCAGTTCTCATAAGCCGTAACAAACTGAACATTGAAGAAATGCCTGCTTTCATACGCAAGAAACCTAGGAACCGGAAAGATGCACATCCTTAGAACTCCAAAGTTACTCCTCGGTCCCAAAAAAGCAGACCCAATACTCAGACGACTATTCATAGTATGTTAAAATGACAGGGTATCATTCCCATAAAAGCCTTGATCGAAAGGCGAACAGAGGTCATACTAATTCCCCTTCACTAGAATAACAACGGAGAACAATTGGACCATGGTGAACCCATAGCCCTTTTCTGCGAGCAAACCAAGTTGAAAGCAGACGTCACATTTCCATGATTATTCCCATTAGCATATGAGATGCCCCTTACCCACCTCATAAGAAAACATTAGTAAGAAAGGCGTTGGCCAAATGAATATTCATCCGGAAGAATCTGTGAGAGTAACCCTTAAAAAAAGAATCGTGACTACATCAAGGGTTCCCTTAATTCGTGACTGCAACAAAAAAAAATGGCCTACAATAGCAAAAGTTCACCTAAAAATTTGCATCTTTCTCAATGCGATCAAATAAATCAACAATAACTACAAAATTCAATAACTAGACTAAATATTTTTTTCGACTCAGCGCTCAAATCAATTGCAAACTAGTAATACCTAAAATGCACCCCACTACTATCCCAAATAATGCCCTAATACATCAAGGGTTCCCTTAATTCGCGGGGTAAGGGGGTCGGATATACAAAGCGACTGTTTTCCGAATGATCCAAAATGAAAATTGCATCGATAACTACATCGAATCCAGTTTTCCAATAATATCCCAAATCACAAAATCAACAATATAAATATAAAGAGAAAGAGAGAGAAATCAATACAAGATTTTTGCCTTCAACAATGACGCGATTTTGTGATCGAATAACACGTTTAATAAGCCCAACTTCACCTCTATCTTTGCCTCTAATTATCATCACCTAAACACCAATATTAACACATTAAATCAAACCAAAAAAAAAACGAAAATGAAAAACAAAATTAGGGTTTTGAGATTAAATTGATAGATAGATGAAACTTACATTATCACCTCTAAGAATCTTCCAATTTTGTATGAGTTTCTGGGCAGCTTTCCATCCCATGTTGTTTTCCCCCAAATTGATTTCTCAATTGTAGTAATGGCGGAAACCTAGAGTAAAACCTTAGGCTTAAACCCCTGAATAATGTTTTTGGGTTGATGGGTTAAACTAGTGAGTTTGGATGTAGTCCAATACATTCTTTTGGATGGAGCCCAATGGTGAGATTTAATGAATCCCGAGCTAGGTAGCACCAAAACGGACACGGACACATAATACGGCATTCCGTGAAATTTAGGACCTGGGACACGTTATTTAAGTTCAATAAAATATAGTTATAGTTATAATGTATTATTTTATTTTTGTATTAATATTTGATATTAAATGTAAATAATTGAAGATAAAATTTAATTTTGACTATAATTCCATCTTATTTTCCACCCAAACCAATCTTCTAATTAATCTCTTTTACTCTTTCGACCTCTCGTTCCTTGTTTATACGTGTCCGTGTGTTCGACACGGTTGATTAGGAGGAGTGTTTGTACTACCAAGATCTCGAGTCCCAACACTTGTGGATGACCGTCTTACGGTAAGATAAACTTACATGTTCGAAAATAGTTAATAGTTGTGTCTCTTTTATTTATTTATGATTTATGATTATATTTTGATTCCATGAAATCTTATAGTGATGTTAGACCATTTAAGTATGTTGGTTATTATTATAATATCGATACGGAGTAAAATTTAAAGTAGTTAAAATTAAATCAATATTAAGCCTATAGATTGAGGATTTGGGAATTAGTGTTGTTGTGTTGGTCTTATCGATAAGATGGTTTTACAAAACACTTTGTGTAGTAAGATTAATGAGGTTTCCATGAGTATTAAATTGGCAATGTTATTCATATTGGTAAACATGTTTATCTTAGCCGACTTATGTGTTTAAGATTCCAAACAACAACAACAACAACAACAACAACAACAACAACGCCTTAGTTCCAAAATGATTTGGAGTCGACCGACATTAATCATTTTTGACAATCATCCATGGGTTTTGATACCTACAATCGATACTGGTTTTGATAAAACATTACCGTTCCTACATAACTCGTAAAATAAACACATAATTATAGCAAATCCCCCTCAAAATATAGAATATCTAAAGTTATAAGGTATCATTGTCAAGTTAATCTGGCTTGTTATCAAATAATGGCTTATGGCTCCCCGATAAGTTGGAGGGTTAAAACATATAGAGTGGGAAAATGTTGAAGAGTCCCAAAATGCTTAATGACCAAAGGAAGAGCTCCCCCTTTTTCGTTTTACCGTACGCCGCACTGCTTTTTCCCTATCATTGGACCCGCACGTGCTCTTATCCTTTTAATATTCATTTTGTTTTTTATTATTGTTTCCAAACATAATCTTCCACTCTTAAGGACAATTTAAGGTGAGACTCGTCATTATCAAGAGAGTAAAGATCACTTGTCCCACTTTTGTGTTCTGGTCTGTGTCCCAACTCATTTATTTTTTAATACATCACTTGTTGCAAAAATAAAATATGCAATTTATACATTAAGTGGTTGATGTGTCAGAATGTAAATAAAGTGAAACACGGAACGAGACTCTAAATGGGAAACAATTTGAAACATCATTGAGGAGCTTTATTAGATTCAATGGATATTATGAATAAAGTTTTGTGAGGTGAATTTCACGGCGGATAAATAATTTAAAACATCGTTGTCGCTCCCTTTAAACAACATTATTAGATTCAATGAATGTTTTGATTTATTTACAGTGAAGTGAATTTCATGGCGGATAAATGACTTAAAACAGTTTTGGCGTTCCCTTTGAATAACTACAAGCTTCACCGCTCCCACAGCAGAACGTAGGCTCTTATAGTTCATGATGCACAAGGCACGAGTATTAATTAATCATCCAATTTATAGTTATATAACCGAATTTGATTTCATTATCTTAAGCAAAAAAAGGATGTATTCCCTCTTAAACGAGTAATCATGTTGTATCTCTTAAAATGTTTTCATTTACTATTCTAGCATTCCCAATTGTGTCTATTTTTTCAATAAAGTCTACAGTTGACAAAAAGTTACTACTTCAGATTAGAATCTTTTATTTGTGATAAGATCATTCAAACCAAAACTTTAAGATGATGTTTGGAACTCAATCAATGATTTCATACTTGAACATGCCTCTTTACACATATTGTGCCTTTTAGTGTGGATGCACTATAGATCTTCTCATACCTTGTGCTAATATTCCACTACTTCATTAAGTACGAGTTGTGAGATTTAAACTCTTAACCTTTAAGTCATACAGACATTTATACCATTTAAAAAGGGCGTTATTTCAGTAACTTAAAGTGATGGTTAATAGTTATCGATTAACACCCGATTAATGATTTTATACTCTTAACGCTATGAAGTACGGAGTATAATATAAGTGTATATATATCAAACATCGCATTCTTCCACTTTATTGGGTGTGAGTTTAGACTTAGGCTAATGTATGAGTGAGTGTACGACCGTATGCGAAAACAAAAGGCCTTGGCGTCCATGATATATTGAAGTGTGGTTTGTCGACAACTCGACTTCTATTCGTACAACGCCAAGGCCACCAAATAAGTGGGCATCTTTATATCACATTTCATGTACTTTTCATCAACATGTACATTCACATTTGTGGGTCCACTTTTGTTACCTATCAAAAAGTAGAATATCCAATAACTTTCTTTTAACAACTCTCTATCTATAAGACCTGTTCTTTCTGACTTATTTAGAGCTGAACAGAGCTGAACTTAATAGAACTGAACTAAACTGAATGGAACTGAACTGAACTGAACTGAATAATTGAGCTGAACTGAACTGAATTGAACTGAATGAAGCTGAACTGAAATAAGCTTATTAGAGCTCAACTGAGGTGAAAAGTTATTAATAATAAAATAATAGTAATAATAAGAATAATAAATATAATAATAACAAAAATAATAATAATAATGATAAATATTATTAGTTATTATCATTAGTCTTAGAAATAATATTAGTAAATAGTAATAGTAGTATTAATATTAATATGATTGATTTTGATAGTCATAACATTCATTATAATAACAATAATAATTAGTGATAATAATAATAATAATAGTAGTAATAATAGTAGTAATAACAATAATACTAGTAGTGGTGGTGGCGGCGGCGGCGGCGGTGGTGGTGGTCGTAGTAGTGGTCGTAGTTGTAATGGTCGTAGTAGTAGTAAATTTCTTTTACATTGTACTTTGAGCTTGATAAAATAATAATAATAATAATAATAATAGTAATTATAATTATTATAATAAATAATAATAGTAATTATAATTATTATAATAAATAATAATAGTAATATTAATAATATTGATAATAGTTGCTATTAATAAAATATTCCCCTTCAGCTCATAATAATTTTCATATTTTGTATTGTATAGTTTTCGAGACGACACTTTGACTTGATTTCTCTTCATTTATATTCAATTGTTTTTTCATTTAAAAAATATGTTTCCAATTTTATTTTTTATGATGAATGTAAATTTTTTTTGTTATAACGTCCAAGTTTTTATATTTTAAAACTTATTTATGGTCAAGGTTATAACGAGGGATAATTATGAGATGAAGGGAGTATTTTTTAATTAATTAATTAATTAATAATAATAATAATAGTAATAAAATATTAATAATAACTAATATTAATATTAATAAAAAAAATAAGTTTATGATGAGTAGAACTAAAGTGAGCTAAATTTAGTAGAGCTGAACTGAACTGAATGAATCTGAGCTGAACTGAACTGAATAGAGCCGAACTGAACTGAACTGAACTGAATGGAGCTGAACTGAACTGAACTGAGCTGAACTGAACTGAACTGAACTGAACTGAAATGAGCTGAAATTAAGCTGGAAAGAACATGGCCTAAATCTTGCATAAGACGGTCTTATTTTTGTCTTCAGCTGAAAACGGCCTTAATGTGACCAGTTTCACGAATATAACTGGTTGTTTGTGACAGTGAGTTTTCGGCAAAACAACACTATTCGTCTTATAACTGGTTGTATATACTCCCTCCGTCCCGGTCAATTGTTGTCATTTCATTTTGGCACAAAAACTAAGAAAATACTGGGGGACCATTTGTGGTTTCATTTAGTGATGACAAGTGGACAATAGTCGCCCATTTCATGATCAAATTACTCATAAAAATACTTCCAAATATAGATAGGGCAACAATTGACTAAGGCAGCACTCTAAAAAGGAATAGGGTATAATTGACCGGGAGTCCGGGACGGAGGGAGTAACTATATAAGACAAATATATTATTTTTCCCTATGCATTATGCATTTGTCTTATGTATACAAGTGGTATGATACTTGACGTCTTGACCCTTCTTAAGCTTAAGACGGTTGGTTAATGTCGTCCTGATTAAATGAGAACTTGTGATCATATAAAATAAAAATATAACTTTTTCGACTTTCTTAAAACGGATTAAATATTACCCTATATGGATAGATATGATTAGTCATTAATTAGTTCATAGACAGTCGACTTTTAATTTATTTTGAAGTTTAAAAAAATATATCTGAAAAAAAGATAATGTAAGAATATCCAATCAGAAAAGTGCATTGGACATTATAAATAGCTTGCTTAGCTTTCTCTATTTATAATCTTAAACAACCACAAAAAAAAGAGTACTCCTAATCAACAATCTTCCTAAATATAAAAAAGTGAATAAATTATATATAGATGATGGGTTCTTTGTCCCAACCTGAAGTGGTAGAAGATTGTTTCGGGGTATTGAAATTATACGACAACGGTTCGATTCACAGGGTTAGTGAATCGGATATCGATTTTGAAAAGTATAACTTTGAGAACGATATAATTGGAGAAGGTTGTAACGTTAAATGGGAAGATTGTATATTTGATGATATTCATCAATTATACCTTCGAGTTTATAGGCCTTGCAATACAAGTAAAAACATATTTAGCGATAAAATGCGAATATTGTATTTTATACATGGTGGTGGATTTTGCCTTGGTTCTCGTACGTGGCCTAATTGTCATAACTATTGTCTTCGTCTTTCATCCCAGCTTCAAGCCGTCGTTATTGCACCTGACTACAGGTTAGCCACTATTTCGATATATACCCGTCTACCCGTCAATGCCCTTTTTGTATCGGGAAAACTCAAATGAATCCGTTATATATAAGGTTGTAGTGTTTTGGGATTGATAGGTAAAAAAGTTACAAATAACGATAAAATAATTGAAAAATGAATTTGCGCTATCCGATAATTAATATTAAATCTGTGTACTTAACAAAAACAATATTGATGTAATTTATTATTTTCATGTTACGAGAATTTTTTCCAGCGTAACATGCAAGTATGAATTTACTCATGTATTACTTACATACGTATTGTTTTAATAATAATAATAATAGTATCATAATATTATTAAGGTACGATAATAAAAACATGTCAAAATTAAAAATGTGTTATTGTGCGTGACATCTCAATATCTTGTCTCCCTTAGTTAGATTGTCAATTTACAAATTGAATTTCTTTTCAAGTTGAATAGCATGTTTATGCTAATTAACTACATGATTATTTAAATAAATAAAGTCAACGGGTCTAATAATATGTACAAAATGGTGAAGAGTAGATTATACAAATGAATTTGATATGAAAGTTGTTCTTGTGTAAAATTAATGTAGGATGATATATGATTTACTCGATTTTATAATCGCTTAGATTAACTCGTAGTTTGGTAAGAGGTTATTCTAACTCATATCAATATTATAATCGCTTAGATCAATGCTCGCTTTTTTCTTCATATCTTTAGTTACAATATTAATAAAAATCGTAAACATTTGATATTCACAAATCACAATGTACTCGGTAAGACAATTAAACAGACTATTTTTTTATTTTATACAGTATATTAGAAATTGTGTCGAAGATTTTTCTCACTTATCAATAATGTCCAAAAAACAAATGTATATAATTGAATGAAATGGAATAAGTAGTTAAGTACTACTCCGTATTCTATTTTTTTAAGTACTACTCCCTCCATTCCATATAAATTTATACGTTTGTGCAATAAACGACATAAGCAAATGGATACATGTGTATAGTTTAAATTTCTGTTTCTACACAACTTTTGTATAAAACGATTTTACAAAAGACTAGTCGATATTGGGCAGGTTGGCACCCGAACACCGGCTTCCAGCAGCCATAGAAGATGGATTAAATGCAGTGAAATGGCTCCAATTGCAAGCCAAATTACGAGAGGAAGGTGACTATTGTAATGAAGGATTGAGTACTTGCAGTAGGTTAATTGAAGAAGGGGTAGACTTCAGCAAAGTCTTTATAATAGGGGACTCTTCTGGTGGAAACATTGCACATCATTTAGCTGTTCATCTCGGGTCGGGGTTATCCGAACTACACCCGGTTCAGATTCGCGGATATGTGCTTCTAGGGCCCTTTTTCGGCGGGTTGGTTAGGACTATATCCGAGGCTGAGGGTCCTCCTGAACCCGTTCTCGATTTGGACTCTCTTGATAGGTATTATTCTCTACATGTTTTCAATATATAAATACATACTTTCCATTTTATTTAGCCTAGGGAGCTTGAGATATACTTCCTCCATTTTATTTAGTTGTATACGTTTCTTAAAATATTTATGGAGTTTTGAAAAACGTATACAATTAGATAGAACGAAATAAACTATAAGTGGCTAAACTTATTACTAAATTGATGTTGCTCCTAAAAGAAGTAACTATTGGATTGATAAAATTAATTGAGCGTTTGGTAACGCGGAATTGAATTCATTTTCATGATTTGAATTGTAGAAATCAAAATGTTTAAATTCAATTCCAAGTCTAATTCCAAAAATTCGTTTGGAGATCACTTGGAAATCAATTCCGGATTTCAATTTCTCAATCCCGTTTGGGAAACTCATGGAATTGAAATTGGAATTGGGCGGGGCGTGTATGAGTCAAAATCACCAAAAAAAAATAGTGACGAAAATATATGCGATTGGAAAAAAAATGCATAAAAAAAGTAGTGTTGGAATTGAAATGACTACTATATGGTAGGAATTTGAGAGACCCAAATTTTAACTAACTTGGAATTGTTAAGGAATTGAGTCCAATTCCAATTCCAATTCCAAATTCTTAGCGTTCCCAACACTTAAAATGTCTCAATTCTAGAATTCAATTCCAATTCAAGGTTTCCAAACATACCATAACTTCATTTTCATTCAAAAAAGTTGCAAATTTACAAAATTAGTTATCCAACTCAATGGTAGAGCTAGAATTAGTTTTATTTCTCTCGGAAAATAAAAAATAAACATTCCATTTGTATTGACTTTTTTTAGACATTTAAAGACTTTGCACAAAATGATGACAAGAATAATAATCTAACTATTTATATTGGGTTTAAAATCTAATTTCCTTTACTCATAGTACCAAAGTACGAGTTCTTTGTTTTTTTTAATAAGCTTTAAAGCTTTAGAAACATAATTTTAGAAACGATAATTTTCTTAATAAGCTAATTAATTAGAGAAATATTGCTGAAAATATATATCATGAAAAATTGATTTAAACTCATATTAATCATAATTAATGAAATATTCTGATCTCAACATGTTTCTCTAATTAACTTATTAATTCTATAAATAATCCCATACCTACTTTAATTTCATAAATACTTTAATTTCATAATTATGTATGCTATAAATAATTTTGTAGGGTGTATTTTAAGTTCTAAAATTAACTTCATTTTCACTAAGTTGTCGTTTTATAATTGAAAGTAGGACATCATTATCAAAAAATGGACACACACTTTGTTATTATTACTCCATTATCTAGTGTAATAAGTGAATCAAGTAGCAAAGCTGGGAATATTATAGCATGATGTCCTTGTCCAAACCTTTTCTACAAATATAAGTCCAAAATAAGACAATTACACACATGTTTTAAATTATTAGAAGTTAATTGCTATTTGCCGACTTCATCATTTTTTAAACCACTTTACCTAACTGATTGATATTCAGCTTTTTAATCAGCTTTTTAGTCACCTCAACAAGCCATTAATAAAAGGACAAATGCTCGATAGACAACTCAACTCGAGAGTTTACCCAAAGTGCGATAAAAATATGGTTGTTAATTAGTTTCCTCTCATAACCAAAAGAAAATGAAATTTATTGTTACCTCATACTTCACAAATCAAATTACTCCGGTCTACCTGTGCTCCGGCCGCCCTTGGTTTCCCTTTCTACGACTACCCTTATCTAACACTTTCGGTCACCTCGGCTTTCCCTTTCTACTCTCCGACAAATTTATGTCAATATCTTGACATATTCCAACAGATATTATTCAAGTTGTTTGGCAAAATACTTGAAAATGCAATTGACATAGGTAATTTTATGTTTCGCTATTCGTCAAACACTTACAAGGTATATTAGTTCAACCTCCTATCTTCTTGTTACAAGGTCTACTTTATTTTGATAATCACCTCAATTCCAAGCGAAGCTCTTCTTGTCATTCATTTGTGATCCGTATTTCATCTAAACGTAAACAATGCTGGAGTTAGGGTGGCCAGCACACACACACACCCCAGGCGCCAAATGAAATTTTCGAATTTTGAAGTGAATTTTTTCGAGTGTGTACCTTATTTAATTAGTCGTTTGACACCCTAAAATTTTTCGCCCCTTAAATTCAAATTCTGTCTCAACACTGCTACATAAAAAAATCTATTTAGCTATATGTTCTCAGTCAAATCTAAGTATGTGTTTGACCTAGTTTTTTTTAAAGTGTTTTTAGTCACTAAAAGCTTAAACATAGCCAAACAATCATTTTTTACAACTTAAAAACTACTTTTAATAAGCTCAAAATCAAGTTTTGGTGCTCAAAAGTAGAAGCATCAATTTGGTGCTTCTACTTTTGCTTCTTCTTCTATAATATCTAATATACAAAATGATAAATTTGTATGTTATAAATATTTTAATAAAATAAAATAAATACATTTTCATTTATATTTTTCCATTCCCTACAAATAGAGACCCATCTTGATATACTTTAAGCATAATATTTTCATTTTGCATTTTCTTAGGTAGAAAAAACTCCTTTTGAGAAATCTATATAAAACTATAAAAGAAGAACCACTTGACACATATCCTGCTCACGTTAAATATTTTCCCGTCCAACTTAACCTAATAGAGTAAAATATAAAACAAAACAAACAATGGCAATACATATTATTCTGTTATCTTCCTAACCTTAATTAAAACATGTGATCTTTTGTTATTAACAAAATCTTTTTCTTTACTGCCTCTCTCACTTAATTTTAATTCATATATTAACACAACTTTCTTTTTGATATCCCCCGTCTCCATACAAATTACAGAATAAATCATAATTTGCTCAAACTCAATTTTCATTATTTTTCGTAATTTTACTTTGATTGATTTCTAAGTATTTTTATTTCCTCTAAGTTTTTTATGATGCAATTTCTGATTTTTTTTCGATTAATTTGAGTTTTCTACGCATTTGTTTTTATGGTTGTAGTAACCATCATGGATCATTGATTTGGATTCTAAAGGGTAATGTTTTTATGTTTATTTGGATGAACATATTTCACCAAAAGTATGTCACTAACTAATTTTATTTGTAGTACTTATCATGGACTATTAAAATTTTGAGTTTGTACGGTTGTAATTCCACATTTAACTGCAGAGATTATTGGGTGTTCAATTATCATTTTGCTTCTACATAGGGTTTTTGACCTTGTGTATTCATTTTACACAACCTTCCCTATGTTGTTCATGCTCACAAGTCACAACCCTTCAATTGCTCTCACTGTTAGTTATTATGGTTGCCTTATGGATTATTTTCTTGTGACCTTCGTTGACGATTTTAGCATACTTACAATCCTAGATACATCAGGAAGCTTTCGATAATACATCAGGAAGCTCGCAATTTTGTTTTATCATGAATTCACATTGTTTATCTTTTACTAAAAAAAAACCTCCTTCTAGATAATAATAAATTATTTGACCCGTACATTCAGGTTTTTTTCCCTTTTCCCCTTTTTGTTGTTTGATATATACTTTTTTGTATGTGGTATTGATTTTCCCTAGCTGGAAAGGGAGTAGATGGTATTGACCCGCACACTTTTTTTCCCTAGCTGTAAAGGGAGTAGATGGTATAGATTTTTTGTATGTGGATGCCGCAAATCGCAATATTGGTTAAAATGCTAATAATCACCTTCAAAAGTTTGTTCTGCCTCTGACTGATAATTACTACTTTAATTGTGAATAAATAACGCAATGTTGAAGGACTACTTTAACATATTGACAATAACATTGTTCTGTTAGTGTGATAACTAATACGAAGAATATATATTAAACGTCTATTTATATTGTACTATGTATGTCCGTGCAATTTTGCACGGGTCTAAGCTAGTAGTTGTATAAAATAGTAACCAAACACATACCATTTTTCTAAAAAAATAGCTTACAAAAAAGCTCATTTTCAAAAATAGAAATTACTTATAAAGAATTAGGTCAAACATGCTCTAACTAAAAGAGAGAAATCCAAGACGTTAATTAAAAAAAGCATGAAATCTTTATTTGGAAAGATTTGAGATAATGTAGATATGTTATTATCGGTATCAACCTTTTTAGAAGAGATCGTGTGGGCCCAGCCCTTCAGACACCAACTTGATATACTTGTGTTTTGGAATTTTGTTTCTCCTATGTATCATCTCATCTCCCTTTTAGTCTTATATCATCACCTAGATTAGATTTTAATCTTATCAAAAATCTCATTAATGGATTCTTAAGCACTCCTTAGGTGTCCCAACATATTGCTCATCTTTTATTTGTTATAGTTATCATAAATAACTTTTTAAGAAGCATTTTGTAAGTTGAAGAATCTAGAATATGAATATTTAAACATTTACGAAGTATATCTTTCAGTTATCACAAAGACGGGCATTATCCGTCACAAGTTGAAGACGGATAGTACCCCTCTCACAATTTGCAAGTGGGAGGACAAGTAGGGGATCCATTTGCGCTCCCCACTTGCATATTGTGAGAGGGACATTATCCGTTTTCAGCTTGTGACGGATAATGCTCGTTTTCAATGAGAATTTGTATATATATATATCTTTATTACATGAAGTTTTCAAATCCGCCGGGGGTGGATTATGGACAACATAGGTAAAATAACACCGTTAAACATAACTTTTTGTGCATTGGAATCGGTTCGAAACAATTCATTTTCATGTAATTAATCATATGTTTTTTTTTGGGTTGAAGGTTTTGGAGATTATCGTTACCAATAGGAGAAAGTCAAGACCATCCATCAGCGAACCCATTTGGGCCGGACAGCCCGAATCTCGAAAAAATAATACTTGGTCCAATATTAGTAATAGCAGGTGAAAATGAGATAATGAAGGATAGAATTGAAGATTATGCAAGTAAATTAAAGAAACTTGGCAAAGATATCACATATGTTGAATTTGAAGGACAACACCATGGATTCTATTTGCACAAGTCTTGCTCACATGCTTCCTCCCAACTTTTTTCACTTATTAAACACTTCATTTTGGCCAATTAATTCTTGTACCGAACTACTCCCTCTGTCCCGTTCATTGTTTGCAAAAAATTAAGGAATGATTGGGAGTTGGGGCGAAAGGAGTATCCGTTGTGGCTAGTTTTATAATCATAGGATATTTTCTTCGAGTGTTTGTAATTTATGACTTGAGTTTGAAGTTTCGAAGTGTATAATATTGGAGCATGGAGATGAGTTCTTGTTTCCAACTCTCAGTCTTTAACAAGTAGATAGTAGCTTAGCTCGACGTCATGGGTTCAAGTACATGGAATGCAGCAGTGTTAAAACTCGCGAGGGGACGTTTTACTGCCCTAGTGGTCCTACCCAGCTCTAATTTGGATTACACCAGATGATTTACACTAACAAAAAAAACAAGTAGCCAGTAAAATCCCGCAAAGTCGATCAATAAATTATTGCAGACCCAAAGACAAAGCCGAGAACGAAAATTTGAGAGGCCAAAATGTCACAAGGCAAAATATTAAAATGGCGATTATTCTCTTACAAGACTGATACAAAAAAAAAAGAAAAAAAAAAGAGAATACAACAACAGATGTGTAACTAACTTTCAACAAGAAGTAAATTCCGGTGCTTTTACGTGAGTAGAGAAAACCATATGGAAGAAGATGCGAATTTATACCCACAACTTCTATTTGCTCTAGGAAAATCGTCTTTAGGTGGTTTGATACACTCCATGGATCAAACTTGACAGCCGCATATTACATACAACAAAGAGCGAAAATTGGAGGTAGAAGAAGGAAAACTCTTACAGACAGACATGAGGAGGAATTAGCTTTCCAGGGTTCATGATGTTGTTGGGATCCAGAGCTGCTTTTATGCTTTTCATTGTCCTTAAGTTCTCTATTCCCAGCTCTTGCTCAAGGTACTGTAACGAGATTACAGATACCTTCAGAACAAATTACGACGTATAAATGTATAATGGGTACGATAACAGGTAAACATCTACGATAACAAATTATTTGCCCTATCCAGTAGTAGACCTTTCTGATATATTGCAACCTAAAGCTAACGCCTTGGTCAAAGCTAACGCCTTGGTCAAATTTTCACATAATTAAAAGACATAAAACAAGAACTAGTAAAATCTGTCCACACCTTCATTTTGCCGGTCCCAACTCCATGTTCTCCTGTGCAAGTACCTGCGATGGATAAACCAACGTACTTAAAAAAACGTACTTTTACCAAGATCTGTTTAACATCAGTTCAACTCCAAAAAATTGATAGCAGGAATGGATAAGGGTTGAGTAAGGAAATATGTGCTCAAGCTCTTTCAAAATACCGTGTATTCATTTTCAATTGGTGCAAACAAGAATCAGATTGTATTCATTTTCAAAATATCGTGGGTGGGGAACCCAAACAAATACATGCATCACCTTCTTCAGCCCCTTCCAGCCGCAATAAGCCAGACAGGTCACAGGTGTAAGCCGGTTAGAGAGATTGTGTAGATTGACTTATCATTTGGAACTAAGAGACATACAATACCTTCCATTGACAGAGCAGTCTTGACCATGAACTGATTCAATCGTTCCGCTTCTCGTCTGTGCTCTTCACTGTCAGGATCAAATAAAATCACAGTATGGAAGTTCCCATCACCCGCATGAGCAATAACTGAGCTGTTCAAAGATCGGAGTTCAAAAGGAGGGAAAAGAATTGAGAAAAAAGTTGGTCAACTGACAGTGTATCACTAGGAAAAGCCGCCAAAGCACACGTTCATCAAGTCTAAAAAAAATGTAAAAACAAATGATTGGTCAGTTAGCAAGCAACTAAGCATAGAAATACCATATTAGCGGAGATGCATCGAGAACCTCTTTGGACTTTGAAATTAACTCTGCAAGACGAGAAAGAGGCACACAAACATCCTGGAGGAAGAAGATCAATGTTAAAAATCACAGGTCAGATTCAACAACCAGCGACATCATATCATCTAAACATAATGTGGTGTAATTCCAAAATGTACTCTTAAAAGGCAAGAAATGAAATAAACATATATCTAGACTCTTAAATGCACTTAACATTTTTCACTTCAATGTTCAATCATCACCTCCATATTTCCAATGGAGCCAAAAACTCATCACTCCTTGGTTCAGGATTATGGTGGAATAAATCAAAATGACTCGTGAAAGTGGTTGTGCTTATTTCTCTTGTGAAGTAGTGGTCCTTCGATGCAATTCTCGATGCAATTCTCATCTTGGGTCATTTAGAAATAGACTCTTTATGTTGATAACAAAAGGGTAAGGTTGCATAAATCCGACCTCCCCTTATGGCCTTACCCCGAAATTTTTGGAAGCCATTGAGGCACTTGGGTAATGTTGTTGTAATGTCATTAATGACTAATCTTCAATTTCAAATGGATCCTAAGGCTTGCCAACTTTGATTTTGGAATCAATAAATATGTCTCACTAAACTGTTTTGCACTTCTTACAATGTGAAAAGGCGGCAGTTCAATGCAATTCTCAACACAACTTCGGGCATCCAAAGCAAAGACCATCTTTATTGTTTTCAATAAAGGGGTCAGGTTGCTTTTATCTATCCACTTCTTCCTCTGCCACAGGCAAGAGCCCTTGAGACACTGTAATCATATGATGTTGAAATGTTTATGACTAACCGGACAATATTTAAGTTCAATTCAAAGCATCCATATTTTCTTTTTTTAAATGCCGGGGAGATGCGTGGCCTTTGAAGGCAATTTAATAACAAGAATATAAAGAAGTTGAATGATCTGGGAGCGGAAAACAAGCACGTAAATTAACTCACTGAGATCATGGCTTCGAACGTAGGTTCCATAGCAAAGCACGCCCAGAGTGCTTCTTTCCTCATCTGCATAAGAAAATCCGATAATTATGGCATCACATTTTCTCACCCCCTCTTCGATCTTCTCATGATTTAGTTCGCAGTTTTGCCTTTTATTCATGGTAAAGGGTGGATTTGAAGGCATAGGATAGAATATATAGAACCAATGTAAGACTTGTAAAAGCAGAGCTCGGATCAAAGTTCTATCATCTAGAAAAGCATTAAAACTCTGTCGGACACAGTAATATTAATATCAGAAAATGTATTCACTAACTACGTAACTACCTGAATTTATTCACTAACTACCTGAAAATGCTTAGTCTTGCACAGGGATGTGCCTAAACAGGACTACATAGCATGAAATGGCAAAGGAAAACAAACGTACAATCTTAATAAATGGCAGTAGAGAGTAACATCGTGATTACAAGTCCCAAAATGAACAAAATAGGCAAACAAAACATACGAGCAAGATCAAATAGATATATTACCTTCCACAGCTCCTTCTTCGCTTCAGGTTCTTCAGCAAAGATAAAATCAGAGCCATTATGCTCAGAAACAATCTTCTGCACCAGCAAAGTCTGCTCACGTGCATATGCTTCTGCCAAAAGAGTAAGTTTCAATAAACATGAACAGCTTAGGAACCGTGATATCAGATGACCACAATGTTAAAGGAATAAAACCGAAAACTATTCATACATCAGAACAACTGTTACATGGAAAATGAAGAAAATTACCAGAAGCCTGCATTTTAACAATAATTAAAACGAAGTTGGAAAACTGGGAAAGTTATCTGACGTTAGACATTTAGTCAACACAACAATT
Organism: Heliosperma pusillum; assembly: GCA_022085475.1. NCBI lineage: Eukaryota > Viridiplantae > Streptophyta > Magnoliopsida > Caryophyllales > Caryophyllaceae > Heliosperma > Heliosperma pusillum. The sequence goes on from JAIUZE010000117.1 coordinate 328,662, forward strand.
AGCAACTTACCTGTTCCAACAAACTCAAACAACAAAGTAGGTTTTTCTGGCAAATTACTCCCATTGGCAATATTTATTGCCTTCACTTGAACCTCATCCAGAAGCTCTACCCGCGATACCTACACGAAGACAGGAAGGTAGCAAGCATAAGTAAAATGCACAACAATACTATGCACCAAGATAGAAATTCTGGAAGCAGTAATGGCATTAAACTAACCATGTTAGTCTAGCAAAGGGTTATATTGTTTATAAATCAATCTAACTACTATCTAAGATTGCCTGTCTGGGTCAAATAATCGCTGTATTGGCTATTCTGAAATTTCCTTTACATATAAAACGAAGTACTATTGCATAAGGCTTTACGAGTCAGCCAATATGTCGCACATTAGCAGATATTTGATATCATCTATGCAGATTGCAGATTGCAGATTGCAGATACGGCCTTTGTCACCTCTAAGAATAAACATATGATTTAGTTCTATAAAAGAAGTTTTTGCCGCACAAGAAAAAACAACGCTCATAAACGTTGACCCTTGAGACAAACACCACAAACCTCTCTTAAAGTTTTTAACTTTGATTTAATACCTGTATTCCAGACAGCATAGTGGCAATAGCCACATCAGCAGCATCCTTTACTGAAGTAAAATTACATCTAGCAACCTGAAAATAAGTCCTCAAAAAAAAAACTTGAGTCAAAACTTGGAAGACCTTTGATTCATTTATAAATCACCTAATTAAGAACTTGACATAAATTGGTCCTCAAAATAAATTTGTTAGCGAAACTTTTCAATAAACTACAAAAATATTTACTCCTTGGCCCTTGCTTACTTCAACTTGTAATATAAATCCTCAAAGTAAATTTGTTTATGTTTTTCTTCTATACGTTACTACGTAATATTATACTCCTTCCTAGCTTACTTCGGTTATAACATAACATATTTGAGCGAACTTTACAAATCTCCTAAGAATCACATAAGTTGACTTAGTGGGTTCGCAGTGCCTCAATGGCTCCCGCTAATTGCAGGGTGGGGGGTTCGGATGTACGCAGTCTTACCCTTGTGTTAGTAACAAAGAGACTGCTTCCGAATGAGCTAAGATGAAAATTGCGTCAAAAAACTAAAACGAATGACTGATACATCACAATAAAAAGAAGCGCAGTCACTTAGCCATTTTGCTTTATTCCATCATAATATTGAACCAAAGAGTAGTGAATCTTTGGCTCCATAGAAAAACGGAACACTTAGTTGGTTGAGATGAAGTTAGAATTTTTTTTCCACGTTGCCTTTAAAGTGGTAGTGATATTTATATATGATATACAATTTGACCTTATTCTACACTAGTACTTTTAAAGAGAAGCTGAATTAGAAAAACTTGAGGCATAGATAGATGCAAGAAAAGCATACTACACTACAGTAAATAGCTTGTTTGTTTTCCCCCTTAACATTGCATCGCATAGTTAACTGCACAAAATAACGTCACCTAGGACATATATTTACACATACCACTGAGTGCTGAGGAATTTTTTGAAGCCGAAGAGTGACTTCTGTTATAACACCCAAGGTTCCTTCACTTCCGATCAAGAGACGGGTTAAATCGTACCTTGAGATAACGAGAATATTAATGGTCATTAGGTCAACCATGATAGTCAAGGTCTTATGAACTTGTACATCCATAAAAAAAATCATATAGAAGTAACCCTATATCCAATGAGCCTCAAAAGGTCAGTAATGTTCAGAAAAACCACTATAGCATTAGCAAATCTGCAATGAAAAGAGCATACATTTCTAATCAACTCTAACCTACAAGCTACTCTTAATATAAGTGAAGTTTATGTGTAGCTAAATAAGCTAATCGATAGACGGGTCAATTTGTAATTTTCTAGTTCAGTAACGAGTTATCTCTTTTGTTTCATTATGAGGAACCCTCAATGCTCCCTTTAATTTCTGATCGCAAACAAATAAATGTCGTTTTCAGTAAAACAAATTTGCTCAACTGGTCTTTTAGTAAAGAAACACGATATAATCATTTTTCTTTTCAAGATTCAGGCCCTAAATTACTTAAAGAGGCCACTATACAAATTGAAACTAGTGGTCAAACAGACATGCCCAGTGAGAAGAGAGAAAAACAATGCCAAAAACAGTTGAGAGAAATGCAGCACCATGATAAAAGAGGAGGAAAAACAATATTCTCCCTCTTTCTAGTAAGTTGTACATTCCAATTAGCTGTGAAAAGATACCCCCAGTAAACTGGGAAAAAACAAACAGAAGACCACGATAATTGGGAAAATCAATGTTAACATACCCAGCAGAGCTCTTTCGAGCACGGTTTCCTGTCTTAACTACATCCCCATTGGCTAGAACAACCTGTCATTCACACAAAATCTTAGAGTTTATAATTTTATATAACATGAATTTCGAGCTCTTTGTGCATAAAATAAGGACTAAAGCGGGAATACCTTCAAATTGATGACGTTTTCTCGCATTGTTCCATACCTACACGCTAACAACAAAAGCCATCAGTATTATGTATATGGTAAAGAGCAAAAACCACGAAAAATTTCTCTAGAAGTTCGTGAAGCTTACTATATGTTGTGTTCAGTGATTTAGCATTGTTCCTATTTTTTTCCCAAGAAGATACCCATCTTTTTTTTGGGTTTCAAGAAAATGACAATCTTCCGAGTATACTAAGGAAGAAAAATAAAGGTTTTTTTTTTAGCAATATTGGATTTTAAGTTGATGAAATGAAGTGATGAGTCAATGGTAGGAGTTGTTCTACCATTGTGGATGCCCTAATATCAAAAGTATTTATTCCAAATTCATATTGAGCCAAAAGATTAACATTCTTTTACTTGATTAAAATGACCCATTACACCCGTCTTGTGTGTTGCTTTTTTTTATAGGGAAGTAGAGATAATCGTTGCATTTTATCATCAAGGGGTTTTTAAGAATTTACTCGCGATTAAAATGTAGTTAAGTCACCACATTGATGATATCCAATAAATAACCCGAAAAAAATAATAATAGGGCAGTCTTATGTGAGACAGCCTAAATCGTAAAGTGTGACATATTCATCGGGAGTTATTCGTTAGCCCTACAAGCGATAATGAATGTGCACAGTTGACTTCAAGCATGAATCTCTGTCCCAGTTAATCTATTTATCAATATGATGAGTCGCATCATAATCATCAATGTGGTGACTTAACTCCCTAGTAAATTTCTTACAAAACCAGAAATTCTCTATTCTTTTGCGTAAGTTGACACATGGAAAAGGCACCTACCTCACCGCTAAAGAACCTGAACACCGTGTTGCACACATGCCACCAATTGTAGCACCGGGACCTGCTCATCGAGGAAGTTGATAATTCTAATCAGACTTTAGAGAGATCTCATAAACCAGTAGCATTTTCTGAATTATATCAGTATGTCAGTCTTTTCATAGGAAACATAAGAATGTCAGCTGTCAGAATATTTATTCTGACATATCACAATCATAAATATGATACTTGAATATCATATAGTGTATCTTAACTCGAAACAGTCAAAACAAATGCGACACTTTAAGCTAATACACCATCATCATGCTTTTCCAATAAAATCACAGTGAGACTGAAAATCAGCTTTTTCTAGCACCCACAAATAATTATCACTTGCAGAATACTCATACCTTAAACCTACATGCATCTAACCTAGATAACTCACAGGCGAATGTCAGCATAAAAGCCATAACAAGTTAACAACTTCCCGGTAAATGAAACTATAAAGCTGAAAGAAGATGGAATTCTAGCAAGACTGCAAGCAAACATGAAAGACGGGAAAGACAAAAACTTTACCAGGATCTAGAGGGAAGAATAAGCCATATGGTTCCAAGTATTCATTCAACTCCATCCACCCAATCCCAGGCTCAACCACCACATCCATGTCCTTAACATGTAACGATTTAACACTCTGCAATTCCATTTACAAAGTCTATAAGCCATTACGTTTTATAAGCAAAGAAAAGAAGAGTTGTCATGTTTTTGAAAATAAAACTGAATTTTTCAAGAGAACCAAGTTTAGTCTCGATTCAAAAGATATTCTTCATAAATTTGGATGCTTGCTAAGGAATTATCTCAAGAGTTTAGAAGACATAAATCCACAAAGCAGGCCATTCTTAAATCATATAAAAAATGGGAGCACCTAGATACTTCCTCAAAGAACAGATATCATAAACAAAGGTTCACATACTTTCATCTGGGACATATCGATGCAAACCCCTCCATGTGGGGACAAAGTGTGACCTTCAATAGATGTGGCCCCGCCGTAGGGCACAATTGGCACCTGCTCACAAAACAAAACAAAAATTGAGCTACGTTCACTGAGATTTGACCAAAGCTACACGTCCAACCAAAATGAATCAAATTCCCGAGATATGTAAGAGCGAATTTAAAGAGCTTTTAAACCCCAAGGGTAAAAAAAACAGACAGAACTGGCGTGCCTTATGCCTGTTACAAGACTTGACTATCAAAGAAACTTCTTGTTCAGACCTGCAAACGAGGATGATACAAGGAATTATACATAAGAGATAAAAAGAATTGGTAGAGAACACAATACATATCAAAGCAATAGGAGATACACCATTCACATGTAGCGCATTTTCTATTCTATTGTCAGGAACTGAATCCACACGCGATTCAACGGAATGAAAAACAGTCCTATACAATTCTAAGCAGGCAAGGGGTCCAGAGAAAGAGAGACAGATATGTATCCCCTTCTTTTATCCTGTTGCCAGGTAATGCAAACTCAACTCAGATAACATAATCTCCCTATTCGTAAAAATATAATACAGGTGTCTTTTACGTAGGTGTTAGAAACTAGAAGGCCTCACTTGTTTTTATTTAGAAGAAACCTATACGTCGGTAATCACACTAACATCAGTTACTCCATGACATCGATTATCTTCATTTTCTTCACTTCCAAGCCACTTCGCCACCCCATAGGTAAATAGTTCCATACTTCCATCGATTCCATAACTTCAGTGGCATAGTGGTTTAGTTATTTCAATACCGTCAGTGATCAGCCTAATGCTCGAACACAAACTGACATTAAAAAATGTTTTCTTTTTCTCAAAGTGCGTAAATGATTCTGAATCGTTAAGCACATGGAGCTACATATTAAGCCCTTGTAACAGATTAACCGCAGTTTTTCCAATCAGTAAGACATTCTCCACACCATTATACATAATCTACAAATAATCAAGCCTGTGATGATATTAGAAAAACGAGTAAAGGGAAGTTACGCACCTTGGAAAGAGAACGATATCAGGAATATTAACAGCTTTGTGAAAGCTGTTTTGTGGCTTGCCATGAAAGAACCTTTCATCATAATCCATTGTCATGTTCTCCTGTCATAGCACAAAGATGTAAAGGCCTACCTGATATCAAGTTAGCGGTCTTAAAAATTAGTTATGAATTAGGTATACTACTCTTATACTATCTTAGTTAGCAGTCTTACAGATTAGGTACGAATTTATTACACTAATTCATATAAAAGATATCAAGTTCACCCACCACGCCACCAAGTAACATGGAAAGAATAAATTTTAGGCTCTATGTGCTCCGCTGACAACAAAACCAATAGTAAAAATAAAGTTGCAAAAATGGGATGTGTGTTACATAAAAAGTACCCCACAAATACCCTTGAGATCCTCTATGAGCTCTTTCGGAACACCCTTGTGAGTACCCTTCACAACAAACTCTGTGCTTCCTTTTCCACCAATACTAACACCCCTGTGCATCATTTAACAAACCAAAAAAGGAAACCACTAAATTATCCTCAAGCCTTTTAAGAGAAATATTCACCTAAGCGGGAATTCGGGAAACGATCATTAAACTAAATGCAATTCTTAGAACATGATATAGCAATCAGTCAATTTAAACCCCAGCGCAGTTTTCATTATGGACCAATGGACCATGCAGAAAGATAGAGCTTGTGTCAAGTAACATAGTTGTAAGATTGCATAAGATTGACACTCATTACCCTATCATACCCAGAAGCCCTTGACATAATGAGGGTGGTGGTCGTCATTGTGGTAGTACCGCTTAAGCAGGGTAAGGAAAGGTCAAATCCTAGTACCACCACTTAAGCATAAAGAACGGTCAAATCCACAAGCAAAATACTCCCTCCGTCCCATTTATCTTATCCCTTTTCACTTCTGATTTTTCTCAAAAAATTGCCCCATATCAGAATATAGCAGGGAAGAAAAAGGTGAACATCCAATATTGTCCCTAGTTATCTAAGTGTAAATAATCAAATATGCCCCCTTTCAATTACATCTCTTCATTTATTCATTATCATAATTAAAATGTAAACATGTTAATATGTTATTTTATCACCTTTTCTTTGATAGAACATTTATTCAAAACGGAATAATATAAGTGAAATCGAGAGACTTATATATAGTCGAATTTGATGATACTCAATTTCGGTACCACCCCCAATGTCGAAAGATGGTATCATAGCCTCATAGGGCAGAATGATCACCATTAAATATAAGCATAAACTCCGTACAAAATAATACCATCAAAACTGAAGTTAGGGAAAACAACAGCCATTCATATAATAACATCTAAAAACACACAAAACAACCAAACTACTCCCTCCGTCCTAATCATTCATTTAATTCCGTAGTTTAATCAAAGGTAAACAAATGATGCAGACGGAAATAGTACAACATACACAAAGCATACCCACATGCAATAATCAATATGCACAAACAACATCAAAATACTACAAAGATGACATTTTTAAAGCTAAACAGTATCAAAAATTAAGATTAATTAATAATCGTGAAGTTCAATACCGAGCATTAGGATCAAAAGAGTCAGAAAATGAAGGGTTTTGTTGAAGATTAATGAGAAGAGAAGCAGCGGAAATGGGCACCAAGTAGCTGAACCGCCATTGAAATGGGTTTTTTCTTGCTTTAACCCCTGAAACGACAGCGTTTTGGGTGGTGGAGTTGGTGAAGCCATGAAAGGTGGAAGCTTTAAGATGTGAGTAAAGGGTTCGAGAGGTAGAACGTAGATGAGAGTACCACCATGAATAAACCATGGTTTACTTTAAGCACCAAACTTCAATGGAGTTCAAAGGATTACTACGAGTTGAAGTGAGTCAATTGCTAAATGTCATAAATAACATGAATGAATTACAGTCAATTGCTAATAGCCTAAAAGTTGTCCACGAACTAGCAATTACGTTGTAAAAATATATTGGTTTCTTTAGATGGTAGTAATGGCACCCTCATTTTTTCGAATATTACATGATATATTTCTCGATTTTTCGAAATCAACATGATACTCCTAAACTTAATGAAAATATTTCAAAATATTCAAAATGCACTGATATGCATTTTCTATAAGTTGATATCACGCACTTTTTGTGGATTTTTTTGACAATAATTTAACGAGTCCTGATTTTCGCAGTACACATTTTACTCAACTTAGTATACGGTTGACAATTATACCCCTCTCATTTCTCACCTCATTTTCCCTCTTTAAACTCATACTCATGTTAATGCATATGAAAAAAATCCATGATGATTGCGTAAAAATATAGAAAAAAAACAAATGAATTGAATACAATACATTGACATAAAAATCAACATTGTACTAAACAAAAAAATATACGTTACAAACTACATTGAACAAAAAAAAAACACTATACAGTGCAATTGTATTGGAAAAAAAAGGCACAGTAAACAAAAATAATAATATACAGTACAATACTACCCATCGCCGACCTTCGCCGGCAGCCCCTTTGTCGGGCGTCCAACCCCAACACCGACCATCCCTTATTTGTCACCGCCATGAATAAATAAAACCCTTAGCAATTTAATAATTTAGACATAAAACCGTAATTAAAAAAAAATAAAGAAATAAAAATATAATAAAAAGTCAATTTTATTAATATAAGATTAGCGTGTTAAATACTTGTTCGTCATTTGAATAATCGTCCATACTTGAAGAGACCTTTTATGGAGTTTGAAGAGGGTTAATGTGTAGAGAGAAGGTAGAAAAGAGGCAAAGGGAACTATGTTTGATATGTTTTTTTGTGAAGGGTAACAAATGGAAAGTTTGATGTAAAAAATACTAAAATGAGTAAAAAACGTACAGCGAAAATAAACCCCGTAATTTAACATACTATTAATGTAAATATAGTTTACTCAATCATAAACATATAATTTATTTATAAAATTTAATTAGTTTGAAAACTCGATTTTTAGTAGTTCGGGTATTTGTGATAATTTGAAAATTGAAAAGTGTACCACGTAAATTATCTGAAAAACACAAAGGTACCACGTAGAAAACCCCAAATATATCTACACACTAACTAATCCTGACATTTTGTTTTTAGGCAAATTCTCATTTATCGCCACATTTTCTTTTTAGGCAAATTTTACACAAACGTGACGTGTAGGTTAGTAGAAAAAGAATGATCCACGTTAGAAAGTAGAAGCAATCTTGCGGAGCATTTTGTGTAAGTGGAAAAAAAAAGACATTTGCCTTTAATGGCGGAGTATGTGGTCAAAAGTTAGGTGAATAAGAGATCAAGGTTTAAGCCTGAACAAGAGTAATCTTCTAAAATATTTAGGGGCCGTTTGGTACAACAAAGGGAAAGGGAATTAAACAAGGAAAGGGAAAGGAAGGGAAATAAATCAAATTCCCCCAAATTTTAATACTCGTTTGGTAAAAACTGGGAAAGGGAATATACAATCACCAACCTTCACCCCATTTTTCAACTGACATTGACCATCACACCAACCACCACCATCATTGAGCACCACCACCTCTCACACGACACATAAACTCGTCGCCGACGCCGGCGACTACATCCTCCACTGCTGACGTCCTTACAAAACACTCCACCATCCCCGAAATCTCCTTCCCCACCTTCAAAAACACCAGATTTGGTGTTCTATGGCGCCGACGATTTGGTTTTCGGCTATCTGGGTCTGTGATTTTTGGGTTGTTTGGGTGTAGGACTGGTGTTTTAAGAGGTAAAGGTGGGTGGGGATTCACCGGCTACGAATGCGTGTCGCCGGCGACCATGGTGACAGGAGGGTGGCTGTTGCCTGTTGCCGGCGACCTTGGTGGCAGGATAGTGACGACCTTAGGCTGTTCATGGGATGGGAAGGGTGGTGGGGAGGTGGTAGTGATGGTGGGGTATGTTGGGATGGTTGGAACTTGGAAGACCGAAAGAAATGGAAGGGGATACCCTTGGGGGGTGGGGGGAATAAGTGTAAAGTGATTTGGGGGAATTGGGAGGGGTAAGGGAATGATTGAATGACCCAAACAAACATTAACAAAGGGAATAAATGTGCTTTATTCCCTTTCCCTTTCTTATAAACCCCATACCAAACAGCCCCTTAGTGTTTTGAGGCTATGCTTTCTAAACATCGAGCCTGTCAATGTCATTGTCAGGTGACTTAACTATTACTCCATGTCTTAATTTTTTTTTTGTCGTGTTAGGGAACCCGCATCCGCTACCTTCGGTGCACACTAGGGTAAACCCTTGAACATACATGATTGTTTAAGGTTATGCCTTATAGACTTCGAACATGTCAATATTGGGTGACTTACCTGATATACGTGATTTGAAGGCTATCACATATACTCAAGGGTTTACCCATTGCGCACCGAAAGTAGCGGGTGCGGGATCCCTCATCACCACAAGAAAACAAAGACATACAAGTGGGACATTGGCTTCGTTCTCCCTTACAAAGACGAAATACACTTCTAACTATAATTCATGTTCAATAAGTTTATCTTAAGACAGATATATCCGTCTTAAGTTAAAACCGGTTAAGTAGTATCCCACTTGTATGTATAAAACAATAGTAGGTCTTGCTTGCGACGGATCGGATCTTGCGACGGGTATTTTGTGAGAGGAAATGGGTAGAGGGGACAAGGTGGGCACCCCCATGTGCTTCTCCACTCACCCTTGATGGGTATTTTGTGAGAGAATATGGTATCCGTCTTAAGCTTGCGACGGATAGTGTCCGTCACAAATGAGAATTTGTGATAAAACAAAACTGAAACATCTAGGGACCACAAAATGTCTATCTATCTATACAAATGATTTGCAGGCTATCACATATACTCAAGGGTTTACCCATTGCGCATAAAAAATAACGGGTGCGGGATCCCTCATCACCACAAGAAAATGAAGACATACAACTATACAAGTGGTACATTGGCTTCGTTCTCCCTTACAAAGACGAAATACACTTGTAAGTAGTATTCATGTTCAATAAGTTTCTCTTAATACAGATATATCCGTCTTAAGTTATAACGGATAAAGTAGTATCCCACTATATGTATAAAACAAAAATGAAACATCTAGGACCACAAAATGTCTGTTTATCTATACAAATGAATCATTATTTCATCAACCCATGTTAAGAGCTTAACACAGATACTTCCATCTAAAACGAGAATTTGTGATTCATAATTTGCGATTGAGAAGACCCGAAAGAAACCGTCGAGTCGGCCACAACATCGGTCATACTTGAAATGACAAAAATACCCTTTGAAGCCGTGACTCAAGTAAAGAGTGACCACCACCACCAACAACTACAAGAAGAAGGAAACAATCTGTATGCCAATTCTGTTCCCTCGTGCTGTCGTGCATATGCTTTGATACTCCATCCTTTCAACGCATATTCCATCATTTCCATTTTAATTTTATTTAATTAATTCACTTTTCATTTGAATCACACACATTATAAACTCACATCCTCCATTTATTCATTTACCAACATTATTCATCACAATTATCGATGAACTAACAAACAACAATGTTAACTTTCAAACATTGTTGATTGATTTCCTGTTTTAATTTTCAAATCCCATCTCATTAATTCTCTTCAGGTGATTAAAGTTTTGTGCTTTTTTGAATTAATTGTAAGAAATGTAGTTTAAATCACATGATCATGTTTTACATAATAGTTTTTTTTTTGTTAATTTTCTGTTTTTCTTGTTAATCTTTGTTTGAATTGAAATGGGTAGATCTTAATTTTTATGTTTAATACATTTTTGGCATGTAATTGGATGTTAATTGTTGGTGTAACATGCTATTTCTTGTTTATTGATCTAAAGTTTGAATCTTTTGATGAAATCATGCCTATTATGTGCTACATTGTCTTTAATGTCCCTCAATTTTCTACAATTATGCTTTAATTTACAGCAATTTTCAATTTTTATGCATGATGTGTGCATTTGAAGTTTAGATCAACTCTTTTATCATTGGCACTCTCATATTGAACACTTTGGCCGACCCGGAAATCATTTTGGGATTAAGGCTCTGGTGTCGTAGTTGTGTGTTTGAAATTTCCACAATTTTGGTTGGCAGTTTTGACATTGAGAAATGAGAACTGTGAAATTGACAGTTTTTCTAAAGCTACCTACCTAAAAGAATTGACCTCAAATTTTTTTTTTTTGACATTTTGTTCTAAAATATTATGGCATGATTGATTTAATGCAATGATGCTTCAACAAGAAGGAGTTGTTCTCGAGTATTTAGCAAGAGTCAGTTGCTTTTATCATTGATGGTTAATTTGATTCACTTCTTGGAGTAAAAGTTATGCTTGTCTGTACTTTGATAATTACTTGCATATATAACTTTTTGATCCTATTTCCTTGTGAAACTTTAATGTTGTGCTGAAAGTCTGAAACTTTGCTATCACTAGATCTGGATTGGGATTTACGTCTGCTTCGCATTCGTAATTTGAGTCGATTCCATTTCTCTTTAAAAAATGTGGCGTTGTATGCATTTTTGCTGTGTTTCAATTAAATATGTGTGTTCTTGAACTATTGTCATTTACTGAGTTTAACTCTTTTGTGAATCTGATTATTGAATTGCAGAAGCCAGAGCAATTTTGTAAGTTATCATGGCAATGTCGATAAGTTAGCTATGGAGATGAGGACAAGCAATGGTAGTGGAATGACAAATTGAAATTTGTCTACATTGTTAGAGACTTGGTAGGATGATGAATTTATGATATTGCCGTGTCAAGGGTGTATTAATGAGAAGGTTATTCTGTGATTGATTGCACCGGCAGACAAATTATAGCTGAGGTTTAATAATTTAGTGAAAATTGTCACGATGGAGTAGCGATTCAAGTTTCTTAAGAGGAGGCAGGGGCCTTGAGGTCTCGTCTATGTTTGTCTTCCAAATAGATGTCTAATCTGTTTTGAAATAGTCAGCTTCTATTTGGTGAAGACTTTTATAGGTTTAATACTTTTGAGGTTAACTTTGTAACTACCTAGTTCAAGAAACTTGTATTTTTCCCTTAACTGATTACTGATGTCGATGGAAGGACTAGTCTCTTCTCAAGGGCATAAACATAGTGCCCAAAGTCATGGCCGCAAGTCTTCACCTGGTGGAACTCAAAAAGATCTTTGGCTTGTTGTACGAGAAGGGTCGTTAGCTGATTTGGAATTAGCTTTGGCTCATTTAAAGAAGAATGGAGGTAATATAAATTCGAGGAATGCTTTTGGTCTCACTCCACTTCATATTGCTACTTGGAGAAATCACATTCCTTTGTTGAGAAGGCTTCTTGAGGCTGGTGCAGACCCTGATGCAAGGGTGTGTTATCCGATTCTGTTCTATCCCCTTATTATGCTGTTTACTTACTTTAACAATATGCCAATATCTAGACAAAAACATGTCTCGTTATGACTTGAGGGTCTACGTGTGAAGTTCTTTTCACATGTCGTATCTTTGATATTTTGAAATTATCTTTAAACATGAGTTTGCTAAATTGGTGGCACTTCTTTTTATCCTTGAGCTATTGGTCATTAGGAGCAGTTTTCACTTTCTGTCATTGGGAAGCAGCCTATCTGTATTGTTACTCAGGAGTATATCATGTCCCTCTTGAGTCTTACCCCGCCATATGCGGGAGCCGTTGGGGCATGGCCGCACGGGGTTGTTGTTGATGAGTTAATTTTCATAGGTGTTTTAAATTCTTAGCATGTCTTAGTAGTTTGATACTGGTTTTCAACGCAATAAACGAATTTGATGCTCATTATGTTCTTGTTGCCTTGTTTCTGCCTTCTGCCCATTTCAGGATGGGGAGTCGGGTTGGAGTAGTCTTCATAGGGCTTTTCATTTTGGTCATGTTGCTGTTGCTAGTGTTCTCCTCCAAGCTGGTGCTTCTGTCACTATAGAGGACATGAAATCACGAACACCAATTGATCTCCTCTCTGGACCAGTACAGCAGATATTGGGCGATCAACATGATGAAGGTTTTTGAAACTCGTCTGTTCTGTGGTCATAGTATTTATAGTATCCTGTGTCCCCGCGTGGAGAAGTAATTATCGTGTTGTCAACTGAAATGCTTGACCTGCCAATTGCAGTGACCACTGAGATTTATAGCTGGGGAAGTGGAACCAATTATCAACTCGGAACTGGAAACGCTCACCTACAAAAGCTGCCTTGTAAACTTGATGCACTTCAGGGTTCATATATTAAGTTGACTGCTGCTTCGAAGTTTCACAGTGTGGCAGTTACTGCTCAGGGAGAACTCTATACATGGGGATTCGGAAGGGGTGGCCGTCTTGGACATCCCGAGTTTGACATTCATAGGTACACATATATTTTTGCTGCAGTGATGCTGTCACCTCTGTGGTGCTTATTAAAGTAGGATAAAATAAAATTGTATATTAACTCACTATCTCATTTTACTGCCACATACAGAAATGTCAGAAAATCTTGCATGTCTAATGTCAACGCCTCAACATTTTGGGTAGTTCTTCCAAAAGTAATGTAATGGTACTTATGTGATATATGATTAAATTGGACCTCATTGATCTTAATTCTTAACCAAAAAAACCCGGAGATAATCGTAGGGGCTATATATCCATCCAATAGGTACTGTTTAGTATATAGTCATTGTAATATAGTTTGTGTAACGAGCCAGAGAGACTTGAGAAGTATGACCTATATAGGGTTGATGATCATGGAAACTTGCTGTTATACTTTTTAGTTGATTCTCACTTAAAGGGCTATATACTTATATACTTGTATTGTCGACTGAATGTAGCATACCGGTAAGTAGTGATTGGCAAGGCACTCATAGGAAGGCTACATGTCCGTTAATTGTCCAAACACGAGGCACCTAATGATCAGCAAGTGTTTCTTAAAAGGTCAAGTTATGCCACCGGATTTTATGTCAGCTTGTTATGTCTATTGTCTGAATACAAACTGCTTTGAGTGTTACTTCGTAATTAATATTCCTGTAGCTTGTTTTGCTGCTTCTATTAAAGTTTTAATATTCACAATATTCTTAACAGCGTTGATGTTAAGCATCTCTTATGGTCCTTCCAATAGGACCATGTAACCAGTGATGATATGCAATCAAACAGTGTTTATCCACTTAGTGGATTTATTAATTCTTCTTCATAGATAAATTTACTCGAAGTCACTACTCAGAGGATTTTTTTTTGTACTAGTTGAAGTTGGTAGTCTTGGTTTAGGAATTTAGCATATAGATACTACGTGTGGCTACCATGTTCAGGAGAATTCATATAATTTCCATGAGGAAAATGTAAAATTTTATCTAGCACTGGTGCTCAGCATATGGAGGTTTGCTTTTTGTGCACTAATAGTTTGCTTATGTGTGTTTTTTCAGTGGTCAGGCTGCTGTAATTACACCAAGACAAGTAGTCTCAGGGCTTGGTTGCCGTCGAGTGAAGGCAGTCGCTGCTGCTAAACATCATACTGTTATTGCTACTGAAAGTGGGGAGGTTTTCACTTGGGGATCTAATCGAGGTATTAATGTAATGCTGTAAAAGTGTCAAACGAGAGTTAAATGATAGCACATACGGAGTATATGTTATTCACTTTTAATGGTGGCATTTCTTTTATCAAATTGTATTGATAATTTGAAATTATAATTTATAGAACCGTAATCTGTTTCTGGCATTTGGATAGTTTTGCATGTAGATATGTCCAAACTTGATACTGTATGTTTTTCTGTTACTGATGTATTTTCTTCCTTTTTGATTATATGTGCAGAGGGCCAACTTGGCTATGCATCTGTGGATACCCAACCTACTCCTCGTAAAGTTAGCTCTTTAAAGCTGAAGATAGTGGCTGTTGCCGCAGCAAACAAACACACTGCTGCTGTTTCCGAGACTGGTGAAGTTTTCACTTGGGGTTGCAACAAGGAAGGACAACTTGGTTATGGCACTTCAAACTCAAGTTCAAATAATACACCTAGATTGGTTGAATATCTGAAAGGAAAGGTGTTCACTGGAGTGACTACTGCGAAGTATCATACAGTTGTACTGGGAGCAGATGGAGAGGTACGCTTGTTTTAGATATCAGAATTTCTTTCTGTGCTCTGTAGATCCTTATTCCTTACTGGTGATTTGACTGTTATAGGTGTTCACCTGGGGCCATCGACTTGTAACTCCAAGACGCGTGGTTATTTCAAGAAATTTGAAGAAAAATGAGAATGCATTAATGAAGTTTCACAGGATGAAGAGACTTCATGTAGTTGCAGTAGCGGCAGGCATGGTGCACAGTTTGGCTTTAACTGATGACGGGACATTGTTTTACTGGGTTTCATCTGATCCTGATCTGAAATGTCAGCAGGTTGATATTGCAGATACTCAAAACTTTTTCTTTGCCTTTCAATGATTTTGTAGAAGAGTTAATACTACGTCATTCATCCATGGATAGTCTTCCTACTGTGATATGCGCTAAAAAGAGGAACATAGTATTATGTAGATATATAAAAGAAAGTTGATGAAAGCTAAGAGGTACAAATCATGATGACCATAGTCCAAAATAACATAACGAAGAGGTCTTCGCCTAGTGGTTAAGAACTTAGCACGAGACGAAGGTTATTCATAGACATTTCAAAATGGAAACAACGTAAGTTTATTCATGAATAGAGGGAGTACTAATCATTTTACTTTTGTTCCCCCTTTCTTTTGCAGTTGTATTATTTCAATGGAAGGAAGATAGTCAGTATTTCTGCCGGAAAATATTGGAATTCTGCTGTTACTTGCACGGGTGATGTTTATATGTGGGATGGGAAGAAAAGTAAGGATAAACCACCAGCTGTAACTAGGCTGCACGGTGTCAAGAGGGCCACTAAAGTTTCAGTTGGTGAAACACATTTACTGATTGTTGGTTCAATTTACCATCCTGCGTATCCGGGCAATGCTGTTAATGACTCTCAAACGATGAACATTAATGCCGACAAAGATTTGGAAGATTTAGATGAGGGCTTTATGTTCAATGAGATGGAGTCTGCCATCACACCATCCAGATTGGAAAAAGAGGATGTTGGGAAAAAGTCAGCACCAAGTTTGAAGAGCCTTTGTGAGACAGTGGCTGCAGAATGTCTTGTGGAACCACGAAGTGCTTTGCAAATGCTAGAAATTGCAGATGCACTGGGTGCGGATGATCTTCGGAAGCACTGTGAGGTATACAACTTGTTTAGAATTTTCCCTATGTAAATTCTCGAAAGATAATGATTAGATACTTTACGCATGGTTTTAAATCTTGGTTTGAGAAATGTTCTCATAATCAATCGCTGTGCCATAAATGCAAAATGTGGATGTGGCGCGCTCCAAAACCTTGATAACTTGGTTATACATGCTGTTATATTACTTACAAGAGTTGGATTATGTAATGGATGATATATGCGGTTATATAACTTGCAAGAGCTTGTCATTTTGCTTTCTTGCAGGAGCTTGTCATCCGCAACCTGGACTATATTTTCACGGTCTCTTCACATGCTGTTGCTACTGCATCACCAGAGATTCTAGTTCACATTGAGAAGTTGCTTGATATGAGATCATCTGAGCCCTGGAGCCATCGTCGACTGCCAACTCCGACAGCAACTTTCCCTGCCATCATCAACAGTGAAGAGGACTATAAAGACAGCGAGGCTTTAAGGTTTCGTGATAATGTTCCCATGGTTGATACTGTATATCAAGCTGGTAAGTTAAGATCAGAGAGCTTTCTGATGCCCATGAATGATGCTAATCAAGAAACCAATAAGCAAGTTAGAATATTGCGCAAGAAGTTGCAACAGATTGAGGTTCTTGAGGCCAAACAATCGAAGGGGCATGTTCTTGATGACCAACAGATGGCTAAGCTGCATAGAAAGGCTGTACTTGAGAGCTCCCTTGTTGAGCTTGGTGTTCCAGCTGAGACGACTACAAAATCATCATCTTCAGTCGCATTAGATGGTAAGGGCCCTAAGAAGGCGGGGATGTCTAAGAAGCAGAAAAGAAAGAGCAAACTCAAAGAATGTGAGGTTGAATGTAATGCCGTATCAGGCAGCAAAGTGGAGCCACTTCTTTTTAACACTGTTCTGGATGTTCAAGTGTTAAAATCTACTGATGAAAAGGTGATTTATCTGTGCATTCTCTCTTGACCTTGTGTTTTTGCTTCAGCTGTTAATACTTAGTTAAAGTGTGTTCATGGCTCATCAGAGTGAAAATTAAAAAGTGAATAGCTTAGTTTCACTCTTCTGGACATTTGGTATTGCCTGATGCCTCTGCCCCCTTCTCCCTTGACGGACTTTTAACCTAGTGCTCTAATAAACATCCAAGTGGGGGGAATGTTTTGGTCACATCTATTGTAGTTGGTCTATCTTGGATCGGAGTTTATATATAATAATAATAGAATAAAGCAAATTGTTTCACTTAATTATGTGGCCATCTACACCACTTTGTATGAGGACTATCGATGGAGCTCTCGTTGTAATTTTTCATTTTGGTTATCCGAGAACAAACTCGCTGGTGTCAATTCAAAGTGAAGCCTGTAGAATACATCAGACCCTTTTAATCCACCATCTGCGGGATCCTTTGAAGCACTGGGGTGAAAGCTGCAGCTGCTGTAACGATGATCTTTTTTCCCCCTGTGCTTAAGCAAGTTAGCGTTAGGGTGGTTGTCACTTAATGTTAACATATACTACCTTTCTAGCTAATTTCGTTGATATATCTTACGGAAAGTCTTTAATAGCCATGTAGGTAGTTACTAATTAATTAACCGAGTTCTTGACTAATTGTGCAAATGGCAGATTGCTGTTGAACCTAAGGATGCAGTCACCAGAGACACCCCTATTTCCTTTGAAAAGAAAAATGATACAGATATGAAGAGTAAAGGTTCGTCAGCGGTGGCAACGAAGAAGAAAGGAAGGAAGGGAGGTCTGTCTATGTTTTTGACGGGTGGTCTTGATGAGCCAATCACAGTAATTGCTACTCCACCACCACCACCACCTCCCAAAACCGAAGGCCCTGCATGGGGTGGAGCTAAGGTTTCAAAGATGTCTGCCTCTCTCCGTGAGATCCAACATGAGCAAAAAAAAATTACGGGAAATCTTCCTGCCAAAAATAAAGACAAGCTGGAAGACTTGCCTGATGATAGGAAAAATGGGAAAATTTTGTTGAGTTCTCTCCTGCCCTCTAATCCCATTCCCATGGTAACAGCTCAGGCGCCACAGCCTATAGATGGAGATACAGTCGTACCTCCTTGGGCTGCTTCTGGGACTCCGCCTCATCTATCTCGGCCTTCTCTTAGGGATATACAGATGCAGCAGGTACCACTAAATTGTTTGCCTTCTTATTCTAAAGTTGTGTATCTCCGACCTTCCTTGCCTTGCCGTGTGGTAGATTCATTGAGCAGTGGGATAATATTTTTTTATTTTTTATTAACAGGTTAAAAAATATCAGCTTGCTCAAAGCCCAAAGTCAAGGACAACCGGGTTCTCAGTCACCACAGGCCAGGGCTCACCCTCCGACTCTGGCACACCAAGCCGGTGGTTCAAGCCTGACATTGATTCTCCCTCGTCCATTCGGTCTATCCAAATAGAAGAAAAGGCAATGAAGGATCTCAAACGGTTTTACAGCACAGTTAGGGTCATAAAAAACCCGAGCTAGCCCTCCTTTTCTTTCCTTAACTGGTTAAAACTTCATTTAACCATAGTCTCGTTCGCAGATTAAGCCGATGTTCTGTACATTCCCTTAGGTAGATGTCTCACTCATAAAGTGAAAATTAAAAAAAGAATAAAGTCGTCGTCCCGTGGTAGGTTAGATGATACAGTATATTGTACAAATGGTTTAGTTTTTTCATTTCCAGTTGGTTAATTAGAAGGTTGAGTATTTTAAATAGCCTTCTTAAATGTCTTGTTTAAGGAGAATTTAGGTCAAATAATTCGGCAGCTCTAGTAGAGAAACGGTAGGGGCTGCTCCCGTCTTTTCTGGAGGCGGGCGTTTAGGTTGTTGTCGATGGCATCCATCGTTGCTTTGTATTTATGAAGTTTGTTGTGTTGACTGTATATATTAGAATTAGAATTGCGGATTTCAGACAGTTGGGAAGTGTAATTCACCAAGGTTGTATTTCCAATGCCCTTGTAAATAAATAAAGTTACTAATAAGTCTAGCCAAGGGCAGACAGTTTGGAAGTCTTCTGGTTATAGCTTGCTTTTTTATTTTTATTTTTTTTGGCAGCCGTAAAATTAAAATCTGTATACAATTGGCATTTGACTCATTTGGTCAAATGCACTTATTTTAAAATGAGACATTGAAATACAACATTCTAAAATAGAAGATGAACTACTACGGGTGAGATGACTTCACCATTATACCTTGCTTATTTATGTGCCTTTTTAATTTTAAAATCACGTATCTCGCACATTGGCCGAGGTTGCCTGTCGGTCTCAACATTGGTGGTGCGGTAAAAGAATGCCGTGAATTGGATTTTGCGGCTTTGTAATAAGATCTATTGAGTACAAAATTTCCGGTTCTAGATCTTCGCAAAGTCTGATGTGTGTTGGATTGAACTTGTCCAATTAGATATTGTTAGAAGATTGCAAAAGCTTTTTTTTACATTATTAAATGGAAGATTGTACAAACGTGGAGTTATCTTCGTCAAATTTGCATTAGAATGGATAACCAATCTTTCCGTAAGACCTGTTTGAAACATGATTACACATATATGGTTCAAGGCCAAATACGCCATCTTAAATGAGAATTTGCCCTAAATATCTGCTAGAGTATAATACTAGGGTGTACTCTTTCACATACACATATATGCCCGAATTGACCCAAGTCAACAACAAACATACCCTACCCGACATGGATGTTTATTGACATAAATAACTTGATAACAACACTCGAAAATGAGCCAACCCGAAGTCTTGCAAATCCAAAATGATCGACACACTGACTAAACCCGGTCTGATTGACCCGTACCCGTTTTCCAGGTCTACACATCACCCCCACACAATCTTACGATTGTCCTCGAACAACCCCCACCACAAACCTTACAATAACCTCATACCGCTTACTTTAAGCCATACTGAGTTACACAAGCCAAACCTACCTTCCGAAACACATTCAATAAGCCTTATGTCCAACTCCCTAAAACCGAATCAGCAACAATGTCTATACTCACATCTTCAATATTACCAAACCTAAATATAAACTCACAAAACAAAAAACTAAAAGATCAACTACAAGTCTACAACTCCTCCAAACCCGTTAAGATAACACCCGAACAAACAACTTTTTACCGAACTCAACCTTAAACAATCAAGTCCACCAAAACTCTACAAATGATCCCGAGTAAACAATAAGTCTTGCTTAAGACGGGTTAAATACTACCAAGTGGTGGTAATAAATACAACGTTTGGTATTCTGTAGGCAACAAGTTGGGTAATTTGATATGTACTTGACCCGCGTTAAACTTAAGATAGATAATCACCGTCTGAAATGAGAATTTGGGTCGAGTAAAAAGACGTTAGGAGCACTATCTCAAGTCGTCAAGATTGTCAACCATGACAAGTAGGAGTAGAAAATGAGTAGAAAACACATACACACCACACCAAGTCTCTTGTGAACACTCTTGTCTCTTTATTTCTTGTGTGTCCCAAAATTTCCCCACTTTTTCTCCATTTATTTATTTATTTACATAAATCTTCAGTTTTATCTTCATTAATTTACTACAGTAAACTTCCTCAATTACCCAATTAAATTGTTAGTCAACTTTTCCAAAAAGACTCAAACTTTACATTTTCTACCCCAAATCAATTATCTTTAATCTTACTGAAATGTCTGGTATGCTATCTTTCTCAATTATTCTGGGTTTTATATTATAAATTATTTGTTCACTTGTTACCGTTTTTTTATGAGTAAAGATTGGAACTTTGGTTTGTTTCGGGTTGACCCATTTGTTGATCCGGGCCATATCTAGATCCTTTGTTGTTTCAGTTTTTCTTTGTCAAATCATGAATTATTGTCTATGTTTTTTGGACAGTTGACTAAGTTTTAAAGAATATTTGTGGGTTTTCTTGATTTATTTTTGGTGATGTTATGGGGTTGGTAACATAGTGTAAAGGTTGTGTACATCCGACCCTCCTGACCCCGCAATTTGCGGAGGCATAATGTTGTTATTGATAATTAATGTGAACAAATACTGAATTATGAGATGTTTTGGGGTTTTTTGTTTTATTAAATTGTTTGTTTTGCTGTTGATTTCTTTTGAATTTGTAGGTGTACATGTATTTGACTGCCAATGATGTTTGATGGTGGTATTCGTCAGAAGGATAAGTTTGTAAGGTATCGATTTCTAAAGCAGTAAGTCTTGCTTAAGATGGGCACTAATCCGTCTTAAGCTTAAGACAGATCAAATACTACCACATGGTGGTAATAATGACAAAACTTTTGGTATTTACTACGCAACAAGTGGGGTGATTTGGTATGTATTTGACCCGTGTTAAGCTTAAGACGGATAATGCTCGTTTAAATGAGAATTTGTGTTTCTAAATTGATCTTCTACTGTTTTTTAGTGATTTGTTATTTATAGTTAATTTTAAGATTCTTCATGTTGTTTTAATTCTAATTGTTATAAGAATTAACATTGGAAGTAGATGGGATTCTTTTTTGGGCGCAACAAGCATTAATTTCGAGGAAATTCACTTATAACTAAGAGGTTTGAACTTGAGTAAATGTTGGGGGGAAAGTTTACAGATTTGTTTTTTTTTGGAAGCTCAAATTGTGTATGGAGTATATTCTCATTTGGCAATCACTTGGCCCGAAAATGGACTTGTATGGTGCCATTATTCCATCATGATTGATATCTTGGTGAAGTCTTTCGTATTTGATCATTGTGCAGTGTCCCATCACTTGGTTTTTGGCCAGTGATATCCATATCATAGATGTCTTGTTGCGGAGTGTATCTAACTACTGTATGGTGTAGGTTGGATGACTGGGATTCCTCTAGCTCGATTTCTTCGGATCCCCATGGAGTCATAAAATGTGGCTTTGGCATCGACAAGCTTAATTGTGTTAAACCTGCAATCAATACCCCGTCAAGTAAATTTAAGAGAGGTATGACAACAAGCTCGGAAGGACTTCGATCAATTGGTAGATCACTTAAATTTGGGGTTTCTCGGGCAGTATTTCCCGAAGATTTGAAGGTGTCTGAGAAAAAGGTTTTTGATCCGCAAGACAAGTCCCTTCAACTTTGGAATAAGTTTTTTGTAGTTTCATGTATTCTGTCAGTTTTTGTGGATCCCTTTTTCTTCTATCTTCCAATTGTTAATCCGGATAGCTACTGTCTGGGTATTGACCCGAGGTTAGCTGCCGCAGCTACTACTGTGCGGACAATTATTGATGTTTTTTATGTAGTTCGAATGGTTCTCCAATTTCGAACTGCATACATTGCTCCATCATCAAGAGTTTTCGGACGAGGTGAACTTGTCACTGATCGTGGTCAAATTGCAAAGCGGTACTTGCATACCTTTTTTGCTGTAGATTTTCTTGCTGTGCTGCCCCTGCCACAGGTTTGGAGCTCATATTTTTGCCTTGTTTTGCTTGAATATGTGTCAATGGGTAGCATTTTGCATGCTAAACTGTTGCTGGTTGGGAATATTATTTTTGAGCTGCGTGAACACTATGGCATCTTAATTATATTCTATTTTCTTCCCATATTTATTGTCTCTAATTGACTTTGACACTCTACCAATGCGAACTTTGATAATTAATTTCTCCACATGGATGCTGAAGTAATATGTAGAGTTTTCAATTTCCATTGATCGAAACTACTATTTTCTTACTATCACTTTAAAAAGTTTTAACCAATGTATATAACGAGAAATATACATTATTTTACCATTAAAGTCAACTGGGAACAATATAGACTGGAATGGTGTCTATAATTTTGATTTTCAGGTCATTCCCTTGACAATATGCTCACCTTCTTTTATCCTGCCTAGCTAGCAATTGAACCATAGAATCGTTTACCGTATTGTTTAAGTAATGATGATAACACACAACTCATAAAAGAGCCTTAGGGCTAGGCCACAACTCGTTTATACTAGAGGCTGGCTAGGAGAAAGGGAAAGGAGGGCTTTTCAAGAATATCACACGTACTTAATATATGATGCTTATTAGCGATTAGAATGGTCAATTCACTTGTTCGTTAGTAATGGAAGCGAGTGCAATAGTTCAGCTACATTGGGAGAACTGCAAGGTATGAGAAAGAATGCAAAATCCATTGAAAGGGGCAAAATATTATGTAAGACTAACTGTGAAACGAAAAAGGGTCAGAAGACGATACTTTGGGGTGTTTGATTCTTTTATGATTGCGATTTTAGATTCTGGTTACTGTTGTACTGCTTTACACAATGTTTCGTTGGATGGATTTTAAAGGTGATGGAAAGGTATGGGAGCAATATACCTTGTTCGTTTTGGTGGAGGGATCCAAGTCAATTTACTTCATTGTAACATGGGCAAGATCTGGAAGAAGGGAATGACATTGTTTCATCCCCCTCACTCCTCTTTTTGTATCCAAATGAAGGGTTATTTAGAATAAGTTCGCACGTATAGTATGCATAAGTGCCAAAGATATCTGACACTAATATTCATCTTCTTTTTCTTTGATTTGGTTTTTCTTTTCAGATTGTTATCTGGAGGTATCTACACCGACTGAAAGGTTCTGATGTCTATGCAACCAAACAAGCTTTGCTTTTTATAGTATTATTTCAGTATATTCCGAGATTTGTGAGGATCATACCCCTCTTCTCGGAATTAAAAAGAACATCAGGTGTCTTTGCTGAAACAGCTTGGGCTGGTGCAGCGTACTATCTGCTGCTCTACATGCTCTGTAGCCATGTAAGTGACCGCATATCTTGAAAACACTCTTCGGTGTTGTCTTTCTTTTTGTTCTCATGGTTTTTGTTATTTTAATCTTCTTATGTTCAATAAATATGCCATCTGGTACAAAAGAGGTGACCTTTCAATGGCATGACTTCTTAGCTTTGATACTATCTCCATTGACCCATCTGATGACCATGAAAAGTTACTTGTTAGATACTTGTGTGAGTCTGCTATTAGAAGAGGTATAAATAAGACCCATCAGTGTGATTTTTAAAGGAACTTTTGGTGAAAGTTGCAAAACTTTTTTTTCAAAAGGGCAGTATTCATTAAAGGACACCAGGCCGCGGGATAGTGGATGGCACAGGACCAACTAGTTTTACTTGTTTCCTTCTTATTTTTCCGAACTGAGCATGACGTGTCCTCTTGTGATGACTGAGTACTTTTTATATTTTCTAGACTTCCTGGATATAAGCAAGTACCGATATAAGCAAGTACCAGCTGTTTCGATTATGGAAACATAGGGCCTTCATTGACATATATTCCCTCCATCCCCATCATTTATTTACCAGTGATTAAAACATCTCTCACAAAGAATAGAAAAGGTAAACAAATGATTGGGACGAAGGGAGTATTTGTTTCGTTGAAACACATTACTGGTTGTTGATCCACATATTGTGAAGAGATACTATATCTAGTTTCACTGTGTAGGAAATTTCTTCAAAGATCTTATCTTATTCCTCTGAAGCCTTCCACCATTTTAAATAAGCTAGAGAGTTGAACGCGCGCTCAAGTCCTAGTTCTATTCGTCAAAATATTGTAGGATCATCCAAGAGTTATAATGCTCGTGGCGTACCTTTTTCTGTAATGGTTATCTACTTATCCATTTATAATTACTAGTTTTAATTACTAGTTAATGCAGATGTCAGCTAAGCCTAGCTAGTGAAATCTTGAGGGGTGGTACTCAATCTCATGACTTGGGTTCAAATCCGTCATCACAAGCCTTCTCTTTGTGGCTCCCTTTACACCCAAGAAAATATATTTTAAAGGTTTTGCTTGGCGCTTGTTCTAGAGTTTTTGTTGCATTGCTTTGATGCGGTAGCAGACCTAATTGTTCATTGCATGAAAGTATGAAACGTTCACATCAATAACATATAATTGGAATTCGCAGATTGTTGGGGCTTTCTGGTATCTAGTCGGCATGGAGCGAAACGATACTTGCTGGCAGGAAGCTTGCTCTAATAGAAATGACATATGCGAAAAAAGCTACTTGTACTGTGATAAGCAGCCACCTGGGTACGCTACGTGGAGTAATACTAGTAAATCAGTACTGGATGCAAGCTGCAATGCTTCTGATGCAAGTCCCTTCGACTTTGGTATCTTTGGACAGGCTTTATCATCTGGCATTTTCTCATCAAACAGCTTTATTTCCAAATATTGTTACTGCCTATGGTGGGGGCTGCAAAATTTGAGGTAATTTGGGCAGCAAAAAGTTTTTTTTTTTGTATGTTTTTTGATATTGTATATTTTCAGAGGCTGTTTTCAGATGGCCAATGCCCTATAATGAAAATTGCATAGAAAATGGCGTTGATAATTGGATATTTGCATCAAACGAGTGCTACTTCACTACCCAAAAAGCGTAACCCATAGAGTGAGCTATTTCGATTTATACCATCATAATCTAGAACAGATTTGTGCGAAACGTATTTGGCTCAAGTGAGAACAAAAACACAACCTCAAAGATAATGCTATGTTTTCACATATGCCTCTGTGTCCTTTGAATCTTTGATCATCAATGGGGGTATAGCCGAACATTCTTGTATGTGCATCTTAAAACTCGTTGCAATTGCACTTTGATTTTTTTAAGCATTGCTCATAGTCGGAACTTCTGCTGTTGAGATACTGAATTAAAAAATTATTGCTATAGGTCGACGATTTCCATTTAATTATTGCATTCATTCTTCTTTAGCTGTCAGAACTCAAAATGCTATGTTGTGCATTTTTTTCCTAATGACTCTTGCAATAAATTCCATTTGACTTGAGGGTAAGTTTAGTTTTCGGGTTTTTCTACATAATATCCTTATGTTTTTGGCTTTGAGGTACCCCTAAACTTTCTCATTAACAATTAACTGTGACCCTCACTCTTTATTCCGTTAATTTGCTCTGTTATATGCTGACACAGCTGCTTCGCTGCTTCTCTGGCTGATTTTTTTTTTCTTTTTTTTGATAGTAGTAGAGTAAAAAATCTAAAGACGAATGGCTCTAGACGCTAAGGAATGAGCCATTCTATTACATGATCTTGGGACAAAACTAATATGTAGACAATGAAAAGAACTGCATATGGCGTCGATCTCTTCCTCTCTGGCTTATTTTAGCTTACATGGAAATCAGTAGGACTTAGACATGGATCCTCATTCCTCATCACACCCTTTCAACTTAACTACGTAAGAAATCCACTCATTGACTTAGCATTAACATATACATATCCCACAACCCACCACATTGCCCGCTAACAACTACCGTAACTATCCCTTCTACCGCATCAGCCACTCAAATCATACCTCACTTTGGTTAGATATGAATAAATAAAGGCGATTGTGGTTTTCCGATGAGAGATGAATATTGCAAGATTTAATTGCAATAAATGTTGGGAATGGTACCATAGTTAAGCACTTCAGCAGCATCAATGGAGAATCATGAGCTCATTTATTCATATCTCTTGCATTCCTCCCTTAGCCCCAACCTCCGAAGTCCGCCGCCAATCTGCTCGCATACATTCTCGATTTGACCTCTTACTTCGCCTCTCTTATTATGTGGTCTTCCGTCGTTCACTCCGCCTCCTCTTCATTATGATGTTTGCCGATAAGTGGGTGGATTAAAGGATCCGTAGGTGGTTGGATAAGGGGGTGGCTTGTGTTGGTATTGGTTGATGTGGTGGTTTCGTTGTCAATGGTGGAAAAGAATGATTGGGTTTATAAGGTAATTAGAAGTTTATCCTTTTTGAATGGGGTGGCTAATGGTGGAACATGGGTGTAGGTGGGTTAGGGTAGGTGGGCTTAAGGTGGGAAAGGAGATGTGGGTTGGGTTAGGGAGAATGTGAGGATGAAAGGTCAGTGGAGACTAGAATAGGTTATTATATAAGTTAATACAAGAGTAGATAATTACGTGTTTAATCTTAATGGAAACCCAAATTTGCAGCCACGTCATTAACTAACTCACCAATTTGACGGAAAATAGTACTCCCTCCAATTGAGGGTTTTGTTCCTTATTTCCATTTTGAGCTAAGTGTGGTGTTATGGAAAACCCCTTAATTTTCGGAAGGCAGGCACCAATTCCCACACGATGAAATTGCATTGGATTATACTCCCTCCTAGTCACTCATTTGTTCCCCTTTCCCTTTTACACAAAAATTAAGGAAATGAATTTGGACCACACAAAACACACTACCCCACATAAAAATGAATTTAGACCACACAAAACACAACCCCACATCCAAAATGGGAAAGAGGGAAGAAAACCCGACTTACCCAATAAGGAAAGAGGGAAGAAATGACCGACTAGGAGGGAGTATGTTTTTTGGGTTACTTATAAGCACGGTATCACGCTATCACATTTAGGGTTGAAATTTGATCTTAGAGTTGGTTGTGCAATAAACGAAGCTGATACCATCTTAGATGTAGTTGCGATAACCTTCAAAACCTTTGTCGGTTGTGATACGGTGCAAATTCATTACCATCAATTTAATTCAAAAAAAAAGAAAGTCAATTTTGTCTCATCTGTTTTTTCTTCATTCTACATTCTTGTGGTGTTGAAAATTGGGAGTCACTTGTTTCTCTGACTCTACCCATTGGTCCCATTTTCTTCTTGAGCTTGGATTGCTGATTTGAGGTACTTCCGGTTCACGGAGTAGTTGGGATGGGAAAATTTCCGTGGGATGAATCCAAATTGTAGCCTGTTATAATTTTCACAATTATGTTTGTACTAGATGCCAAAATTATATTTTTTTTATTTGTGTTACTTCACTATGCTGCATTGTAATGTCTAGTTTACTCAATTTTTGCTAATAAGTTTCCTTTGAACTTGCGTGTGCTAGTTTTTGTTTTAGTTGGCTGCTAAGGTGACAGTGTTTTATGCACTGTCACTTTATTTTTCTCGAGGCAGTTAGTCGTATTTTCTGACTTATTTCCGGTTGAGATAATATTGAATCATTGATTTATCCTTTTTGTTACAGTACATTGGGTCAGGGTCTTCAAACCAGCACCTATGTAGGGGAGGTCTTATTTTCCATTGCATTAGCCATATTTGGACTCATCCTATTTGCACTTTTGATCGGAAATATGCAGGTATGACTTCAATGAAATCCCCATAAGGCGTGACTGTGAATATTGTATTGCATTAGCCATATTGTATTTTGTTTTAATGATCTCAAATTCTTCTCTGAATTTAACTGTTGAGACTAAGTACACAGGCACACAGCCATCCATTATTTTGTTTTAACTGAGTACTAGCGTGAATACTTAAACTCCACATGCATATGGGTTGTACCTGTAATGGATAAGTCACATGACTTGAATAGCAACCTGTAGAGTATCTTAGATGAAGAAGAGGGCTGGTGACATAGGCACGATTGCACGAATCATGGTCAATTCTGCGTTAAGAGATTTCTTTTTGTCGTGACGAAGGACCATCTACTTGGCATATGGGATTGTGTGGCTTTTAGTTTATCCAGTTTTGTTTGTTATTTGCCCGTCTGCGCCCTCTCTATCTACAGCTTGTTGGTTTTACGTTTTTTAAAGGAGCCATGCTTTTTGCTCTGGCTTCTGAGTTTAGAGAAGTGAACTCGCTTGTGCTCAAAGAAATGAGCTTGTTTATGAAGGTTGTGTCTTTGTGTATATTTACTGTTTTAAACCGTTTTTATTACTCTTATGTCTGATATTTCATATGGGCATATGGCTTTTCTAATGTAAAGATATCTTCCCTCACCATTAGGGGAAAGAAAGTACTCCCTCCGTTTGTGTGAGAGATGGTATAAAAGTCTGAATGCGGACACATGGCATAAAAGTATGAATGCATTAGGGGGAGAAAGTACTCCTCTGTCTCTTTATTCATAATGTGTTGAGATTAGATTAATAAATAATTTGCTTTTGTTCAAACACTAAATTCGTAGGTTAAACAATGTTGCCTGTGTAAAATGTCTTTAGTTTAGTAAGTTTCTGTCTAGACAAATTTATCCTACCAAATACCCAAAAATGAAGGAAAAAAATAAGTACCTTATACCTTAAAATGAAAATAAGAAACTCGTTTAGAGATCCAGGGAGTAGTCTTTGGGTGGAAGGTAGCAATTCTTGTTTTATTGCTAAATAAAGATGAAATCATTACCGCTGCTATGGGTTTCTAACTAACAATGTGTATACGTTTAAAATTGTCATTTTACAGACATATCTTCAGTCTCTTACTCTTCGACTAGAAGAGATGAGGGTCAAAAGGCGCGATTCAGAGCAATGGATGCGTCATCGCTTGCTACCTCAGGATCTAAGGGAACGTGTGAGACGTTATGATCAGTACAAGTGGTTGGAAACTCATGGAGTTGATGAAGAGAGCTTGGTCAGTACTCTACCAAAGGATTTGAGAAGGGATATCAAGCGTCATCTTTGTCTTGCATTAGTGCGAAGGGTATGTTCCTTTACTCTTTACTCAAGAATAGCTGAAATTCTGTTTTGTTTTGGGACCTTGTCATTAAGAAAGGGGGATGTTCCTTTGTCCTTCTAAGTACTTGCATCAAGAAACCGTAAATGTGAGGGGATGTCAGATTGAATTCATTATTTCTTATAGGTCCCTCTTTTTGAGAATATGGATGAAAGATTGCTGACTGCCATCTGTGAGCGCCTGAAACCGAGTTTATACACCGAACATACTTTTATACTGCGAGAAGGTGACCCAGTTGATGAAATGCTCTTCATCATTCGTGGTCATCTCGAGAGCGAAACTACGGATGGTGGCCGAAGTGGGTTTTTGAACCGAAGCTCCCTTAAAGAAGGTGCTTTTTGTGGGGACGAGCTTTTAACATGGGCATTGGACCCTAGGTCAGGCTCGAATCTCCCGTCATCTACAAGAACCGTGAAGGCTTTAACCGAGGTTGAGGCCTTTGCCCTAGAAGCCGAAGAATTGAAATATGTAGCAAGTCAATTTAGGCGTCTTCATAGTCGACAAGTCCAACACACATTCCGTTTCTACTCCCAACAATGGAGAACATGGGCCGCCCGGTTCATTCAAGCTGCATGGCGCCGACATTTGAAGAGGAATTTGGAGCTCCATCATAAGGAGGAAGAAGTCGTTGAAGGTTTGAAGAATGCCGGCAGTGGCTCCTTTAGCCTTGGAGCTACCCTTTTGGCATCACGGTTTGCTGGAAAAGCCCTTCGAAATGTTCATCGAAGTCGACTTGAGAAAGGAATTAGTGCTAGGGATTTGGTGAAATTTCCTAAACCTCCGGAACCCGACTTCTCTGCTGACAGGGACTAACTTGTAATGTTGTTTTATATGTAATGGCTTTGTGGATGAAACTACTACAATTTGGAGCTACTACTTTTGAGCTTTATGCCTTCTTGTATTTCTAAATGATTTTAGTTGTGTAGTGTATGATATATACTCAAGTTATGTATAATTTATGTGGATATTGTTTGATTCATGTAAAGGACAGAAAACAAGTATACACGGATGTCTGCTTTGGTGATGCAGAAGTTCTTATTTAAGACGGACATATCTATTTTGAACTTAAAATGGAAGAAGTAGCTAAGTATATTGAAAAGCGTAATGCCCAGAAACTCGTCTTGTATTCTTATAACGGTTTTATTGTATTCTTATAACGGTTTTTCTAACATGTGCCCACTAGACACATGATAAGAAAACCAAAAGGGAAAGTATTAAATGCTATTTTTATGGGAAATTAAAATTTATTATTACTTTTCCTATTAATTTAAAGAAAAACATTTAATACTTTTCCTTTTGGTTTTCTTATCATGTGCCTAGTGGGCACATGTTAGAAAAATCGTTCTTATAAATACTCAACTATCTAACCTGTTTTAAGTTTATCGGAAATCTCCCTGTAGTGTAATAAATCTTTCTTAAAAGTTAAAACCGTCTTATGAGTGAAACAGATTTACAAACATACGAAACATCTCAGAAGCTAAGGAATGATTATTAATCGGGTATATGAATTGTTTAAATTTGCTTCACTCATAACCGTTTTAAATAAAATTTTGTAAACGTCACTAGATTCGGATGAAGTAGGACAAATTAAAGAACATATCATACAATACACGTAAATGTGAGTGTGAAAGAAGTTCAATTTGTTTAGAAGAATTAGATCCAATTTAAACTTTATGACAATATTTATACCCCATTATAAGGAGATTGATATAGATTGGAGGAACAATAACATGATTATTCTGTGACACTAAAGTTTTTGCCGCCCAAAACAACTAAAAAGTTTCATATAGGAATCTTGATTTCAATAAAGTGGTCATCTATTTCATTCTTTTGCTCTTTTTTCATAGTATAATATCACATTTACTCCATTCAAAGTCACTCTTTACTTTTACTAATAATATAAATCATGACTTGTAAATGTTGTAATAACATGTACTCACTACTTTATATAACAAATTTCTCGGAAAAATGTATCTTTTCTTCGAGCTGTTTAGCTATTTCAGTATGATGTCCTTATCGTAATTATGTAATATCGGCTTTTACTGATCCAGATTCAGCTCGACCGATACGATATACATCGACAGAGTTTTTGAGCCATTCGAACCTTGCCAAAATAGCTAGCTAACGACGTTCATTATCGCGAACATTAAGATCCAATCGACACCCAATACAATTTTTAATACATAAGTAATTGAAAAGGTTTATTACTATATGAAGCAAAGCAAAAGTAAAAGAGGAGCACATGAAGTTAAGTGACATCTCTATTCTTTTACCCTTTTTTCATCTTTTACTTTCATTCACACCACTACCATATAATTCATCATCCATACATCTACTTAGCTAAGTCTTCACTCTTTCCTATAAAAATCACATTCTTCAACACCACAATTCTTCTCTTTTCCACCCCCTCAACTTTTGTCTGTATTTTCATCCTTTCTTAATTTACAAGATTCAAACTGGCGGTCTTACGATAAGTTTATTGTCATACGAGTTTGGTTACATACCGTCTCACAGAAGACTTACGATTAAATTCTTCTCGATCGCTTTCTTACCAAAAATAAGCGTATAATCCCAATTCCCACAAGTTGGTCCAAATGTCCTCCAAATATAACATGCAAGTGTACACTACATAAAATTTTACGTTCATCAATTGAATATTTCAACTTCTTACGTTTGTTTATTGATTTTTGTTATGGCAACCGTGAAGAAACTAATAGTAGAAGTAGTAGATGCAAGAAACCTCCTACCAAAAGACGGTCACGGAACATCGAGTCCATATGTTGTAGTAGACTTTTACGGGCAGCGAAAGCGCACGCAAACAATTGTTCGGGACCTCAATCCGACGTGGAATGAGGCCCTGGAGTTTAACGTTGGTGGACCCTCCAACGTTTTTGGTGACACGGTCGAAATCGACGTGTACCATGACAAGAATTATGGTCCGACTAGAAGGCATAATCATTTAGGCCGAGTCAGGCTCAGTTCGGGTCAGTTCGTAAAAAAAGGCGAAGAAGCCTTAATTTACTTTCCACTTGAAAAGAAGTATTTATTGAGTTGGATACAAGGTGATATTGGCCTTAAGGTTTATTATTCCGACGACGTCGTGCCACCACCACCGACACCGTCTCCGCCACCCGCAGCAAATGAGGAGCCAAAGCCGGCTGAAGAAAAGGTCAACAATCCTAACGAACCAACTGCTGACACGTCAGCAGCCCCGGCCCCACCACCAGAACCAAGTAATAGTAACGTGGAGTCTAAGTTACCTGAAGAAGAGTTTAAAGATGCGACTGAACTACCTCCGCCACCGTCATCGCCAGCACGTGACCCACCACCGCCTCCACCAATGTCACCGGCACGTGATCAACCACCACCGCCATCACCGCGACCAAATATTGAAATGATGGCTTCTATGGCTTCAGGGTCGATCCCTGAAGTGGGAATCGCTGGCGTCGGCGCTGCTGGAGCACAGACGCCATCGATTCCCCCGACGATGCCGATATCACGATCGGTATCGACAGCGTCGTTTGAGAGTGTTCCGCTGGAACGCTCTACATTTGATCTAGTGGAAAAAATGCATTACCTTTTTGTACGTGTAGTAAAGGCAAGATCACTCCCTACTAACGGCTGTCCAGTAGTAAAAATACTTGTTTCGGGTTATCGAATCGTATCCAAACCTGCCCGAAAAACAACATTTTTCGAGTGGGACCAGACATTTGCATTTGCCCGTGATGCTCCGGATTCCTCCGCCATCCTGGAGGTATCCGTGTGGGATCCGCCGAACCCTGGGGGTTTGGCGGATCCCACAGAAGGGGGACTGTCCATGAGGGAGTTCTTGGGTGGTATATGCTTCGACACGTCGGAGATTCCGCTAAGGGATCCACCAGACAGTCCCCTGGCCCCACAGTGGTACAGGTTGGAAGGAGGTGGAGCCCACATGGGCGATTTAATGCTTGCCACGTGGGTTGGGACACAAGCTGATGACTCATTCCCTGATGCATGGAAAACTGATACTGCAGGGAATGTTGATTCAAGAGCTAAGGTGTATTTGTCCCCTAAATTGTGGTACTTGAGGGCTACGGTTATCGAGGCGCAAGACCTTTTTGTGGGGTCTAAGGACCCTATGTTCCAAGTGAAGGCTCAATTGGGTTTCCAAGTGTTGAAGACCAGGCCGACGGTGAGCCGAACAGGCTCACCGACTTGGAATGAGGACTTGATGTTTGTTGCGGCTGAGCCATTTGGTGATCAGTTGGTGTTCACTTTGGAACAACGACTGCACAATGGCTCGGCCGTGATTGGAGTGGCGAGGGTGGGTCTGAACACGATTGAGAGACGGGTGGATGACCGTAAAGTGGTGCCTACGTGGTTAACGTTCGATGACCCTAGCACGAACGAGAAAAGAGGGTATAAAGCGAGGGTGCATTTGAGGATATGCTTTGATGGAGGGTATCATGTGATGGATGAGGCTGCTCATGTGTGTAGTGATTATCGACCCACGGCGAGACAATTGTGGAAGCCTGCCGTGGGGACGGTAGAGCTTGGGATCATTGGATGTAAAAATCTTTTGCCTATGAAGGGTGTGGATGGGAAAGGGTGTACGGATGCATTTGCGGTAGCTAAGTATGGTCCTAAATGGGTGCGTACGAGAACTATATCGGATAGTTTAGATCCGAAGTGGAATGAGCAATATACATGGAAAGTATACGACCCTTGTACCGTCTTAACCATTGGGGTGTTTGATAGTTGCGGTGTATTTGATTCAGACGAATTACAAGAAATGACGCGTCCAGATATCCGAATTGGTAAGGTGCGAGTACGCATTTCTACACTCCAAACCGGAAAAGTGTACAGAAATGTTTACCCGTTACTCCTCTTAACTCCAATTGGGCTAAAGAAAATGGGTGACATAGAGTTAGCAGTACGATTTGTACGAAACAGTCCGACACTAGATGTGTTACAGGTATACTCTCAACCTCTGCTACCGTTGATGCATCATATTAGACCGCTTGCCTTAGGCCAACAGGAAATGCTAAGAAACGCGTCTGTCAAGATCCTAGCTGTACATTTGTCACGATCAGAACCGCCTCTTCGGCCTGAGGTTGTGCGCTACTTATTGGATGCTGACTCCAACACGTTTAGCATGAGAAAAGTCCGTGTAAATTGGTTCCGAATTATAAGCTTGGTCGCGGGAGTGATCGATGTGGTGAAGTGGGTAGAAGACACAAGAACATGGAAAAACCCGACATCAACCATTCTTGTTCATGCATTACTGGTAATGCTGGTATGGTTTCCTGATCTTATCATACCCACATTGGCATTCTATGTCTTTGTCATTGGTGCGTGGAACTATCGGTTCCGGTCACGGGACACACTCCCTCACTTCGATCCCAAGCTCTCGTTGGCCGAGAATATTGACAGGGACGAGCTCGATGAGGAGTTCGATATGGTGCCTAGTAGTAGGCCACCTGAGGTCTTCCGTGGTAGATATGATAAGCTTCGGACCCTAGGGGCACGTGTCCAGACCGTACTCGGAGATCTGGCCACCCAAGGAGAACGGGTTCAAGCATTAGTAACGTGGAGGGACCCACGAGCAACAGGGATATTCGTCGCTTTTTGTTTTGCTGTGGCCATCATATTATACCTTATACCTTCAAAGATGGTGGCAATGGCTTCTGGGTTCTACTACTTTCGTCACCCAATGTTTCGGGACCGAGCTCCACCTCCTGTAATCAATTTTTTTAAGAGACTTCCTTCACAATCTGATAGGATATTGTAAGATGAATATTAAGAGATTGAAACTGTATGTTGTTATATAATGAAAGTGCAATGTGCAATTGTGCACGATATGTCATAGCAGCACATTGTAATGCCACTGATTAATGCAGTACTTCCTACGGTTCATTGATTTTTTTGCGTTTGATTAAGATACACCTCACAAAAAAAAAAAAAGAACCAAATAAAATCGGTGGGAGTTTAGGAAATTAATAATGTATCGGAACTTTCTGGCTTTTAGATCTAGCTACATTATTTAGGAATCAGGACATCCATCTGAATATCAGAAAATATTACCACAGTGCTATGAAATGTTACCCAAACTCGCTTACAAGAATACTGCGCATGCATGCCAGTTTTCAGTGTTGCACATAGATATGTGGATATAATTCGGTGAAGAGCGGGAGTAACATAGGCCAACGACAACAATAATAACAATAGCTATTGCGGAACCTTTGTCCCGAATACAAAGCCAGAAAACAAATATCATCAGGAAGAAGGCAAAAGGCCAAAAGCAACAGCCACTCTAATGAAACTGTTTCCTGAATCCTGCACAGTGTAGTTAACTGCTTATCCTGAGCTATGACTGATCAAATTTTCATCAGACAGCTAAAAACCTAACATATATGTCCGGGCTACACCGCCTACACCCTACTATGAACTATGATGTGTCCTTCCTAACCCTTACCACATGTTCTTCCGAAGACAAATTATAGGGGAGGGGAAGAAGAAATTGTTTCGACTTCGATTTCTCACCGGCCCAATACAATACAAGTTTCAAAGATACATGCATAATCAAATATAGCAAGCAGCCCCATTAAATACTTGTGAAAGCGTATAGACATGAATGACTACGGAAAGAGCAAATATACAGGCTTCAGATCTTCATAAATTTAAAAATATCGACGAAAGTTTTATGAAAAGGCAAACCAAAAAGGAACTAGAAATATATTGAGCAAGGATTCTTCAAAAAATAGAGTATACTACAGTATCATATAAAACTTTTTTTATTTTTTTTGTTTTCAAGTTTCTGCACATATCAAAAGCTCATAGGCCAGAGCACACATACAAAAATACAAGAGAAAGCACATACATAAAATACAGTTTTATGCTACTTGAGTTTCAACTTCCTCACCTGCAATCGCTCCCACTCGCAAGCCGCAACGGCCACCTCCAGGCTCCATCTATGGTCCCGCTTCAACTAAAGTAGAGAGCTTGACTTCCTTGACCTTTTCAATTAACTCACCGCTTTCTTCTTCTGCCTCCTCAATCAGCTTAATGAGGCTAGCTTTTTTAACAAAAAGGGCTTCTATCTTTCCAGCAACCTTCCCTAACTTCTTTTTGAGCTTCTCAAGATCCTTCACCTTCCCACCTTCCTCACTTTTCTTGCTCTTATCCTTAACCTTGTCCTTTTTCTTCTTAGGTTCCTCACTACTTTCCTCGGATTCCACTTCACTTGGTATTCCCCGTTGGGTGATTTCACCCTTTGTTTTCTCACCATCCTTGCATTTCTTATCATTCTTGGATTTTTTATCGTCTTTCTTCTCCTTATCTTTCTTTTTAATTTTCTTTTCCACTTTCTCCTCGGACTCTTCGTCAACTTCGGTCTTTGATTTACCGTCCTCTATGTTCTCAGTATCATTTGCAACATCCTTCTTTTTCTTCTCCTTTTTCTCTTTCTTCTCTTTCGACTTCACCTTAGATGACTCTTCTTCATCATCACCATCTTTGCACTTCTTCTCTTTCTTTTTCTTTTTCTTTTCCTCTTTCTCATCTAATTCTTTGTCATCGTCCGTCTTCGATTTGTCGTCCGCGTTCTTCTCTTCATCATTTTCACCATCCTTCTTTTTCTTTTCCTTTTTCACTTTCTTCTCTTCATCATCTTCACCATCCTCAATTTTCTTCTCCTTGTCTTTTGCTTCCGTCACTCCATCTTTCGACTTGTCTTCATCCTCCTCATCTTTGGGCTTCTTCTCTTTCTTTTTCTTCTTTATTTCTTTCTTCTCTTTCTCCTCTGACTCCTCGTCATCGTCTGTCTTCGTTTTACCGTCCGCTTTGTCCTTCTTCTTCTCTTTCTTCTCTTTATCATTTTTACCATCCTTCTTTTTCTTCTCTGTTTTCTCTTCATCATTTTCACCGTCCTCCTTTTTCTTTTTCTTCTTGTCTTTTCCATCCTTTGCTCCATCTTTCAAGTCTCCCTCTAACTCATCTTCATCGTCATACTTTTTGTCTTTCTTTTTCTTCTTCTTGTCTTCCTTGTCATGTTTCACCTTTTCTAGTTCTCCCCCTGATTCATTTTTTGCCTGCTCCGTTTCCTCAGTTGAAAGTCTGTTCACTTCCTTATCCTTCGCCTCAATTTCTTCATCTTCAAGACGATCATCATTTTGTTTTCCATTTCCTATCTCCCTTGTATTTTCTGATTTCCTTTCACAATTCTTAATTTCTTCCTCTTGCTTTGGTTCCTCTACCTTAATAGGTATCTCCACCGTCTTTTCCAAGGCCACCGCATTCCCTATATCAGTCACTTCAATACCGGGAACCTCTTCCTTTTCCACAATAACAAATGAGTCTCCCATCTTAATTTCCTGGCAAAGGAGAATAATATTAAAATTGCATCACATCAACCTAAATTCAGTAACATTAGAAAACACATGAATTAAATAAGATACAAGTCACATTAAGGAATTTACGACGGAGGCCTGCTACAAGTTTGCATCAATGTAATCAGCAACTATCATACCATGTCAGAAGTCAGAACAAGTCACATTAAGTAATTTATGACGGAGACCTGCTACAAGTCTGTATCAATGTAATCAGCAATTACCATACCATATCAGAACATATTTTTATCCTAGTACACCCCCATTCCTCAACAAGCCTACCACCGCGGGTGAGCAAAGAACCGATTTCTTTGGACAGTTGGACTTTAATAGAGGTCATTTTACTATAGTCACAACTGAAAGGAACTTGATTTTTAGCAGCCAGTTTACCACGAGAGTAAATGACAGGAACAAGTTCATGATACTATATATCACCCTAGTCCCTCATGATTCATAGCTAAAACTCATCCAAGGATAACCATTCGATAATTCATCTTGTACTAATAATGTAAGAAGTAAGATCGGAGATAAACAGGTCCATGTTTTGGCGGCGGAGTATGATGACATAAAGCAAACTGACTCACTAAACTATCTTGGTTTGTTAGATCATGAAGTATCGATTGGTTATAAAATGCTTTCAACAACAAAAAATTGCTTTACGTTATCAACATACGGGAGAAGGCTATGTACGTACTATGTATTTTCTGACTCTCCTTACTCGCCATATGCAAAAATGTTATTGCGACAGTGAGGTAATGATTATTTGACTATGCCATAAACAACGAAAATTTTGCTTTGCATCAAACAAACTAATTAAACATATAGCTCTTTAACCTTCATTAAGGTGAAAACCTCTATTTGTTTCTAACAATGGGGTACCTTTTTTTTTGTAATTTCACAAAAAAAATCTGCTGGTTTGCCAAACATTTTTTACATAATTAGTTACTTAATTGGCTCTTAATTTTAAGCTAACTTATCAGTTACCATTTCAGTTTTCGGTTAGTTTTTCAGTTTTCAACTACCTTTCGGGTTTTCAGAATTTCAGTTACCTTTTCAATTAGTGTCACCAATTAAAGTCTAAAACTCTTATGCTGTTGTTGCATACTTGCATATGTTCCATTACAATGGCAAATCATGATCTCCATGAAGGAGTTAGTATGCCCATATGTCCGTAATATTGTATAACTGATTAATTCTATGTGGCTACAATGTTCTGCTAGGAGCCGCTTGTAGTCTGAGTCCTAAATGAGTTGGGACTCGGGTAGTATTAGTCAGTCCTACAGGGTCACACACTAGATGAGTTTTGGGCAATATTATAATTAATATTGATTAATTATTAAAGGAATAAGAATAATATTTATTATTCTTATTATACTTTCCTAATCCTAGATGGTATAGGATTCCCTTGAACTCCATATATAAAGAGATATAGAGGGAGGTGTTTATCATGAGTTTTTCTAGAGAGCAAAATCTCAAGGGAACTAAGAGGGAAGAAAATTGCCCATAAAGTTTGTACTAGCATACACACTCATATTGTGTGGATACCGGTAGAGGCGCAACACTTGGGGCGTTATTGTGAGACGGTCTCACAGATTATATTGTTATTCAAGAAGCCGTGATTTGGGTTTTATTATACTTCTTTTTATTAGCATATTATTGGAATTCTTCCGCATCCAAGTAAGTTTGCTCATCACCCTTTTGTTTAATCTTAATACTTACCATGCATGAGATCTTGGGAATTCTGTAATTCAAATCTGTTGAAAATCGTTACATAATCCTTCACTCCAAACATGTTGCTCACCCTCCCCAAATCACAAATTATAAAAACATTCGACAACAAGGATAACTAATCGCTTATAAATCCGAATTTTATCGTGATTGCAGGCGGATTTTCCCGTTAAAGGCAAGGACAAAGTAACACCAAGTACATTGATCATAAATCTGCATCCAAAATTAGAAACCTCTACTGCATCAACACTCTATCAATACTAACAAAAACACCATATCAACACTAACAACACAAACCCTGTGTGCAAAACTGCAAATCCAGCTGAAAATGCACTAAAAAAACATCAAAATTTAAAAATCCATCGTCTCAATTTCTAAAGGCAAATTCTTGTTTAGACGGACCAATTCCGGGTGAACAATAAGACGGTGTTTTGTGACCATTTTATAGTCAAATGTAACCACAATGGTCCAACTAATGTTACAGTCGAGCATATGTTACAACAAAAGTGATAACATTTGTCTGTAACATAGTCTCAAAATCTCGTCTTATTGTTTTAGACGAAAATGACCCCTCTAAAAGAGACCAACCGATTTGTAAATATTATAAAGTCAACATGTAAATATTAGAAATCCACATACACTACTTCCTCCGTTCCATTTGGTTGTATACGTTTGCTTTATCACGTATGTCAACGCCAATTTTGTTTTGTTTATATCTTTAGTTACATATTATTAAAAATTATACAAACTTGATATTAATATTGTACTCGATAAGACAATTTTAAAAAGATCTCACATGACTATCTTTTATGTTATATATTAGAAGTTGTATTAACGATTCTTCTAACTAATGAATAGTGCCCAAAAAGCAAAAGCAAACGTATACAATCAAATGGAACGGAGGAAGTATAATACAACAAGCACAAGTTATAGAATAAGTCGGTCTCACATGTAAGACGGTCTTTTTTACAACAAAAAGCGAGAAATAGTAGATTAAAATAGTAAGCAAACCTTGAAAAAGTAGCAAGATTGGATCCTTGTAAATGGGTAAGATGAGAATGTTGTAGAAGTAGAGTTTGGAGAAATGTAGGAACTTCATAGTATATTGTTTATTATGTATTTATAGGATTGGATGCTTAAAGGAAGTCGGTTTTTTGGTCGGTGACTTAGAAGAGTTGAAAGCGTGTCTATTGGAGACTTGGGAGTATTGGATAAGTGGAAGGGATGTCAATGAATATGAGACCCTTACGATCTTATCCTAACGGGTCGGCTACTTCCTCTATATCAGTTATTTGTTGTCCTATTTCTCATTTGAGTGTCTCGGTTATTTGTTGTCCATTCAATATTAGAAAAGTTTTCTATGAGTAAGTTGACGTTTAATGAGATTATTGTTCACTTGTCACTCACTAAGTAGAATTACAAATGGCCGCCTACTCTTTCATTGGTGTTTGAGCCAAAATGAAAGGACAA
The DNA here is from genome assembly GCA_022085475.1 of Heliosperma pusillum. NCBI lineage: Eukaryota > Viridiplantae > Streptophyta > Magnoliopsida > Caryophyllales > Caryophyllaceae > Heliosperma > Heliosperma pusillum. The sequence continues at coordinate 370,086 of JAIUZE010000117.1, forward strand.
CAAATAACCGAGAAGGAATCAGTTCATAGATTATACATCACACATATTACATCTAATTGTTCAATTTCCAAGTTTTATAATAAATTTTTCAGTTTTACAAAAATTTGTACTTCAGTTTAACCATCCTATATTCCAATTTGTGTTTTATTTTTAAGTTTCTTTTACAAAAGTATCTATAAGACTATAACTATTAGAGATATTAGGAAAATATACTAATAATAACTACAAGTCTACAATGATTACGTACAAGATCAGCAAATCATAATTAATGACCCACTTAACACGGCCCAATGATAAACACATCGTACCCATGCCTAACAAGGCCCAACGTAAAACAAACTGTTTTTTTCTTTTTTTTTAAAATGAGAGCACTCGCGGGTGAGAGTCGAACCCCCAACTTTATAATTAGGGTAAGAGTGTTCTTCTCACTTAAACTATCTCTTGTTCTCTACGTAAAACACATTGTAACCACGCATAACAAAGAGTCCTTCGAATATATCAAAATCACAGATTGTTATATAAGACCACTTTATGTATTAGACAAGTCCAATTAGTAAATAAATATTTTATTTTGATACCCTAATGTTTTACACTAATGTTTTATTTAAGGGTGTTGATTTTCGCAGTACATAATTTACTCATCTCAGTAAGGGATGACAATTACGGCTCAAACCGAACCGAAACCGAACCGACCCGAAGGAAAATATTCGATCCAAACCCAACTCTTAATAACCCATACCCGATCCACTATTTAAAAACACATATCCAAATCCATTATTGAGAAACCCGAACCAAATCCAAATCCGATCAATTTGTACCCGAACTCGATCCAAACAAATATTTTTGAAAATTTAGGCTTTATTGAACTTGAAATTTTAATTTTGTCATATAAAATGTAATTTTTATATGGTCAAATCATGTTTTGGATTGGGTTTTGGATTATATGGTGGATCAGATATGGATTTGGAAATAGTATAATGGATCGGGTATGGATTTTAAAATTTTGGATATGGATCGGGTTTGGATATGAATCGGTGATCCAATAAGTAAGTGGATCGGGTTTGGATCTCGCAAAATCCGATCCAACCCGATCCATTGCCATCCCTAATCTCAGTACACTATTGACCGTTATACCTTTCTCATTTCCCCTCCCATTTTCTCTCTCCAACCTCTCTCTAACTTATTTTCTCTAATTTTAGATTTCCAATAAGTATAGTTAGTGAACAAATTATGAAGTAATATGGTAAACATGTATGACATTAATCAACTATTTCAATACACAAATAAATTATGTATCTTTGATAAATTATATACTTTATTAATAAATTATTTTTACAAATACATCAACTGCATTCAACTGCATACTACCTTTGAATTTGAAGATGAAAAAATTCCAAGCAACTCCTATGTACTGTGTACAAGTTGTAATGCATTGACAAAAACAGAAAAAACAAAATCCAACCAAACTACATTAATCAACTATTTCAATACACAAATAAATTATGTATCTTTGATAAACTATATACTACTTTATTAATAAATTATTTTTACAAATACATCGACTGACCTTTGAAATAAAAACCGTGGATATCCAATTGCTATTTATATACGTCACGGGTTTATAAATACCTTCAGGGAAAAAATATTTTTGGATTCCGAATATCGCTGAAAACCGCCTGATTTTAAAGGTAATATCCACGGTTTTCGGGACAACTGGGCCTTGAAAAAAAATATCTCTAAATTCGAACTTTAATATCTCTAAGACATATAATAATGACTCAAGATAACGAAATTGGCATCTGATTTGAAATAAAGATATTTTGGAGACCTTAAGACCACTTTTCAGACCTCGGAAACAAGAAGTATTCTCTGTTTTTACGTTGTTTAAAGAGAAATACTAACATCCAATTGCTATTTATAGACGTAACGGGTCTATTAATACCTCTAGGAAAAAAATATTTTTGGTTTCCGAATATCGCTGAAAACCGCTGATTTTCAAGGTTATTATCCACGTTTTTCGGGACAACTGGGCCTTGAAATAAAATGTCTCTAAATTCGCACTGTAATATCTCTAAGACATATAATAATGACTCAGGATAGCGAAATTGGCATCTGATTTGAAATAAAGATAGTTTCGAGACCTTAAGACCACTTTTTAGACCTTGTATGTATTAGAGGAAACAAGTAGTAATCTTCGTTTTTACGTTGTTTAAAGAGGGATACTAAAAACCAATTGCTATTTATAGACTTAACAGGTCTATAAACACCTTTAGGCAAAAATTATTTTTGGTTTCCGAATATTGCTGAAAACCGCTTATTTTGAAGGTTAATCCACGGTTTTCGGGACAACTGGGCCTTGAAATAAAATGTCTCTAAATTCTCACTGTAATATCTCTAAGACATATAATAATGACTCAGGATAACGAAATTGGCATCTGTTTTGAAATAAATATAGTTTGGAGACCTTTGGACCACTTTTCAGACATTGTGTGTATTAGAGGAAACAAGTAGTAATCTCCGTTTTTACGTTGTTTAAAGAGGGATACTAAAATCTAATTGCGATTTCTAGACGTAACGGGTCTATTAATACTTTTAGGGAAAACATATTTTTGGTTTCCGAATTTCGTTGAAAACCGATGGTTTTCAAGGTTATTTATCCACCATTTTCAAGACAATTGGGCCTTGAAATAAAATGTCTCTAAATTCACACTGTAATATCTCTAAGACATATAATAATGACTCAGGATAACGAAATTGACATCTGATTTGAAATAAAGATACTTTAGAGACTTTAAGAATTAAGACCACTTTTCAGACCTTGTCTGTATTAGAGGAAACAAGTAGTAATCTCTGTTCAAAGAGGGATACTAAAAACAATTGCTATTTATAGACTTAACGGGTTTATAAACACCTTTTGGGAAAAATTATTTTTGGTTTCCGAATATGGCTGAAAACCGTTGATTTTGAAGGTTATTATCCACGGTTTTTAGGACAACTGGGCCTTGAAATAAAATGTCTTAAATTTGCATTATAATATCTCTAAGACATCTAATAATGACTCAGGATAATGAAATTGACATCTGATTTAAAATAGAGATATTTTGGTGACCTTAAGACCACTTTTCAGACCTTGTCGGTATTAGAGGAAACAAGTAGTAATCACCGTTTTAACGTTGTTTACAGAGGGATACTAACATCCAATTGCTATTTATAGACGTTACGGGTCTATAAATACGTTAAGGGAAAAAAGATTTTTGGATTCCAAATATCGCTGAAAACCGCTGAATTTAAAGGTAATCTCCACGGTTTTCGGGACAACTGGGCCTTGAAAAAAAATGTCTCTAAATTCGCACTGTAATATCTCTAAGACATAATAATGACTCAGGATAACGAAATTTGCATCTGATTTGAAATAAACTCCGTTATTTAAATGTGTCAGTATTACTCATAAGATATTGAGTTATTAAAATAAAATAAAATAAACAAATATAATCTAATAGTTAGTTTGGGCTATTCTTCTATTGGGTCAGTCTTATGCTATAAGATGATCTATAGGAGATTTGTTGGATCGAAATAGATTATTTCTTGTTTATTTGTATTAATGTGGGACAAATACAAGTCATTTATCAATAGACTTTTTTTTTCGTGGTGAAATTAATTCACCAACATCAAACTCGGATTAAAACGGATTGGGTCAATGTCAAGGGTGCTGAATATCAGTTCATAGATTATACATTAGAGATACCTTCTTTGTTTTTTGTGCTTGCTTTATCCTGTTTACAGTTTGATTATATTGTTTTACCCCCTAACTTCTGTAAATTGTCCCTGTAATTTGGGTTGATTCAAATCTGAACTTGGTTAATTGTTTTAATCATGAAACGCATTTCTGGTTAATTGACTGCTAGTTAACCATGCTGATCATTCCTTTTCGTCTGTCCCAATCTTTGTTTACCTTTGATTAAAATGTCCCTTACAAAGAATGACGGAGCGAGTATTATGATACCAAAATATTGTGACTTTTCGATGGAAACAAATAATTAGGACGGAAAGAGTATTATGATACAATCTTAACTGTACTGTCAATCTGTCATCGCGAGTATGGACTTTGACACCAATATTTGTTCTCAGTGCCTAAATCCCGGAGGAATATCGATACAGGATATACTGATATAATCTTGCTAACTGGTGTAGTGTATACAAACTGCATACAGAATGCCATGGTTGCTGCTATATATGAACTGTAATCTTTGTTTTGTTTCCTATGCGTATCAGCGTATGTAATCGTATGCTATCATAATCTCTTTTTTCGTCGAACACGTACTGTGATCAGCTCATTTTCTTTGGTAGTTAAATTTGTCATGCATTTCTGCCTGATTTTTACACCTGTTTTTCTTCTGTTTCAATCAATTTGAGTGCCAAAATGGCTTATTCTCAGGACTCCATATTCACTGAAGAAATCTGCAGACATTGCTTGAAAATGTTCTTATAAAAAAATGCACCTTTAATAATGATTATATATTTATAATATTTACAGGAATTACAGCTGAATTATAGCAATGAAATCATGGATTCACTATACAGTAGATACCAATCTTATGGAGCTTCTTCTAAGCCAAAGTTCATACATGACCATATAAAAAGTATCGTAGTCACGAGGCGACTTATTCCACTGAAAATGCTTCCTTACCTTCAACACATTGGCTTGCAAGATTGAGTATTCTTTGGGACTAATACTTCTCAGAATTCTCTTTAAGTTAGGGATATCGGAAGATGTAACAATGACGGAAAAGCTCTTCCAATTTAGGATGTCCATGAAGGGAAGATCATAGTGGTCGGCTAAAACCACTGGCACACATCCGTAGAAAAGTGAGTCGCCTATACGGGCTGTGTTAACCTCGAACCCTTTCACATGGAGGCAGTATTTGCTCCCGAGTAGTTGCTCGGAGTAAGGCGTTGTCATCCTCCCGCTATGCACGAAGATGGATGAATCGTTTTGCCATGCTTGGTGAACTATTTTGCGTAGTGGTGAATTCATTGCTCCGGCAAAGAAGGCCAGTCTCTTCCTGAAATGAAATAGGCATTATATTGTTAAGTTTGCTCTAGTTTATGAAGCAATTATGGTATACTACTAAAACATAAGACTCCAGTTCTCTATGATTTTTTGTGTGTGTAAAGGGGGCCATAAGGACGGCTTTGATACTCACGGGTTTTGAGCTCAGGTCATGTGTATCAACGATCATGACTTTACCAGGTCATGTGTATCAACGATCATGACTTTACCGGCTTAGCTAGTTGACATCTGCATTTGTATGAATTTGTGGAGATGTGTCTGTTGGAGTCAATTGGGAAAAGTCTCAACTATGGTATATTTGGCAAAAACATTTTCATGAAATAGAAGACGAGGTCTCACCTTTTAGATAACCCGAGATCCGGAAGCTCATCATGCCTAGGCCAAATTTGAGGAAGGGAAACATCCTTATGGGTGTAATAATTAGGCAAGAAATAGCTAGAAGAGCAAACAACTTGAATAGCATTACTCTTGACATATTCAACCTTCTCCATTGCCATCCTACCAATAGAATGGCAAGCAACATAAAAATGATCGGCCCCGGCCGTTCTATTCCAATAGGGATAATTTCGGGCAACATTCGCCATGTAGTCTCTTACAAAATCTTTTAGGCCTCCAACTCCAACCTTTTTATCATGTCTTAAGCTCGCGATTGAGAATGGCAAGAAGAAGAGATCGGCCTTAAGTGGGTCACTTGTTACAAAATGACTCGTGAAGAGAACATTTTTGAAGTAAGCTTCACTTGCATAGTTACCTCCCGGCTCATTGGCGACAGGGAGTAAAGAGCTGGCAAACGGGTCATTTTTATTGTGAGGGTAAATGTAAATCTTAAGACCATTTTTCATTTCCTCGTAGTTTTGTAGGAAGATTTCTTCGTCATGGTACACTTCGACGTAGTTTGGTAAGGAGGTCGATTTATCTCGGTTCTCTTCGTCATCTTGGGCGTGATTATTTTCCAATGATCCTGTGATAGTTAAGAAACCAGTTCTACATTGTAAGGAGCTGGCAAACATGTTTTTGGTGTTTTTGGTTAAGATAACAGTTCTATACTTCTATATGTTATCAGAAATTATGTATACCACCAAAAATTTAGATAATTTTTTTAAAATGGTCATGCCATATTGTTTATACGGAAAATTCACATGGTACCCTCGAGTTTTGCCATTTTGCACGAAATACCTAAAATTTTGATCTAGAAAATTTTAAGAGGTCATAACTTGTGTTTACGAGTTCAGAAAGTGACGATTTTTTTTTCAAATCGATCGTCTTTCCAAGTACTACGATTTGAAATAAAAAATTGTCGAGTTCGGAATTCGTAACCAAGAGATATGCTCGCTCAAAGTTTATTCGGTCAAAAAAACATTGACATGCAATAACTCCTAGCTACGGGATCCAAATACAATATTTTTTTTTTTCAAATCGTAGTTCCCGGAAAGATGATCAATTTGAAAAAAAAAATCGTCACTTTATGATCTCGTAAACACGAGTTATGACCTCTTAAAGTTTTCTAAATCAACATTTTGGGTATTTCGTGCAAAATGGCAAACCTCGGGGGTACCATGTGAATTTTCCGGTTGTTTATATTTTTGTGATCGATTTTACTCTGTAAAAAGGTACAAAGTATAATACATACTGATAAATTAATGAAAAGGGTATAATTGTCCTATAATCTGCTAGTTATTAAACACCTTTTCTTAAATCTGCTAAATTAGTATGCTTGTCAAATAAACCTACTACTAAAGCCTGTAAATCGTATTCTACTAGCGTTATCCGTTAGTATAAACAGTGACTATGACATTGAATTTAGATGGGATGGAGACAGTATTATACATGATTAGATTATGAGCAAATATAAGAATTATCACAAATCCTTGTGTTAAGACGTGAGTATTCGTTTTAAACTTAAAACGAATCACATAGCGTAAATAAGACAAAATCGAAATGCTTATCTATTATCAAAAACTTGTCTTATTTATAAAACACAGTTTATCCCATCTTAATCGTAAGAGAATATATCCGTCATAAAAGAGACTAATCGTTGAATTATTAAAAAGGAGTTACTCTTGGTCTAACCTATAGCAATAATGTCAAAGAGATATATCCACATCAAATGGTAAATGGTGGTCCAAATATAGCATTCACGTAAGTAGTGTAGAGTCCCATATTTATATTCATCACGATTAATATTATTCTTGACAAACGACAATACGCTCCCCTCCTCTATTTGGCGGCCAACGCATAGGCCTAAACTATTTGCAAATACGACACCCCAACAACCAAAACTTGGAAGTTGGAACTATATACACGGAAAATACCCACGGTACCTCCCAAGTTTGACATTTTGCTCGAAATATTTAAATTTTTTACCCGAAAACCTTTGAGTGGCCATAACTTGGGTTTAAATACTTGGAAAATGATAAAAAAAAATTTCAAATTGTTCATCTTTCCGAGAACTACGATTTGAAAAATAAAATTGGCGAGTTCTGAACTCGTGACCAAAAGATATGACCACTCAAAGTTTGTTCGATAAAAAGAACTTTGACATACAACTAATTTTTTTTTTTTTTTTCAAATCATAGCTCTCGAAAAGATGAATGATTTGAGAAAAACAATCGTCATTTTCCAAGTTTGTAAACCCAAGTTAAGGTCACTCAAAGTTTTTTGGGTAAAAATTTTGGGTATTTTGGACAAAACGTCAAAGTTGGAGGGTACCATGAGAATTTTCTTAACTATATATTTTCTAAGGAAATAACTTTGAACTTTGAATGTCCAATAAACACACATCATGAACATCGAGTTGATATTACAACATTCTTGTATGAGATTGTCTCATGATAAGAATTACATTAAATAGTTTGCTTTTGTATGGATTTGTTAAGATTATAAAATACTAGTAATTACTTTTAAGATCGCGAAAAGCATATGAGGGTACAAATCCATTTGTATTCACGTTAAATTTCAAGTACCGTAATTTCCCTTGCAAAAAGGAATTTGAATTCCATAATCTTTATATTAGTATTGACTAGAACTTATACTCCTCGTAAAATATCGTTATATTTACCGAAATAAGTACATTGTAGGAATATAAAAATTATATCAATGGCATAAAAAATGATTTAGAAAATATGGAGTATTATCGTTTACCTCTTATTCCAAAATTCTTCTTCCAAAATATAGCATATGGAATATAAGACATAATAGGAATACCAGAAAAAAACAAGAGTTAGACTTAAGTAATAAGCGCTCTCTTACTCCAAATCTTCGCCCATAATTTTTACGCTCAACATATTACGCTTGTTTGAACCAATAAAAAACAAGGAATAAGAGACAAAATAGAACTCTACGGTCGATTACTATTTTTTTTATAGTGTTTGTTCAAGTAACATCTCTTTCACAAACTTACACAAGTTACAATAGTTCGATATTTAGTGCAATAAACAAGATTGTTAGTGCTCAACTTTTTCATTGAAAATAATCAATAACCAAATTCCATCTTAGGGTTTTATTCCAAAAATTAAAAGAAACTTAAGTTAAATTACCTAAACTAACATGCATTGTCAATGGTAATGGTTAAGGAGTAAGGACCTTATTATTTTGTTATTTATAAATTATAAATTGACAATTTATCATACTATTACTTTGTTAATAAGCCTCATTTACCTTTTCTTTCTATTTTTTTTTTTGTGAGATGAGATATCACAACTGCGAGATTTTATTGATTGAAATGGAGGGATATTATATTTATCGAAACAAATTAAATCATGAGTCAAAATAGGTTTGCCTTTAAAATAGATAACACGATTTTGCTTTATTACTTTTTTATTTTAAGAAGCTACAAGGTCGGTTAGAACAATATAAGGAGAAGGTAAATCTGAAACCGCGACTTATAAAAGAGAACTTGTAATGAAAAACATAACACATCTAACGATCTAATATAATATAAATATGATAGATGAACCATCTCAACCAGGAACTTAAGGTAAAGGAAATTTGAAGTGCCTAAATGTTCTTCTAAGCTTTAACAAGCAAGTTTCACATTAGACGGTTTCACATGTAAGACTATACCAATTAGCTCTTACAAATTCCGTCTTAACCGAAAATTAATTTTATAACAATAATCATACGGAATACAATATAATTTCATTTTGTATCCTATTAATTCCATAACACAAGGTTTAATGTATGTTTAATTACAAGGAGAATAGTTGAATGATTAAGTAGCCACCAAGGTAGCTCAAATAATCTTAATTGTTGACTTGTTGTACGTCCATTTCCTTAATTATTTGTATTATAAATTTCATATTTCTTCACTAAACACTATTAAGAATTGACCTTCCAATTATTATAGACTTTTCAAAGTTCATAAATATTTAAAAGGGTTTATTTTATTATAGGCGCTATCGGACCATGTCACGGTATAATTGTCTTCTCTCGTGAAACAAGTTAATGACTTATTCTTAATATAAATTAATTGGTTGATCAAGGATTAAGACATTAATTATGACTATTATTATTTATTATATAGATTAAGTTGGAGTTTAGACTTTTACAATGCAAACTCTACGTACCTTTCACATGATTAAATAACAAAATAATTAAATAAACAATTAAAAGTTGGTATAAAAAAAATATAAAACTATTACTCGTATAGGGTTTTAATCAGTGACGGATTACAAGGGGCTAACAGAGTTGCTCGCCCCTAATTTCGACATTTTTAGCTAAAGTTTTACTATAGTTTTATATCCGAGTTTAACTTATTGCATTACTCATCTGTCCTCCTGATTATAATATAAAACTACTAGTGACTTGTTCATTATAATAAGGACTGTACGGTTTTCATTCAGATTAATTAAGTTGGAGTTTAGACTTGCACAACGCTAATTAAGCCTACACGTCAAACAAATAATAAAAAAAATAAAAAAAAATTAGGTAATTTTTCTAGGATTTAATCATAAGATCTTACGTGCATTTATTTTGTAGTTTTGTTTAATTGTAGTTGAAAGCAACATGAACCATAATATTAATCCAACGCCGTGAAAATTTCCGTTTTATACGGGGTAAAAGAGGTCGGATGTACTCGTAAATTGTTTCTAATAGTGCACAACATTATAACATAAGTCCCAAAAGACTAAATTACGTACTATAAAAGATACTACTCGTAGTAATTAAGTAGGAGTAATAATTAATCAAAATATATACAGTATTAAAAAAAAGAACAAATTAAAATAGCTAAGAATCTTAGATTACTTACCAATTGATGAAGATAAAGTCAACGGAGGTAGCGAAGTTGTATCATTGAAAAAGAAATGAGCATCTTCAAGATTATTTTTAGTACTATTTTTTCGATTATTATTATTATTATTATTATTATTACTCGTATTATCTTCTGTATGAGTAACAATAGCAGTAGCGGGAGTCTCTTTTACATGCGAAGAAATAATAACTGGAGGGGTAAAATGGTCATTTCGCAACTTCGGGTCTAGGATATTTGGTGATGAATGAGCTTTAGGATGGTGTAATGATAAATGATCGGACGTAAATGATATGTAAAGGAGTAAAAGAAAGGTGGTAATAAAAGCCAAGGTTATAGGTACCAACGTCAATGGTGGCGGTTTTCGACGCGGTGATATGTGGGAGAAGCATGGGCTTAAACTCCATGACGAAGAAGACATTATTATTTCTCTAAGGAGAGAAATGGAGAGATGGTGAGGAAGAAGAGAAGAGAAGAGAAGAGTCGTGGATGTTTTGGTGTTTATAATGGGTCGTCGTTTGTGTAATGGATTTAGTCATGAAAATTATATGAGATTGTAGACTAGGCAATAATATTAATAATATTAGTAAAAGTTATAGTTATAACTTACAAGTGGTGTGTAAGAGTAGTATAGTAGTAGTATTATACAATTTATACTACTATTATAAAAATGTTAAGACTATAAAAATGTAGGGTATGTAATGTATATTATTACCGATTACCGACGTTGATTATCAGAAATCTAGATCTTGCACCGTATTAATAATAATAATAATAATAATATTAAACATGTTTGTTATTACTATTACTATTGTTGTTGTTGACCCAATTTAATGATAATAATAATAATAATAATAATAATAATAATAATAAACTTTTAATTTTCTATCAATGAAAGCTGCATGCATCTTATAATAATAATAATAATAATAAAATATTAATAATAATTATAATAATAATAATAATTTACTAATTATAATAATAATAAAAATAAAAATTTAATATTAATAGTAATAATATAATCATAAATTAATAATAGTAATGGTAGTAATAATAATAACAAAATAATAATAAAAATAATATCTCGGATTCTCGGCCCTTAGGGTGATGGTTTATGCCCAACTATAATATTTATATGGTCTATTATGCCCCTTCACTCGAATGCTCATTGGGCCTGAAGCTAAGAGTGGTTAGTGCAGTAGTGCACATGCCCCCATATCATAGTCTCATATCATGTGCTGAGCTTCGAGCTTGTAAGTTTGTGAGATATTGGAGGATGTCAGAGTTTGAACTCATGACTTTTGGTCACACAGGCTCCGATATCATGATATATAGATGAACCATTTCAACAAAAACATGGTTGAGGCCCAACTATAATATTTGTTATTGCTAAAGGAGTGAGATCAGTTTAGATAGTATCTCGGCTACCCATTAATTTCAAGTAAATTTTGTTTTGAGCTTAATGCAAATTCCGTTTAAAAATAATAATAATAATTATTATTATTATTATAATTATAAGTATTTTGGGAGTCGCTTATATTGTAAAAGCGAATAAAGTTTCTAAGAAGTCAAAATTTATCAAGGAGTATATATATTTATATATTGTAAAATTATCTATTGAAAATGATTTCCGCCATTGATGTCAAATGAAGTGTAAAGCCAGTATAAATATGAGAAATAGTAACTCTCCTATGCGACGGGCTCATTCCCCATTTTTTTTGCAAAATGTGACCACTTTTTGTTAAATAGTGACTACCTTGATAATACATGTCATTTTCAAGTTATAAAAGATGGTTACTATTTATTAATAAATTGTCACTATTTATCAAAAAGTGGTTACACTTAACTCGTCGCATATGCGACGGTTGTAAACAAGAATTTGTGGAGAAATGATGATTCAATCCTGTGAGCTATTATCGGCTTAAACAATAGGCTAAAGATCTCTTCAATTTTAATTTTTAAGTACTCAATAATATGAATGAAAATGTGACTAGTTTGCATCTCATTTTATTTCTAATTTTATCATTGTGTTGATTTCCATGTTCTATGTCCATATTTAGTGCTCTGAATTTGTATGTCTTTTTAGTATTCTTCCCAAAATTCAGTATGAATGAGAAACAACCAGTAGAATATTATTTCAATTGAAGTATGTGACAACTTTCATAATAATGAGGATGAGATTCTAGAAACAAATTTAAAAATTTGTAACTTTAGGTGTTTTTTCATGATCACGTCGACAAATATAAATTATTCACTGAAACAGAGTATTATTTCTTTTTAATCAAAGCAAGCAAGATACCCCTTTTTCTTCACAAATTTTCAAATAAGATAGTCCAATCATTAGGTTATCATGAAAATGACACGTGTATTATTTATGATAATTATATGTTGGTTTTGTCTTCAATTGGTTAATACAATAAGTACGTATTTCTACATAAATATGAACAACGATCGTCTCCAGTTATATTGTGCCTTGCAATATTTATTTTAAAATCGTTTTATAGAAGACTAGCCAAAACTATAATTCATGTTAGCTCTTTACATATAAAATTACACGTATCATCATTCACTTAACCATCAATAATAAACCTTAATTTTCAATTAATGTTACGTCATCTATATTAATCTTGCTATACGATAAATTATAAAATTAAAAGTGGAACCCCTTGAATACGAAAGATGTTGTCTAAGTATGTCTAACCTTCTCTTTACGTACGTCCTCTACTCTACCCATTACCATACCATTTTCCTTGGTTGCTCTTCATTTTAGCCTAGAAGAGCATTTTTCGGTCATATATCTTAATTATGGAAGGTTTAAATCAACGTAGCAATTTTTCTAGAACTAAGTAGCTAAACTACATAAATTGACCAAATCATTGATTTTTTCAATTTAACAATGTGTTTTTATTATGAGTATGATTTTTTCTTCCTTTTGGATTTATAAACTGATATGAGTTTCTTGGGGTTGCTTTATTCCCCTTGAATGTTATTTGCGTGCACTTTTGTAAGATTATTTTGAGGTTTATTTATATATATTTTTTTCCCGGTTTTATAGTGAAGTACATTCTCAAAGAGAGTCTCCTTCTTTGTACCCATTTATTTATTTTGGTCCCTTTGTGGTATTTAGAAATTCTTTGAATTTCGCTTACCTTGCTCATCCTTGCGGAGGTTATATGCTGATTTATTATCAACCTAATTTCCTTACATTATCAAAAAAAAATAAAAAAAAATACCATTTTCCTTGGAAAGCCAAAAAGAGTAGGGAGGGTGCTAAATTTGTGAAATTTGAAAGCATATTATTGCAAGAATTTCAGGACTCGTACGTCCTACTCATGAACATATCTAATTGTAAAAGTAGATGTCTTGTGACAAAAAAGGTCCCAAAATTGTAGGGAATCCCATACAACTTCCCTAGACCTTCCCCACCCATTTATACGCCCGCTTTTTTTCAACGGTTGAACGGGTCGAATCTCCTCTCACAAGGGGCCAAGGGAAAGTGGGGCTCTAAAATGGATCCTCACTTGTCTCCACTTGTCCCCTTGTTAGATGAAATTCGACTCGGATAGTGACCGTATTCAATGAAAATTTACGTTTTTTCGAATGGGAACTTCTAAAAATCGAATCGAAAGTAAATTGAGGTAAATAACCAAAATTAGTCTCCCTTTATTTAAGTCTAAATATTCTAACTTTTATTTCACATTTGTCTATGCATATATTACAATGTTAATGTGTTGAGTTATTTATGATAAAAAATCAGATTTTTAATATTTTTATTGTACTTATGACATAATCTATCCCGGTCGCTTGTTATATTTTTCCTTCTTAAAGTGTCAGTCAATTGTTATATATTTCTATATTTGATTAGATTGTACAAGTGGACAAGTGGGCCTTCTGAGTGGACAAGTGGGCATATGGACAACTATATATTTTAGCATTATTTTTTCTCTCTTAATGTTTGTGCCAAAACGAATTAGATAACAAATAATTAAGACAAAGGGAGTATAAAACAAATATATATATTATATTTTTTTCTTATATATTGCAGAGAATGATCAAGATTCACTTTATCCATAATAACGTCAAAAACTCACATAAATGAGGGATATGGACTTGAATGAATGGAGGGAGTACTAAGAAAACTTAATGATCTAAACTCGAGTCCAAAAGAATAAGGTTGTAATATAGCAAGTGAGGTCTAGAAGAAAAAGGAAGGTGGATGACAAGAATATTACAAGCTTGAAGATGAAGCATTAAGAAGAGAATATAAAGGACATTATGAGGAAAGGAGAATATAAGAGGTGAAGGAAGTGCCTTAAATTGAACCCAAATTATTAGCTTCACACGGGTCAAGCCCCATCATAAGAAAGCAAGTGGGACAAGTAGAAGGATAATCTCACTTATCCCACTTGCTTTCTTGTGAGGGGGCTCGACCTGTCTAAACTTTTTAGACGGATCGTCCCGTCTAAAGCAAGACATGCTGTAAATTGAAACAAGAGAGTTCGATGATATAGTTATGGGTTAATTAGAGGGGACCTACTTCGGCAGCCTAAGCTTCATGCAATCATGCATATGTTTGTCATGGTTCGTGTGCGTGGGTACCATTATCATGCACAATGAGCTAACCGAGGATGGTGTACAGTCGGTATAGACATAGAATGATCGTGATTGGTGACAATCGAGTTACAAAGTTATGAATACTCCCTCCGTGTCGATCATACTTTTACTTTTGGTTTTGGTAAAATGATAATAAAAAAAAAGAGTATAGCGGATAGTCTATAATATTGTTATTAAATGACGGTCAAAATTCGTTTGAATGAGCAAATTACTGATCAAATATTCTCAAAATAAAAAGATAAATAAATAAACAAATAACCAAAAAGGAACGAGAAATATTTTACAAAATAACACTATGAGTATCTAGGTAGCACCAAAACGGACACGGACACGGACACGGACACGACACGGACACGTGATACGGCATCTCGTGAAATTTAGGACACGGGACACGGCATTTAAATTTAATAAAATATATATTTTATAGTTATAAATAACATAGAATTTCAGTTTTGTATTAGTAATTGATATTAAATATAAATAATTGAGTGTAAAACTTGGTTTTAACTATAATTTATTTCTCATTTCCCACCCAAACTCATCTTCTAATCAATTTTCCCACCCAAACTCATCTTCTAATCAATTTTCCCACCCAAACTCATCTTCTAATCAACCTCTTCTAGTCTTTCAATCTCACATTCCTTGTTTATAGGTGTCCGTGTGTCCGACACGGTGTCCGACACGGGACGGCTGGTTAGGAGAAGTGTCCGTGCTACCTAGATGAGTATTAGATTGAAACTTATTATCGAGATGATATCCATATTGGACCGGATTATGGTACATGCCTAAAGGTACCATACATAAACCACTTGTATTATTCTAATTCTTTTGGTAACAAGGGAACCTACAATTGCTATATTTAGTGTGCTCTGGGTAAACCCTCGAGTATAAGTAATAGTCTGCAAACCACACATACCAAGTAAGCCACCCGGGATGACATACTCGAAGTCTAGAAGGCATAGCCTTAGGTCATAAACACTCCACAAGATTGCTATTAGGGAGGCTTGAACCTGAAACTCTTGCATATTGTGAGAAGGGCAAGTGCGTGGATCCACTTGCCCTCCACTTGCCTCCCCACTTGCATATTATGAGAGGGGTACTATCCGTGTTCAGCTTGTGACAGATAGTCCCGTCTTCAATGAGAACAACAATGTGAAATGCTTGTATAGCTGTATGCCTGTATGGTACATGATGTAGAAGAAAAGGGATATAATGGTATGCAGAATTTGTACAAGTATGGAGCCTTGAACCTATTATTGTGTGTGTCAGTGTGTGTAGCATTAAAAAGGATTTTTGATTCACGTACTATTAAATGAGATGAAAATTGATGTGTGCTGAAACACTGAAAGTTTTGCACTGATTATGATGCCAGCCAAGCAACTACAGCTACCCAAGCTAAGCTGTTTCCATGACCATGTTGGCATGCTGTAGAATCACCGGTCTCATTGAAATTCAACAGCGTTGATCCTCATACGGTTACAGAAACATCGCTGCTCGCTACCTGTTCATTCCCATCAAAGTCTTATATATCTACGTGACGACGTTATCAACTACTCCATGTCTCCAATATGCATCTTCATAACATTTGTTACGTCACAATTATTACGTCAGCTAAGAATTTTCATCACAATTCTCAATCGCAGCTAGATCCATTATGACTATCAAGAGGTAACCTATCACCAACATCGAAATTCAACGAATTCCATGAAATTATGCGTAGGATTTTCAAGCTTTCGAAGTCCAACTTCAAAATAGTAAACTTCCTCTATATGACTATCTTTACCAACGAATCATCAATCGTACCATTAACTCCTGACCATGAATGTTCATGAAACGAATCACTAGACTATTTCCAAAGTGTGTTTCATAAAAGGGTTTTAGGAACGTCAAGAATCTTGAAGCTCAAAGGGAAAACCCGAGTCTTCTTCAATGATTATAACATTGCTCATCTACCAGTCTTCCTAAAACAGATTATTCCTTGCTTCAGATCAATCTTAACCAAGTGCTATGTGAAGAAAAGGAAATTCACCTAAATGGCCATAACATTCAATTTAGTTTCGATCGTTTCCATCTGCAGACAATTTTGACATTCCACATATATTCAGCCATAACTATCATATAGAAAAGGAGATAACAAATACCTTCATACTGAATGCTATGAGGCCAGTCTTCCAAATAAAATCCCACTAAAGAGCAGAGCGCCAAACCATTTATTTGACACAAACCTTGCATAAGACGGAAGAGTGTCTATAAATACGAAGCACTAGTTCAAAAGTATAGCACATTAACACAGATATAACATTTGTTGAATGTTTCCACCAGTTTCAGTTTAGTGGTGACTGGTGATGGAGAAGTTCACTTCAGAGGTGAAGGCTCACCAGAAGATTCATCAATCATTTTTTAATGGAGAAATAAACATTATTCCAGCAATGAAGAACCGATAGAGGACACGGAAGACTCGGTTACAATCACTTACAAAGTAGTTAAATTAAACTGAATAAATGTAAAGTTTTGCAAACACCGGGCCTATGTTACTCAGACTTGGGCAAAAATGCCAGACAATGTAATGCATCCAAGTGACACAACATGATAAAACAAATTTAACCCAATCCTAAATAGTAAAATGAGGATAACAGTTTAGGTACACGTCTTCAAATCAAATATATTGTTATAAATGTGAAATAATAACTCTACTTTTTAAAGTGAAAAACATATGCTCGAAAAATAATGCCTATAGTCATTATATATCATACGAATTCCTGTATGAAAAGTCTCTTGCTCGACCTATGTCACACACTCACACGTCTCTCTTTTCTACTCTTCTTGGAGTCTGGAGAACAGCCGCTGGTAATAGTCAGACATAAACTCTATACTCATATACTTGGTTGTCGTGAGAGGTGAGACTTGAGAGGATAAAAGAAGAGTAAAACACCACTTTAAAATCATTTTCCTCTTATGATTTACGAGTGCGTAATTATGTTAAGATAGAATGATCAGCACGAAGAAATGCTTCCACAAGAAATTAAGAGAATGAGATATTAGCACTTACTTTCTATTACAATCAGCTCTGTTTGACAAATCTACTGTATAAATCTGCCAAGCCAGCTGGCCTGAAGCACCACCTAAGCATATGTAATATGGCCACCCTGTTGCACCAGGAAAAAGAATAGCATCAACTTGATGAGTGTTTCATTAATCACATTGAGAAAAATCATTGTCAATAAAGTGTAAGTAAATACCCAAATCTGCGTTGAATCCGCTAACGGCAAGACCAGTAATGCATGCTAATCCAAACCCACTGAGCCATTCCTTCGTCGAGTCCCCAAACCTTAACGCTGTAGATTTGACACCCACTTTTAAATCATCTTCCTTATCCTGAGCCAAATCAGTAAATCACAGCTAAGATTTTCTATCATATTATCTAATCAATAGTTCTTGGAAAATCTCACAGGTAGCTACGAAAAACTTTAATACCGTCTAATGTGATTTAGGTTTTGGTCTAAAAATTTAAGGTTTAAAATATAGCCCCACAATTACGTAAAAATGTCTGTTATTAGAAGCATACGGATTCCAACACATAGTTCAACAAGGGGCAAGGCGCGAGGTGGGAATCAAAGTGTATCTCATGCACGCAAGGCGCACCGTTGTTGAAAAAAATTAAATATTGAATTTTCAAAAAAGAAGAAAAAATATGTGCAACAATACCTTTTCTAAGTTTTAAAGAGAGCTAACATGTAAAATGAGGATAATGGGCTAAAAGAAGGGAAAATCAAAAGAATTAATGGAAAACATATGGAATTGCATGCCATGCTGTGCTTTATGCACACGGTGTTTCTAAGGCGGCCTGAGGCATTTAGACTTCTAGAGTTTTTGGCTAGTGCCTCAATGAGACTTCAGCTCAGTGCGTAAAAGGCACTGTTTTTTAAACTAAGATATCGTGTATAGATTATGAGCAAGAGATCATACCTGATGTGCATAAATTGTATCGTACACCAAAGTCCAACAAACACCAGATGCATACAGTGGGAGAATAACAAGAGGATCTAAACTTCCTCTTACAGCTGACCATCCCAATAATGCTCCCCAGTTAAAGGTTAGGCCAAGATATGCCTGTGGCTGCAAATCAAAATTTCATGCTTTAGACACATCAAGTAAAAAATAATTCTGATATGGAAGAAAGATTGAGAAATCATCGAAGAAGAAGATCAAGAAGAAAAGTTAAATCCTTACCCAAAATGTAAATCTCTTCATGAGAGGATATGAGAAGACCAGAAGCAAGGATGAAGCACCCAAAATGCGGCTGTTAGATGAATATCACAGAAAAAATGCTTTTAATCAAGCACAGATTAAAAGGACATGTAAAATACACTGCAAATCAAAACTTGATACAAATTTACTTGTATTATATCATCACAATTTTATTTAGAAGTGTTGGAACATGAAGTAAATATGAGATGCAATCTTCTGCTTTTAACAAAAAAGAAACCATTGCTTACATGGTTCACCAGCATCATTTGTGAGTACACTAAATTCAGAATTTCAGATCCCTGGCCAAAAATTTATAAAACGCGGAGGGTCCGCCTAGGTTCACTTAAAAGTGACACGGGCAGTCTCAATGGTATAACTCATCTTCAAACACTGCTACAACTTTTATGATTACTGACAGTAACTGCCAATTATCATTAAAAATAAATTTCATAAATTTGTAACCATCCATTTGTATAGCCTAAAAAGAGCCATTATTTGATTGTGCTGATCATGATCTAGCAACATAATTGTGTTAGCAAAATGATAAATGATAAGCCACCAACTCTCTCTACCTTCCAAATAATAGTTCCATTCTCAATCCCCTCCGTTAACCACCACCGCCCAGACATCGATCCCACCAGTCCACTTGCCCTAATCCCACCAGGCACCACCTGATCAACTCCAGCTGCCGTACCCCACACCCCCTTCACATCAAATCCGCCACTCTGGCGCTCCCAGACCACCTCCATCACTGCTATTGAGGTCCCACCTATGCCACCCCCTATCTTTTCTTCTCCCTTCTCCGTTCCCACATCCCTGTCCTGTTCCACCACAATTTATTGAAATCCTGTCCACACCCTCAACGTTCACAACACCTTCATATGGCTTCCAGATTATTGTCCCTACTCGCTCTCATTCACGTCAAACCTCAGTCTCCTGCCAAGATAACTAAGCTAAAGGAGAAACTTCCATTTAGGCTATAGCTGAAAGTCTGAGTAAACAAATCACCATGTTTCATACAGAATCTTTTCTGTAAAAATGGTACATGCTTACCTATAATTGTTTAGCTGAAGGAGAATACCAAGACCCAAGAAAAGTTGTACCCCAAGAAAGGAAATCCCTTGAAATGGTGTCAAGAGACCACTTGCAATTGGTCTTAGTTTAGTGCGTTCTACCTGAAAATTAGTGCTTCCTTATCATACACGGGACATAACATTATAATGGTGGCAATAACACAACCTTGCTAAAGCAAAAAGTAGGATTTGATGACACTCAACTAATTAAATTAGAAAAACCATTACGAAAGCGAAACACTAAGCTAAAGCCACTCTGCTGCAAACAAATTCCAAATAAAGTTATTTAATTCTAGTCCCAGACAAAAGTGCAAAATGTCCAAACTACGAACAAACAGTCCAGAAGCCCGTGCTTCATTAAGAATGCCCAGATTTTGGTCTTAATAGTATTGATAATCCCTCAGATAGTCAAGAGTTGCAACAAATTCTGTACCAGTCCTATATTATTAGTCAGCTTTGTCAGCTTATCATTCCTGGCAAATTATAACATAGAGCTGCATTTATCTGTTCATGGAATTGAAAAGGGTACTAAAGGGAAAAATTTAAGTTTTAATTTTTTGTTACAAAGAAAAGGACTCCCTAAATTGGTTATGCATCATAACTTGACAGTTTTTGTTTCGGGACCCTTGACACGGGCGGGAGCCTTGGCAACACTGGGTTAATGTTAGTGTTAGTGTCTATTCGAGAACACAAGCATGGAGTGATTAAGACGGACACTGAAAAAAAAGTCAATGTTGGACGATTGAAATATAGGTAGCTGGAATTGTAAGTGAGTCATGAAGTTGACCCATCATTAGCTAATCATCAAAACGGAGAACAATCCAGACTCCATCGGCTATGAGAATAACAGTGTTCTCTTACCAAGAAGTTGAGTCAAATACATCCATACAATCATGTGAGCCACCCGCCAACTTGTTCTAGTTTTAAAAACATATTAGTCAACAATAAACAGCATATCAAGAATTGCAGAGGTTAACTATTTACCTTTACATCAATATCTTGATCGAGAAGATCATTAATAGTACAACCAGCTCCTCTCAGAAGCAGAGATCCACAACCAAATAGAGCCAACATCTTGACATCAGGCAGGTTTCCTGGCTCTGCCGCCAATGTAATTGACCTGAGAGACGATGGATATGATCAACTTACCACCTCGATAGTTCAAAGGTCTTGCAATAAAACGGTGTCAATCAACTCAGAAAGAAATCACATAAGATTCAGTACTTGTGTCCTCGTCATATGTTCCAAAAAAGTTCCATCAGCTTGACTTTAATAAG
This sequence comes from Heliosperma pusillum, assembly GCA_022085475.1. Lineage (NCBI taxonomy): Eukaryota > Viridiplantae > Streptophyta > Magnoliopsida > Caryophyllales > Caryophyllaceae > Heliosperma > Heliosperma pusillum. The sequence goes on from JAIUZE010000117.1 coordinate 391,617, forward strand.
TCGGGTCTAAAGTCTTAACGTTTTCCAAGTATACTAAGATAATCTTGATACATAAGTGTTTTGTATGGTTACATTCTTTCCAATATATATACTTTGCCTTACAAAATATAACTACTATAACTTGGGGTACGATGAAATATAACGGGAAGATACAAGTACAAGTGAAAAACATCTCAGACAGGATATTGAGAAGATATAAAAGAAACAAAGGGAGTAGAAGTGTAGAACTCATCTCTTATGGCAAAAATAGACATCCAGAAACAGTAACATCTAAATATCATCTCAAAACAAAGTACTGCCTCCAATCAAATCCAAGTGCGTCTTAAATTCAAAATCCATCGCTTGTAATTGAATGTCGGGAGTATAATACTAACCTAGATTCTAACATATTATAAACAAAAGAATGAAAAGGGTGCAGGCTCATCAACCCATCATGAGGCCGCAATGTAACACAAGCAAATACTAGCTCTATCAACTGCGAATATGTATATAAAAATTCATAGTCTTCTTGAGCATTACGAGAAAAAAATCATTTTCTGATGGGTATCTTCTTTACTCGCCACTAATTTGAGAGCATTGATGTGAGCTACTTCTAGAGCTAAAGAATACAGTCACTATACGCAGAAGAATAAGTTTCAAAACCATGAAAAAACCAGCATACAGCTTTTATCTCTCATGCTCCCGCATTAATTAGTTCAATGCTATTGCCTATTACATTAAAGGGGGAAAATTCAACATCACATGCTATTACCCTATGCAGTATACAGGACCTTCCAATACCTAATATTGACATTGATTCTATCTCAAGCCCCATTCCAACAAAATCCCTTTCACTAACGTCACAAGGGATATTTCTGTAACAATTACTTCACAAATTCACAGATATTGCTAAAACTTTTGTGTGAAAGAAAGTTATCAAAGACGGGAGCATTACAAGACCTACCCATTATCTATCTCAAGGATTTCTCCTATAATGAAGATCCCATAAAATATGATTTAATTTAGCAGAATCACTTTCATTGCAACTTATTAACAGTAGATGGAATATATAAGCAAGAAGGAAAATGTTGAGAGGCAAAATGACCGATAACTACTTACCACATACATGGCCAAGCAAGCAACCAAGTACCAATTGGTCTGTCCAATCGAGCAAGCTTAGCATAGGGACGAATTCCCTGGGGAAGATGCAAGTCGATCCATGTTTTTCCAGAATCCTTCAGATTTTTATCGTTCCCATCATTGCCACCGCTTCCATGATTTGATCCTTGAACCACATCAGTAGAGGTAGAAAAGAGTGCATTCTGACTGACAATGTAGGTCTTCCCAAGGCTGAAATACTGGTTGCAGAGTTCAAAATTGTGATTATGAATAGGATTACGGTGGTTAGGATATGACCGAGGGTGAACAACAGAAAGGTAAGAAACTGAAATGGGGGACAGTCTCCGGAAACTAGAGCGTGAAAGGCGATACAAGGCAGACATTGGGAGATAGATGGATTAGGAAAGTTTAATTAAAAGCCAGAATGTTTAATCATAGAGACTTCCTGAAAAACTTTTATAACCCTATTTCCATGTTACAGTTAGAAAGTTTAACAGGAAAAGGACAATGAATTGCCTGAAAGAAAATAATCAGGTTTTTCAGTGATACTATTATGGATGAGAATCACTTGCAGATTGAGTTCACAACAACTCCATTTTCACTGACTGCTTCCTACCAAGCATCATTCATCTGCAACAAACCACATCAACAAATGAGCACCACATGTACGTCGAGACCAACCCAAATCCTCACGTATTACTCCTATAATTATCGGACTAATGTGTCAGTCTGAAATTTAAAACCGTCTCATATAACTTTTTGTGACCATTCAAAACAGATCAGTAACACTATTCTATAAGAACTAATCGACATTAAAAATATAGAATCAAGGAAAAAGAAGGCAAAACAAACTAAATTGCCTTTTTTGTTAGGTGATTACACTCTTAATCAGTGGCGCAGCAAGAGGTTAACAGGGACATCCATCCCCATAACTAAAAATATGGACTTTTAGTTAAAATATTCGAGTTTTTCTTAAATACTTATCCGTCACAACTCAGAAGCTTCTAGCGGGTCAAGTATCTCCCACGTGGGTAGATAAGACAAGCCTTGTCTTTTCCTACCTATGTGGGTATTATTTGACCCGATTGTGACGGATATGCCCGTCACAACTGACAATTTGTGAACTTCAAATCCCGACTCCTACCTCCCAAGTTTTCATGAACTTAACAAACACACAAATAAAACTCTTGAACAATACCCTTCTAATGTGACCCATTAATCTATAATTACCCAGAATTTATATAAAATCAACACAATCAAGTTTTAGAAACAAGTGCAACAATCATTTCTAGAACCCTAATCAAATACCCATCTCTAATTTAACGATGATCATGTGAAGTAAACCCAATTAAACCCACAATTCCACAAAGATTGCATTTTTCCAGAAACAATCACACAGTATAAACAGTGTCATAATAAAACGCAGAAAAAGATCAATTGAAATAATACGGAGTACGTTAATTTGATAATAATCGAATTCATTAAGAAAAGAAACTTACTTTTCATAATTAAAAAATACGGAGTTGCATTTTTCCCTCTTTTTGGCGCAGTTTTGAGCTAATTTCATCTAGGTATTTTACTTGTACATTTTTCAATTTTATTTGAAGTATTATTACAAAAAACTAATTTTAATTGTTGTTGATTTTCACTACGGAATTTTAGATTTTAGTTGAATAGTTTTGTAAACTAGAAATGGTCCGAGGCTGGGTTCAAAGCTTGACATTAGAGCAGGTGATCGGGTGGGTCGAGCCGTGCTTCGTGCTAGCTAGTCATGTCCAGCTCTCCTTCAGGCCCAACCAAGAAACGGGTTGGTGGGCCTTTGTGCTGTGCCCGTGCCTGACCCGACTCATGTCACTCATCTCCTTACACCTTGGCCCGGCCCATGACCCGGCCCATGACCCGGCCCATGACCCGGTTGGAGTCATGCCGTGTTGTGTCGTGTCTCCATTGTACTTAAAGTGTTTTTTTTTAATTATTTACTCCTAATCTATCGGGTCTGGCTCGTCGTGCTTGTATCATATCGTGTTGTACTAAAGAAATAATACCCTAACCGTGGCCCGCCCTATGACTCTGTCATGCCGTGCTCGTGTCGGCCCCATTTACCCAAGGTCATTGCCCATTACAATAGAAGTAAAAATATCATTTTAAATAGGAGGAGTATGGTGGAAGGGAGGGTTGAACCCGTAAACAAACGTTAAATTACCTCCGTCTTAATCACTAAAACTAATTCCGCTTCTAGTAACATGTTTGAGTAACACCTGATCATAAGTGATAAAGCCATGCACATTGAGATGTTGCATGGGCACCGCGTGTACATACAAAGGACACAAACCATTCTCCTAATAACTTCCTTTCAATACACATCAACCCAAACACACCAAAAAAAATCAACCAAAAATCACACAAAAAACAGCAAAAAATGGAGCAAGATACAGAAACACTAACAGGAAGTGGCACAACTTCAAGAACATCAACAAAACAAGAAGAAGATGCTCCATTAATGCAAAAAAATAAGGTGATGAAAGTAATGGTAGCTTTGGATGAAAGTGATGCAAGTTTTTATGCACTTAATTGGGCACTTCAACATCTTTTTACTCCTAAAACTTTGGCACCAACTTTAGGGGATGATCCAAGTCTAAGGTTAAATGAAGAGGGTTGTTTGATGTATTTAGCTCATGTTCAAAGCTCTTTTCAGAACTATGTTTACCCTGTTGGGCCGGGTTTGCATACTGGTATTACTCGTACTCCCTCCGTCTCATTTATATTGTCGTCTTTTTACTACTACTTGTAATTTAAGTTACCATGTCACTAGCTGTCTCAATCATGTGTTTATCTTTGATTAAATATACCTCGCAATAAATAGAAAAGATAAACAACTGACTGTGGCGGAAAGATAGTATGTTACCCTTTGATTAAAATACTCCCCCGCATACGAGTATAACTTGAACTCTCTTAATCTCATTTATATTGTTAGTCTTTTGAATACTGGTTAGTAATCCCTCCGTCTGGGTCATTTGTTTACCCTTTCTGATATGCGGTGTCACATTCATTTGTGTACCTTTCTATATTACGCATGCTTCTAATGAGCAATTTGATCATAAAGTTGCATTATTGTCCATTTGTCATCCGATAGCACTACCCATAAATAATCCCCTCCTCTCTCCTCGACTTTTGTACCAAAAGCAAAAGTACACAAATGAGTGAGACGAAGGGAGTATAATTTAGAAATATATATCATGCTATCCTTTTTTGTTCCTCCCTAGGACACTAGGACACTATAACATCTTAGTCTTTAAATTCCGTTTATATTGTTCCTTTTTCCTTTTCCGTCTTGAGTTATCCCAAGTTGATTATCTCTTTTATTTTCTATGATCCCTATATAGTTGAAGGAAATGGACATTTAATATGAGCCTGAGTTGAGTAACTATTGCCCCCTTTGTCACAATTAAATTTGGTCCCATTGTCAACTAGTTTGGACTGTGTATGAAGTGATTTTTGTATGAGATGTCTACTAGAGTACTCCATCAGAGAATATTGCGATGCTAGGTCCTAGGTGTACGTGTTCAAAGAATAAAATACGTGTACGAATAATGTTGCACGATGGTGCTAGGTCTGAGTTATGAGCTTCGCTTTAGGGTGAAGGTCGTGCTTTAACTGATGAACCATGATGTTTTAGGAAGTTGGCCGGTAATTGAATTTTAAATTTTGAAGAAGTTTGATGTTTGACGGATTTGAAACCAGGTCATGAGTAGCACTACTCGAGCAAGAGATCATCTGCTCGTGAAGGTGAATTATTCGAACAAGGCATTATAAAAAGTTCTTGTAGGGTGTTTTACTGTGTAACATTATTATTAGCTTGAAAGCGTAACAGTGGATCAAAATGGGTCGAGATCTCCACAAAAACTGTTACTTATGTATTTAAACTATGTTAGTACTAAGATGAAAGTTTGATGTAAGAAATACTATTGACTATCTTGAGTGGTTGTGATTTAAACCAGCTGCTTTTGCTGCGTCAAGTGTTGTAGAGTCGGTTAGACAAGCACAAGCGGAAATTTCAGCTCGAATCCTTGAGCGTGCATTAACATTTTGCAGACACAATAAGGTAAAAAATTGAGTTCCTGAGAGCAATTAGGTATTTTTGTATCATCATACATATATAGAGCATATGATAATCTTAACAATTGTGCAGGTGAAAGCAGAAACATTGATTCTTGAAGGAGACCCAAAGGAGGAGATATGCAAAGCGATTGAACAGACGCATGTGGATATGTTAGTCATAGGTAGTCGCGGCCTAGGACAAATAAAAAGGTACATCTATTTCTTTGTGTGTTACACAGATAAATGTTAGGATATTGTCTTGAAATTCCAGTGAAATCACCTTGGCTCCTTACGAGATGATATCATTATCATTATCATTATCAATGGTTCTACACTTCTACCTTCCATCTTTATCTATAATTACGATTTTGAAGGAGTGGCATCAACCCGACAATGCTATGGTATATTGACTTCTAACATGTCTTGCATCTATTATAGCTTCATTCACGGAGTATTCTACAAGTATCGGTCTGCTTTGGTCTATATGTCGCATATTCTGATCCGCTTCTCTGCATGTTACAGATCACGCACTTCATTCACTAGCAAAAAAAAATGTGCAATTGTGATATTAAGCTGTGTAAATGATTATTTGAATCCTAGTAAAAAACTTGTACTCATTGAGACAACACGAAAATGCTTAAAAACATGTAAAACAATTAACAGACATTTTGGATTAAAACATCAAAGGAAAAACAGTTACAGATTCTGGACTGTGTTCTGTACTTTTCTCTAGTTCACCCCATAGTTGTTGGTTTGCAGGGCATTTCTGGGAAGTGTCAGCGATTATTGCGCTCACTATGCAAATTGCCCTGTATTGATCGTGAAGCCGCCAAAGGAATCCCACTTAAGTCAAAATACAAAGCGATCGCAGTGATTGAAGCGACTCCCAAGCTAATATGAATATGCATACGCATGCATGGTTCTTGTAATGAGCATATCAATTAATGTTTTTCAGTGCACTATAGGTTTAGTATCTAAGGTGTCTTTCACAAACCTTGTTATCCTTCTTGACTATGGAGTCGAAGCGATGTTTATATCGTGTCAAACAATGTTTGTAATTCTAATTTCCGGTGTTCAATATTTCCAGATGCCGTACTTCCTTGAGAGACATTTTCATGAAACAGTTAATTAGCTCATCCAGAAATTGCTAAAATCAATTAGTAATAACCGGAGATTTTTTGACAGAAAAAACATTGCAGCTTCTTAATCCTTAATTTCTTGTAATGTTTATTAGGCGGAAAAACTTGGAGATTGACTTCATCTCTTATATTATGTTTATCCACAGATCTAATATAATTATATGTCTCAACAATAGTAAAATAATACGGAGTATTATTCAATCTTTAAGACTCAATTCAGACTCTTTTATTTCTTCCACAATGTCCCTCAAGCTCATCAAACGTCTCAATAGTATTATATAAACATACAAGTTGGTTTTGGATTTCCAAGACTCAAAGAGCCATTTGGTGAAGTCACATCATCATGTACATAAGGGTCTACTAACTTTCTAACTTTATTTAATTAAAATACACCTAAAATATGATTAATATTTACAAAATGATCATTAAATTTTTTATTTCCATATTTACGAATAAACCCGAATGCACTTAAATGACTTGTGATCAAAATCACTAACATGTGGATATCAGGATATGTGGCCTAGGACAAATAAGAAGGTTCTCTGTTCCGATAATAATCTCGTCTTTCCCTTTGAATTTACTCCATATGCTTTATCAGTTGAACAGAATTTAAGGATTTTGTCTCTAAATTGCAGCTAAATTGTAATTCCAAATGTACAAAAGTTATGCACCATTCTCATCTTGTCTCTACACTTCTACCCTGCATCTTAAAATCAATTGAATGATTAACATATACGACTATACGAGTATATTCTAATCCTACTCATCGGAATAATTAGTCGTCATGGCAAAATCGTGCCTCCACACATGGTTTTAAATATCAGACACATATTGGCCGCATTATAGCAAAAACATCTTAGATCAAACCACGACATCATAATTCTGAGATCGAGTCTCAAACTCAGATTTAAGGTACTACTCCGTACTACTTATGATTTGTTTTGGTAGTAGTAAACAGTGATAGATGAACCATCTCAACCAAAACCTTAAAGTGATGGTTGATGCCCATATATTATAGTTATATTCTAATATGCCCCCTCACTCGAATGCCCATTGGGCTTGAAGAGTGGTTGGTTAGTGCACAGACCCCCCATACCATGTGCCGGGTTTTTCCACTTTGTGAGGTTGTGAGATTGATAGATGAACCATCTCAACCAAAACCTTAAGGTGATGGTTGAGGCCCATATATTATAGTTATATTCTAATAAACAGAACATGTATCTTAAGACAAACCTAAACGAGGTAAGAGACAGTACTAAACTCCTTATTCCTTAATTTCTTTACACTTGGTTTTATTATAAGGAAAATGAGATATCGCCACCTGGTACCGAGTTTGAGTACCACAGATGGCATTTTGTTAATTTTATAATTAATTTTCTCTTTTTTTCTCCAATATTTGAATTTCAAATATATTCACTAAGAAGGGTATAGTTGGAAGTTTAATGCATATTTTAATTTATCAAAATAACAAGGAATTCACGTTGTAGACGATTGCTTCCTAACATAGTACTAAGTCATTGAAGTTAGGGTTGATGAGTGCGAAATCGCCTCATACAAAATCCTTTCGCAGGGACGTTAATGGTTTCTATTCTGATATTCGGTATCATTTTTCATAGATGCGTAGTTCCTTCATCGCCATTGATGGGCCATCAAGCAATTGAGTCAAAATTGCAAGTTTTTGATGTTAATTTAGTATTAAATGACATTTCTACCCTTATAGTTTTAGGGCCAAAACAAATTTTTCATCTTTTTATTTTATTTTTCTTATATTTTTAATTAGGTGGTACTGAAATTGAGTACCACCAGTGACGCCCTATCATCATCCTTATTATAAAGGGACGTCCTTTTATATATCTCAGCACAAACCCTCCACTTTTTTTGAGACGTCCCTGACTCTTAGGCCTCGTCATCTTCTGTCCCGTTTTCCCTCCTTAAACCACATCATTAGTTTAATTGGAACAACTAGCATTTTTATATCGTGATTTGTGAGGGATGATTTGTCGCAGAATAAAGGCAATGAGACATGCGGTGTGACATAAAAGTGGGTTAGAGGATCTCGACTCCTCTTGGATGGGGTAACTACTTTCATTTTTTCATGAATTTTTGATAGAGATCACAATAAGGGAGTCCCTTGGTACATATAATCACACCTCCGGGGAAGCAATAGTATACACGATATCGACTCACATCTCGAAAATCTTCAGAAACCTTATTAAGTGAAAGTAGACTTATGGAAAGACAAAATATTTTGTTAACAACTTGTCTAAGACATCATCAACGTGCGAGTCGGGCATACTGATCCGGAAGTCCTGTGTTTCGGTCCTTGTCGAATTAGTTTGTCTAGAAAGTGAACGAATCTTAACAAATCAATAATCACACTGAAATATTACTACATAAACAGTTCTAAATATCGATTGCAACACTGAAATGCGACAGTCTTAGTAAAGTTTCTGAAGATTATTGTGGCCGATATTGATCGCAAACAACTGAGATCAAACGCAAAGGACAGTTTCGATAGCAATTTCTAAACCGTACTATGAAAACAAGATAATATTTGTTGGAAAACAGAAGCTAAGGTGTATTCTTAGATAAGCCTATAAAACGTAAAAGACGGTGGCGCTTAGCTCGTTTTTGCTTGGTTTCAGGCCACTTCTGCACGGAGCGTCCTGGAATCGTGACGAGGCTTGCAATATAAAGTATAACACAGCCATACCTTGATGGCACCTTTAGAGGAAAGGGTACAGTTGTGTCATCTTGGTGATCATACCATTTGAGTTCATAATGACCTAGATTTTGAAGCAGTAAACGACAATGTCGGTCCTTGGAATACGCAATAAGATCATGCCAGTAAAAAGCTGCTGGAAGATGAAACATCTTTTTCAATGAACCATCTTCTTCCATTATCCAAACGACAGTCGAAGAATAACCAACACGTAGGTATAACAGTCCACCGAGCTCTCTCAATTGTACTCGATCTCGATAGTTTAGTTGGGCTAAACTAAGGTCGTCTCTCCATTTCTCCGTAACAACATCAAATCGAGTAATTCGATATTCCCATCTTCCATAACTATCGCCTACTATCCTAGCGGAAACAAGATAGTGTAGCATGTTGTTACTGTATATTGCATTTTGTCGGTTTTCCCATCTTCTTCCGGATGAAACTCGAGTAGGAGTAGGATAGCTCCATAAATCAGCTTTTAAGCTGAATATACACACATCTCTGTCACTCTTCATCAAAGCACTACCAGTCACTACGATCTTGTAGTCGTCGTGTTCACTATCGTAACCAAATCCATAAGATAAGTCAAAGCTCGGCCCTCTCTTCTCCGAGGAAGGAAGGATTACTTTGAAAGTGCGCGTTGTAGGGTTGCATATAACGAAGCACCTAATTGTGTAATAATGCCCACGCCTTCCGGCATTATCATTCAAAGCAGTAATTTTGAAGCAAACCAAGCCATTACAGGAGCCTACGACATCGCTATAGGATTTATTGCGTCTTGTGACGGTATCCTTAGGCCAATTCAATTCGGTCCATCTAGAGGGGCGATACACATCATTGACGATACGAAGGGTACCTGTACATAAAAGGGCTTGATTGTGTTTCGAGTCATATCGGAGGGATTTGTTCAGATGGTGTTTAGCGAAGACGGGACTGTTGATACGATTGTACCACTCTTTGCATACGCACTTGAAGCGTAAGGCGGATTTAGCCGGTAACAAAATTAGTATTTCGAGGATCACATCTAATGGTATTCGATGGGTCGTCTGTGGACACCCCATTTCTCAAATCTTGTGACAGAAAACAACCCTCGGAACTCAGTAGTAAAAGCAGGAAGGAATTATATTAGGATTAGGAAGGTGATTGTTGTTAGGATTCTAAACAGAAAACAATATCATGTTGTAATTTGAATATGCTTTTCATTTAGTTGTAGTACGCATTAAGTAGTCCGTAGTTAACAAAAGCTTCTTTCTTTCCTAAGATTTTTTTTTTCTTTTTGTAACGAGAGAATCCGCAGACCGCAGCCGCTAGCTTTGGTGCGGTCTCGGTAAACCCTAGGGTATACGTAATAGCCTGCAAACTAGGCATACCAGGTAAGCCACCCGGGGATAACCGGCTCGAAGTCTAGAAGGCATAGTTCCAGGCCATAAATACTCAACAAGATTGCATATTTATAAAATTTTCATAACATAAGGACTCTAATTTGAATAAGTCATCTCCGATTCCGAATCCAAGAATCCGAGCCATATCACTCGTCTTTGATCTAGCCATCCCGGTGTCTACGGATTAAATACAGCTCCCATTCTCATACTCATCTATCAAATATGTAAACGGATTAAAATAGACTCAACATCTATATTTATTATGATAGTAGCCGCATGCTGAGTCGAAACTAAATATCCATTTAAGAAAATAACCGACAGCTAATTTCAAGATCGAGTCTCAAACAAACGAATATACACTGACCGAGTCTTAAACAAAGGTTTAATACACTGACCAGATGATTTTTGTAAAGAAAAAACAGGACAATTATTCGGGCAAAGCCTTAGTTTCCTGCAGTTTTGTCAAGGAGCGCCGTGGAATCGCAACGAGGCTTGCAATGCAAACTATGCCTGGTCCATCCCTTGGCAATGCTTCTAGTTTGGAGGCGACCTTTGTGTTATCTCGTTGATCATACCAAAACAGAGCATTATCGTCAAGCAGTAAACGATTTCGTCCTTCCTTTGAACGAGCAATAAAATGAGAACACCATTGTATACGCCGAGGAAAATAAAACATCAGCTTCCATGAGGCGTGTTCTTCCATGATCCAAAGGTCGTGACTAAAATTACAAAAGTGAAAATTCATAACATGTAAGTATAACCATCCATCCAACCCTCCCAAGTCCCAATTGTACACCATTTTTCACCTAAACAGGTAAAGTCAAGTCGTCTTTCAAATTCTCTGAAGTGACATCAAAACGAACAATTCGATAATCTCTATCACTTCTATACCCTCCGTCGCCTACTTATTCAGCTGAGGCAAGATAGTGCAGCATCTTGTTTCTGAATATCACTTCGACCGTTCTACACTCCTGTCCTGCATCTTCATCAGCAGTAACCAGTGGCGGTTCTGATGGGGTGTAGTGGATGCATATGCATCCCCTTTTCCAAAAGAATAAATACAAATTTGATTAGTAAAGGAGCACATTAATTATGTTGGTCTAGTGGTTGGTGATGTTTTTTCTATTTTTTTTTATAATATTCTTTCGCCATATTGTTTGTCCAATTAAATAAGATTTTTAATGTATAATAACTAGTTTTCGCTGTAAATTTTTTTTACGCACCCCCATCTTTCGAATCCTAGAATCACCCCTGACAGTAACGTCTGACAATGCCATAGGCGATAGGCCCATAGTAGCTTTACTTCTTACATAGTTAGTACTATGTAGTATGTAGTAGTTACATGCCATTCATCAATTTCGGTATATTATATAAAAGTACCGATCATGTCTCGGTCTAGTGCTAATTACTGAAAACTAATGGCGATAGCACAACTGATGTTTATTCGATGGTTAGGTATGTCTAATGGCGAAAGACGACTTGCCAGGATACATGGTTAGGTATGTCAGTTGTTGGAAGCATCAGCGTACTCCCGGTTCATAACCAGTTTGTCTACAAAGTGAACAAATCAATCATTTAGGAAAAACTACTGGACTAAAGACATGGTTCTAGATATCGTATGCAACACTGAAATGTGGTTGAGTCATTAAGGTTTTTTATCAGTGGCCGAACACTTGCTGAGTCGAAATTAAATTCCGTTATTGGAAAACAACCGACAGCTAATTTCAAGATGGAGTCTCAAAGAAAGGTCTAATACACTGACCAAGTCTCAAACACAGGTTTAATAAACTGACCACACATGATTTCTGTAAAGAAAAAACAGGACATTTATTCTGATAAAGCCTTAATTTCTTGCAGTTTTGTCAATGAGCACCGTGGAATCGCAATGAAGCTTGCAATGCAAACTATGCTTGATCTATCCCTTGGCAATGTTTCTGGTTTGGAGGGTACCTTGGTGTTATTTTGCTGATCATACCAAAAGAGAGAATTATCATCAAGCAGTAAACGATTTCGTCCTTCCTTTGAACGAGCAATAAAAAGGGAATGCCATTTTATACGCTGAGGAAAATGAAACATCAGCTTCCATGAACCGTGTTCTTCCATGATCCAAAGGTCGTGGCTCGATTTACGAGTGTGATAATTATCAACATGTAAGTATAACCATCCATCCAACTCTCCCATTTTTAAACCATTTTTCACTTGAACTGGTAAACTTAAATCGTCTTTCCAATTCTCTGAAGTGACATCAAAACGAACAATTCGATAATCTTTATCACCACTATACCCTCCGTCGCCTACTAATTCAGCTGAGGCAAGATAGTGTAGCATATTGTTTCTGAATATTACTTCGAGTCGGTTTTCCCAACATCTCCCGTATGAAACTGGAGTAGGAAGAGTACGGCAGCTCCATGAATCAGCCTTTAAGCTGTATATATGCACATCTCTGTGACTTTCTGTCCAAACGCTACTAGTCAATACGATTTTATAATCATCGTGACCATTATCGTAACCAAAACCATAAGATGTGCTCCAGTTCTTCCATTTCTTTTCAGATGAAGCAAGGATTAACTTGAAAGCACGCGTTGTAGGGTTGCATATATGGAAGCCCTTAACTGACCACTCCTTGTGATCATGGTCATCCATCGCAATAACTTTAAAGCAAACCAAACCGTTGCAAGAGCCTACAATACGTCTATACTCATCGTCTCTTATGGTATCCTCGGGCCATTTCAATTTGATTACTTTAACAGGGTCATAAAGAAGATCATCAACCATACAAAGGGTACGAGTATCTGAAAGGGTACGCGAATATAAAAGGGTACGATTGTGTTGTGAATTGGGTTCAAGGGATTTGTTAAGATGCAGATTAGCAAAGACAGTATTATTGTCGATAAGATTGTACCACTCTTTGCATACGCTCATGAAGCGTAGGACGGATTTAGCTGGTAACCAAACTAGTATATCAAGGATCACATCTATTGGTAGTCGATTGGTCGTCTTTAGACGCTTCATATCTCAAAATCTTTGGATCTCAAAGCAAATACTCCGTATATAGCCGGATCGGAATTTTATTGTGCTAAGAAACAATATTATATTAAATTTATAGCTGAATATAGACTCGCAACTTTATCATACCCTCCACGAACTTTTAAGGGATCAAATATCATCAAAAAATCAGAATGCCTAGGAGTAACAAATTAATGACTTGTCGTCTTTACTATTTATCTACCATGTGGGTGATATTTGACTCGTCACAAACAAGAATTTGCGCTATCAAATATTTACGAGTAATTTTATAATCCTAATCTGTCAAACCCTTAATAAAAAAGAAGCTAAATGAGAATTACAGACTAAATTAAACTGAGAAGAAAAATCTGAGCATACAAAGAATGACTTTATTTTTAAAATGTCGATAAAATGAATTCAATTTTAACCAACTTTATTTTTTCTGCCTATATTCAATCTAGAGAATTATCAAAATATATAACTCTCACAAATGACTAGCAAATTCTATACAAAAAAAAGTCAAGTTTGTAGTGAAAGATTTCAACTTTTATGTAATTGAATGAAAATGTTACCAAATTAATTGCATAAACATCTTTTTTCTGTAATTAAAACCAAATTGGAGGATTCATTCATTCACACAACATTCCAATTTGTTTTTTTTTAAAAAAAAGACAGTTAATGGGTTACTAATTAAAGTAAAGTTAGTTAAAATTAATTACCTCCAGTAAAGTTAATGGTGATGATCTGAGTTATGAAATGGGATTTTATTGAATTGAATCGTTTAGGGTAATTGGAAAGGGGAAATCAGAAGAGTTGAATTAAATTGAATTGATTGAATTGAATTGGTTTGGTTTGGTTTGGAGAATGATTTGCACGTTAAATTTGTTAGTTAGTTATGAAATACTAATACTAAATGATGTCCATATCAATATATCATATATAACAGAAGTTTTAGTCTCTCTTCTTTCCTCTACAATTATCTTTTCGCTTTATTTATTTTTTATCTAATAAAGCGCGTACTTAGTCGCATTAAAATAGATGCGCCGAAAGGGAAATTCAAACTTGCGACAAAGCATGGTATCACACATATGCTTGACCATTGTGATGATGAATATAATGAGATAATGAAAGTAACGACAACAAAATATTATTCTATTTAGTAATTAGAAGGTTCATGTTAGATTCAAAGGTAGTTGCGAATCTAATTGAGGGGGTACTACTGATGATTTTTTTGGTAGTCGACGGAACATGTAGCTTAGGTAAGAGACAGTACTAAACTCCTTCTTTAGTTTCTTGTAACTTTGTCGAGGAGCACCCAGGAATCCCGACGAGGCTTGCTGTAATACACCGTACGACTGGTGGACCGACTCCACGCCATGTTGTTGGCTCTATTGCGAAGGGTACCATTGTGTTATCTAGGTGATCGTACCAATTGATAGAATTATCATAACCTATAGTATACTGAAGCAATAACCGATGTCCGTCCTTTGAACGAGCAATAATATAATGCCACACTAAATCTTTAGGAAGATGAAACATCTTCTTCCATGGACCATGTTCTTCCATGATCCAAACGTCACTTGAAGAAAGGTCATATAGGCATAACCAACCATCCAATTCTCTAAACAGTATGGAATTCTTCACATGAGCCGGGAAAATTAGATCGTCTGTCCATTTTTCTGAAGCGACATCAAAACGAGCAATTCGATAATCAAAGGTGACATGTCCATTATTGCCTTCTATCTTAAATTGCAAAACATAATGTAGCATGTTGTTTCTGAATACTGGAGTGCGTCGGTATTCCCAAGTTCTCCCGGATAAAATCGGGGTAGGAAAAGTGGTACAGCTCCATAAATCAGCCTTTAAGCTGTATATACACAAATCTGGATGACTTTTAGTCACAACAATTTTATAATCATCCTGGTCTCTATCGTAACCAAAACCATATGTTGAGGTCCGGAGACGCCACTTAGTCTCCGAGCAAGGAAGGATTAATTTGAAATTAAGCGTTGTAGGGTTGCATATTAGGAAGTACCTGTAAAGTATTGAAATAATTGTATTTCTTATTATTGATATCAAAAGAGTACAAGGGTTACAATGCTTATATAGGACTACAAGAAAGATCTAGAATACACAAGTTTCCTAATTGTGATATAAACGGAATAAGGAAAATATAACGAGATGGAAATATTAACAAATAAGTATAGACAAACTTTAGGTAACCGAATATTTAGGAAATATTCTTAACACGCTCCCGCAAGACGGACGACCCGAAGGCAAGACCGATCTTGGAAAGTAACAAGGTGAACCGAGGACGATGTAGCGGTTTGGTGAGGACATCGGCAAGCTGATCATCGCCCGAAATGTGTTGAACGCGAAGTTGTCCATTGGTGACAAGGTCACGAACAAAGTGAAAAGCAAGAGCCAAGTGTTTCATCCTAGAATGAAAGACGGGGTTAGCGGAATAATGCGTGGCACTGAGATTATCACAGTAGATAACCGGTGTTGGGAAATTTGTGAGACCAAGTTCGAGAAGAAGAGAGCGAAGCCAAGTAAGCTCAGCGGTGGTGGTGGCTACGGCACGGAACTCAGCTTCGGTGGAAGACCGGGCAATGGCACGCTGCTTTTTAGAGGACCAAGATAGAGCATTACGCCCCAGGTAGGTTACAAAACCGGTGGTAGAGCAGTAGGAGTCACGGTCGCCAGCCCAATCCGCATCACAAAAGGCATGAAGACGGATAGGGGAAGCACGAAAGAGCTGAAGCCCAACATGAGGGGTTCCATTTAAGTATCGTAACAAGCGTTTTAGAGCTCCCCAATGAAGTTCAGTCGGTTTATGCATAAATTGAGCAAGTTTATTTACCGTAAATGCAATGTCGGGACGGGTAAAGGACAAGTATTGTAGGCGACCAAGGAGAGCCCGGTAGTCGGTGATGTTGGTGATGTCGGGACTGCCATCACTGTGCAAGGGAGGTTGGACAGCCACGGGTGTGGTGGCCGGCTTAGCCTCGTGCATGTGGTGTTGGTGCAATAAATCATGGATATATTTAGATTGTGTCAAAAGTAGACCATGGGGATTGGGGGTGACTTCGACACCTAAGAAGTACGAGAGAGTGCCTAAATCTTTGAGAGCAAAGCGTGTGGCGAGAGACTCGACAAAGGTAGAGACATGACTCGGGTTAGGACCTGTGACAATAATGTCATCGACATAGACAAGTAAGTAAAGGGTGAGTGATGGTGTCGTGCAAATAAACAATGAGGGGTCAGCAAGTGAGGCTGTGAAGCCGGTTTGAACTAGGTGAAGCTTCAGTGTCGTGTACCAGGCACGAGGAGCTTGTTTGAGACCGTATATGGCCTTGGTAAGCTTGCACACGTGCGTAGGGTGTTCGGGGTCAGTGAAACCCGGTGGTTGTGACATGTAAACAGTTTCAGTGAGCGTACCTTGAAGAAAAGCATTATTAATGTCGAGTTGACGAAGGGACCAACCATGAACAAGAGCAAGAGACAATAAGGTGCGAACGGTTGTCGGTTTGACAACGGGACTAAACGTTTCAGAGTAATCGACTCCGGGACGTTGATGAAAACCCTTTGCAACCAAGCGCGCCTTGTATTTATCAATGGTGTTGTCGGGGTTATATTTGATGCGATATATCCATTTGCATCCTATGACGTTGTAGGACGAGTGGGGTTGAACAAGAGTCCAAGTTTCGTTTTTCTGAAGGGCTCCAAATTCAGCAAGCATGGCATCACGCCATAATGGGTCGACTAAGGCTTGTTTAGTGGTGTTGGGGAGGCGAGATGGGGGAAGAAGTGTTGCAAGTTTGGCATATTTGGGATTGGGGCAGCGGATGTTGTTAGACAGGCGGGTGATGTGCTGGGGTGGTAGGGGAGGTGGTGGAGGGGGCGGTGGTGGTGGGGAGGGGGCAACAGGGGCAGTGCGAGGGAGCGAGGGAGGAGGTGTGGGGGAGGCAGAGGGGGCGGAAACAGGGGAAGCAGGGGAAACAGGGGAGGGGGTCTGTCGAGGTGAGGCAGGGGGTGTGGTGTGGGGGGTGCGGGGAGGTGAGGGCGGAGCAGTGGTGTGTGGAGGTGGTGGGGAAGCGGAAGGGAGGATGTCATGGAACCAGTCATGACGGGTGAGAGAGTGTGGTGGTGGGGAATCGGGTGGAAGGAGGTTTGGGTACGGGAAGGTGTGTTCGACAAATTTAACATGACGAGAAACATACACTTTGTGGGTGAGGGGATCGAGACAATAGTATGCACTTTGGGTGGGGGAATATCCTACAAAGACACACGGTTTGGAGCGAGGGTCGATTTTGTTGGTAGTGTAGGGACGAAGCCATGGATAACAAAGGCATCCAAAGCTTCGGAGTTTAGTGTAATTCGGAGGTTGACCGAATAGTTTGAGGAAGGGTGAGTCGTTTGCAAGGGTTGGAGTAGGTAAGCGATTAATGAGATAAGTCGCGGTTGTGAAGGCATGGGGCCACAGGGTGGCGGGAAGACGGGCATGGGTAAGAAGGGCAAGGCCGGTTTCGACAATATGACGATGTCGTCGTTCTGCAAATCCGTTTAACTCGGGTGTGTGAGGAGGTGTAGTGAGATGGCTTATGCCGTGGTCATTAAGCGTGTGAGCCATCTTAGTGTATTCCCCCCCGTTGTCGGAAAAGAGTTGTAAGATGGGTCGATTAAAATACTTTTCAACGAGTTTTCGAAAACGAATGAAGACGGTGGTGGCATCAGATTTTAGTTTCAACGGATAAAGCCAAACATATTTGGTAAAGTGATCCACAAAAATAATGTAATATTTAAACGAATCATACGAGACAATAGGAGATGACCATACATCCGTAAAAATTAAATCTAATGGTGCTTTGGAAAGTAAAGTAGAGGATGAAAATTCGAGTTTGTGACTCTTGTGGACATGACAAGAGTTACAATAATCTAAAGACGAAGTACTAGTTTTTATTGAAAAAGCTGAATTTAAATAGCGGAGTATCTTCGACGAGGGATGTCCAAGACGATGATGCCAAGCTAGGTTGTCGGATAGAGTGCTCATGTGTGCGGCCGTGTGAGGAGGGTGCCATTCATAGACGCCACCTTTTGACGGTCCGCTTAGAAGAGTCCTAGTCGTGAGACGGTCCTTTATACAAAAATGAGTTTGTGAGAATTCAAAATAAGCATTGTTATCAAGGCAAAATTGAGAGACCGATAAAATATTGCGAGAAACGGTGGGAACAAAAAGGACGTTATTGAAACTAAGCTTGGAAGCGGTGGAAAGAGTGACATGAAACGAACCTATGTGAGATATGGGAAGGGCCGAGCCATCCCCAATGATGAGTTCATCGCTCCCGTCGTATGGGTTGTGAAGAGCGAGGTTGTCGAGATCGTTGGTAATGTGGTGAGTGGCTCCACTATCAACGAGCCAAGGACGAGAGGCAGGAGTGGTGGCAGTGGGGATGGTGGCCGAGTGAGCTTGGGGTTGGGACGAGCGGGAATTGGTGTTGTTTGGTGTGAAGGCGTTGGACTGGGGAAACACGACATTAGGATAGTCGCGTTTGAATTTGTAGCAAGTGGAGATAACATGGCCGGTTGCGCGGCAGTATTGACACTTGCCTTTGAAGGGGGCAGGGGTGTAGGTGTCGTTGTTGTGATGGGTGGAGGTGTTGGGGGTACGGGAGATGTTGGAGGTGTAGTTCCGGGAGGGGGCACGGCTGGTAGAGGCGGCATGGGCGGAGGCAGGAAAGGGTGCGAGTGTGGTGTGGTGTTGTTGGGTGAGTTCGAAGTTGATGAGCTTCTCATGTAGAACCTCAAAGGAGATGGGGTCGTCACGGGCATTGACCACATCGATGAGGGGTTTGTATGAGGTGTAGTCGAGACCACGGATGATATGAGCGATGATATCTTCCGAGTCCATGGGTTTTCCAAGAATGGCGAGTTTGTCAGTGCACGATTTTATGTTGTGCATATAGTCGGAGACGGTTTGATCAGTGGTTTTGGAGATTGATTTGAGTCGGTCTTGCACTTGAAGGATGTGTCCGCGAGACGATTTGGCATAGGTGTTGGTAAGGGTGGTCCAAACGTCATGGGAAGTTGGGGCACGCATAACAATGGCGTGAATTTCGGGTGAAAGAGTGCCGAGAATGGCTCCCTTAATAAGTTGGTCTTGGCGCTTCCAAGTCATGAAGGCCGGGTTGGGGGCAGTGGCGGTTTTGTCAGCGTCGGTGGGTTTGGCGATAGTTTCGGCGGGGCAAGGATGAGACCCATCGAGGTATTTGAGTAAATCGTAGCCAAAAAGAAAAGACGAAACTTGGTCTTGCCATTGCATAAACGTCAATGGAGTGAGTTTGTGAATCATCGATAGGTTCACAAGGTAAAGTGGGGAGGTTGGTTCGTGAGCGTTGACAATGGTGCTCGACGGACTCGACATGGCGGCCGAGGGTGATGAAGAACGAAGGATTTTCGTGGTTGGTTTTGAGAAGAGTTTTAGGGTTTAGGATCGAAAAATTCCTGATACCATGTAAAGTATTGAAATAATTGTATTTCTTATTATTGATATCAAAAGAGTACAAGGGTTACAATGCTTATATAGGACTACAAGAAAGATCTAGAATACACAAGTTTCCTAATTGTGATATAAACGGAATAAGGAAAATATAACGAGATGGAAATATTAACAAATAAGTATAGACAAACTTTAGGTAACCGAATATTTAGGAAATATTCTTAACAGTACCTAACCATGTAAGAACACAAGGTGGTATCTTTAGAGCTCGGAAAAACTTTAAAGCAAACTAAGCCATTGCAATAGCCTACCAGAAATCTATCGTCATCGTCTATTATGGTATCCTTAGGCCAATTCAATTTGGTCCATTTAATGGGATGATAAAGATCGTCAATAATACTAAGGGTACCCGTACAGAAAAGGGCACGATTGTGTTGTGAGTCGGGTTTGAGTGATTTGTTAAGAAGGAGTTTAGTGAAAAGGGGGTTGTTGATAAGATTGCACCACTCTTTGCATACGCTCTTACAGCGTAGGGCGGATTTCACCGGTAACAAAACTAGTACTTCGAGGATAACATCTAATGGCATTCGATGGGTCGTCTTTGGACACTGCATATCTCCAAAATCTTGTGATTGACAACAACCCTTGATTTCAAGAGAATATAAAGCAGGAATTATATTATTGTGTTCAGGATTCTAATCGCGATTTAGTTTCCATATATCAAGTTTTAACCTAATGTTTTTTCCTTATATAAAAGTACGTTTAGATAATAGATTTTGTTTCTCAAAGTCGTGTTTTTCGGTCCCTGTCGAATTTTTCAGATTGTACTAATAGATAATGGAACTGAAGATGGTGTTATAGACATCATCAACATGCGAGTCGGCCATCCTGATCCGGAGGTCCTGTGTTTCGGTCCCTGTCGAATTTTGTTAAACGTAGTCTATGATAAAATCAGTTTGTCTTCACAATGAACGATTGTGAACGAATTAGTAAATTACGCTAAAATAATAAACATGAACAGTTTTCAATATCGGTTGCAACACTGAAATGCGACATAAAAGTAAAGTTTCTTAAGATTATTTTTGTGGCCGATATTGTTGGACAGTCCAGTTTCGATATCAAGTTCTAAACCGTACGATGAAAACAAGATAATATTTGTTGGAAAACAGAAGGTGTATTCTTAGATAAGCCTATAAAACGTAAAAGACGGTGGCGCTTAGCGTGTTTTCCCATTTCTGGCCACCTATGAACGGAGCACCCTGGAATCGTAACGAGGCTTGCAATATAAGGCATGATTACGCTAGACATTGATGATGGCACCTTTACAGTGAAGGGTACAGTTGTGTTATCTTGGTGATCATACCATTTGAGTTCCCCATAATAATATAGATTTTGAAGCAGTAAACGATGGCGTCCGTCCTTCGAACACGCAATAAGATTATGTAAGCCGAATGCTGTTGGAAGATGAAACGTCTTCTTCCATGAATAACCATCATCTTCCATTATCCAAACATCGGTCGAAGACGAACCAACACGTAGGTATAACCGTCCATCCAGCTCTCTCAAGTCTACCGGTTGCCTTAGTTTAGGTAAATTTATAAGGTCGTCTCTCCATTTCTCCGTAACAACATCAAATCGAGAAATTCGAAAATCTTTAGAGACTTCATAACTTCCATCGCCTACTATCCTAGCATAAACAAGATAGTGTAGAATCTCGTTTATGTAGATTGCATTTTGTTGGTTTTCCCATCTTCTGGACGAAACTCGGGTCGGAGGAGTAGGATAGCTCCATAAATCAGCTTTTAAGCTGAATATACGCACATCTCTGTCATTATCCATCCAAACAGTACTAGTCACTACAATCTTATAATCATCGTGTTCACTATCGTATCCAAAACCATATGATAAATCGTCCGTCCATTTCTTCTCCGAGGAAGGAATTATTTTAAAAGTACGCGTTGTAGGGTTGCATATAAGGAAGGAACTAACCATGTAATAACGCACAAGCGTGGCGGTACTATCATTCAAAACAAAATTTTTGAAGCAAACCAAGCCATTACAAGAGCCTACAAAACTGGTATAGGATTTATCAGTTCTTATGATATCCTTAGGCCAATTCAATTCGGTCCATCTAGAGGGGCGATACAGATCATCGATGATATGAAGGGTAGTTGTACATAAAAGGGAACGATTGTGTCGTGAGTCGGGTTTGAGGGATCTCTTAAGATGGAGTTTAATGAAGAGTGGGCTGTTGATAAGATTGCACCACTCTTTGCATACGCACTTGAAGCTTAAGACGGGTTTAGCCGGTAACAAAATTAGTATTTCAAGGACCACATCTAACGGCATTCGACGAGTCGTCTGTGGATATTCCATTTCTTAAATCTTGTGAGTTGTGACAGAAAACAACCCCTGGATCTCAGTATTTAAAGCAGGAACTATATTGAGATTGACAAGATGAGTTTTGTTAGGATTCTAATAGTATAAATATATAAATAGTAAATAATGTAATTATTTGATTCGGTTACATTACCAAGTATTAGATTCTAATCAAGATTATGCTTACAAAATATCACGTTATCGGAAAATTCGGAATCCGAGCATCCGAGCCATTTCAAAGAACAGTTGTTGATGTAGGCACCTGAGTTGCATTAGCAGGTTGGTTATCAATCAAATTGAACAAGTCATCCCCAATTCCGAATCCGAGCATCCGAGCCATGTCACTCGTCTTTGATCTAGCCTTTTGTTCAGGCACTCCATGTTGCTTCAACCAAGAATATACTATAAATACTTTGTTCATTATGAACAATTCCATTGCCTCCGGGTTGAATACAACTCCCATTCTCATACTCATCTGTAAAATATGTAGATGAATTATAATTAGAGGTTGTAATATCGAGTTATCGGGTCGGGTTAAGTTGCATCTGGTCATATCGGGTTTGGGTCATATATCGACTCAGCCTATCCTTTCGAGTTGAGTCGGATTCGAGTCGGGTCATTTCGGGTCAAATGATGTATCGGGTCAGGTCTAGTTGTTTTATCGCATTACTTCAACTTTTAACCATTAAAATTAGTTTTTTCGACTATCATTTGATTTACTAACTTTATTACCAAGTCAAACATATCATCGTAAACATTAAATCGTTTTCATTTTGATCAATATCAACCTTGATGATTGTCGGACTATCAATTAATCGGGTCAATACCAGATCAGGTTCATATCGGGTCAAGTCGGAACTCCAATTCGGGTAAATGATTATCAAGTTGTATCGGGTTAGTTCAGGTCGGTTTCGGTTTACAATATTCTCGTGTTCTGTCGGGTCGGGTCAGACTTGCTAGCTGTAACTGAAATTTAACATTTTTTTTTATTACGAGTACAACCGTGCAATTACGAGTTTACGACATTACGAGTTTACGACAGCCAAGTTAGAAAATCAAATGAGAGTAAAAGTACCTGGTGAGGAACTAACATGGCAGCATAACGAGCAAGTTCACCAGCGCGCCAGTCTAACAAAACCGGTAGCCATGGATAAGTGGCATCAAGCCTTACAAACCAAAGTCTTACATCTGGGTATTCCGACACTTCTCGATTATCGTAAGGATCATCCCTTGTGTAGTTTATCGTAAACCCAATCGTTCGCTCTAGGAACGCCTTTGGTTCAGCTGTACATACATTCCCACACCAGGCAATGTAACAAATTATGCAAATCAGAGTATACTCAAATTATTTACAGAGCAGCCTTTGGTTGATAAAAGTATGGAGTAATTAATTTACCCGCGGAAGGAGAAGAAATGGATGTGGCGGATTGGAAGGGATACAGATCAAGACGTCGAATGATATCAGTGTCGATGACAACTTCAAATCTTCCTTCTGTAGGCGGTAATGGCGCTCGCGTCTCGTTTGCTTCAAGTTCAAAACTAATCAGCCAGCCATAAATAATTCAGATTCAATGTAAAAATTCGATACAAATAGGACACATGAGATTAGAAAGTCATGAGGGACGGTGTGAGGTCCATGACTAGGCCAGTCAAACTGCTCGGGTCATACGGGGTCGGGGTCATGCGGGTCTCGGGTTAGAATACGGGTTAAAAAAGATTATGACGTCTTTTATTTTACTCCGTACCATTTTTCAGACGAATAAACATACTTTTTAAAAATTAAAATCATTTTAATAAATTATTTTATTATTAAATGATATCGATTTCAATTTTGAATAAAAATATCAAATAATAATTTTATTTATATTATTTCAAATAAATAAGAAAATATTAATATTTTTAATAAGATTCTTGATTTATCATTGACCTATCCTTTGAACGAGTCGCCGAGTCGGGTCGGATTTCGACCTTAAAATAACGGGTCATTTTGTGTTCGGTCTAACGGGCCGTAGGTCAAGATTTCCGGACCATCGACCCTACAAAAACCGGTATGGCAGGTCGTGTCAGAATTTGACAGCTCTCGATAGGGGTAAGTGGTTAACTCTCTACAAAACCTCCTAACTTAAAACAAATAAAAACGTAATTCTCCTTATCTACAAGTTAACCGCTATCAAAGACTAAATTCTCATAACCTCACCTTATCTCTCAATCTCTCATCTTGTCCTCTCAAACCCTCACACCTCACCCTCATCATCATTGTCGCCGTCGACGATGAACCCTTGAATCTTTGATGGTCGTACTTTTTCAATTAGTTTCGTTGTTTTGGGGTTCTTTTTTTCGTTTTTTTCCTTTTTAATTGCAATAGCATCTCATTTCAGACGGAAGTATCCGTTTTAAGACTTAAGACGGGTCAAATAATGACTCATTTGTATTGATATGACAAATATCTTGTCATTCCCTTGACATTTTTTTGTCTTATCCATACAAGCAGTGGCGGAGCCAGAATTTCAATTTAGGGGATGGAAAATTTTAGGGGTTCGCCCCCTCGAAATTTTTTCTAAAAGTTTTATAAATTTCGATAATCTTATTCACCGGGGGCTAGCGTCCCTGCTAGCCCCCCTAGCTCCACCAGTGCATACAAGTGGATTCGAATGGGACCGAGCGAGTCAAGTAACTCGGGTGTCGAGTTAACGAAATGAATAATACAAAGACATTAGTAAGTACTGACCTGGTTGGTCATCAAAAGGATCATCTAAGAGAGAGAGGTCATCATAGCTGCCTTGTGGATTAAAGGACACTGAAGTCACAACGAGGCGTTGTCGTTGTCGTTGCGGCCTCACATCGAAACTCGTAAGGATATGTAAGTTTGGGTTGCAGCATCCGATACTAATTGGTGGAATCGGATTCAGATAGGAATAATAGGATGGATGAATAAGCGAGGTTATGCATTTCATTCCTCCCACCATCTCTGTTTTCTTAACTATTTGGTTATTCGTTACCCGTTATCCTTCTGTGAACCAGTGGCTGAATTCAGTTTTGGTGCACAGAGGCCGGGTCCCCTCAAAAATATGGGAAAGTTGTGAGTATAATAATAACAGAAAGGTTGTAAGTTTTAACGGTTTTAGAAAAAATACATAATTAAAATAACTCAACTTTCCCATTCAGAAGTACTAGATTTGGCAAAAGCAACCCGACCTGATTGACCTGGCCTGAAAAGGCTGATCCGAGACCCAAAGTTAAACCGAACTACAGCACCCGAATATGACCCGACCCCAAAATGACCGAAAATGACCTGGTCTGAAACCACCTAACCCGAAAATGACCAGACAAAGCATAACTCTAGTTGCACCGAAAATATTTAAAATGGCATTTTTTTCTCTAATTCATTGACCCGAAAATGACCCAACCCCAAAATAACCCGACCCGGTTGACCCGAAACAAATCTGTCCAGCAAACCCGAAACCCGAAATGACCCGACCCGACCTATATTAACCCGAAATCAATGAGAGACCCGAACTGACACGACTCGAAACCGACCCGATTGACCCATTTTCCAGGTCTACCACTACCCACGTGAACATACTAATCCCAAAGGTGACAATCGGTTCAGCCGGGTTGGGTTTAGGTCGGGTCGGGCCAAGTTAGATTGGGTTGAGTCATATCGGGTGTGGCTCAAGTCGGGTTTGGGTTGGGTTTTGGTCGGGTTGGGTTACATTGGGTTGAGTCATATCGGGTGTGGCTCATGTCGGGTTTGGGTTGGGTCGTTATTGAGTCAGCTCATTTTGACTCAAATGATGTATCGGGTCGGATTTGGGTTGGGATCCTTAACTGAAAAAATAAGTAAAGTTTGGGTGCTAATTTGGAACATGATTTTCTTGTAGAGAGAGTCTAGTTATTTATATTGTGATGGGAATTTCAATATCTTTTATTTTATAATCTGTTATTGACGATATTAAATCCGTCAAGTCAAAGACGGTCAAGTAATATATCAAGTTTCATAAATTTGATTACATGTTTTTTTAACAAGTAATACACCTTCCATCCCGATTAAACAAAAACCAAGGAAAGAGTAGGAAACCATTTACTGTTATACTTAGTGGATAACAAGTGGATAATAGTCTCAGAGAGGGAGGGGTCAAATTACTCATAGGTACCTTCCTACCATAGTATGACAATAATTGACTGATACACCAAGAAAAAAATACGATAACAATTGACCGAGACGAGGGAGTACAGAGTAATCTGAGTCTCTGTCCCCCTCATGAATTACTACGAGATCCGCCTCTGAAACAATCCTCACCCTAAAGGCCACATTTATAGAGATAATTCTATGACCAGAGATGATTCTTGTAAGCTAATAAAGCATTTATTCTAAGCTAAAACGTATACATCAGGAGAAGAAAAAAAATTAAACTTGTTACTTTTTAATTTCCTGCAACTTTGTTAAGGAACATCCAGGAATCGTAACGAGGCTTGCTTTATAAGACATAACTGATGTATATAGTGGCGATGGCTCTACGTTGAAGGGTACCGTTCTTTTCTGTCGTCGATAATACCAAACGAGAACATCCCTACTGGTATAACCAGTAACACTAATAGTACTTGCAAACAGTAAACGATAGCATTCGTCCTTCGAACCAGCAAGAAGACGATGCCAGCAAAATTCTCTTGGAAGATGAAACATCTTCTTCCAAGTACCCTGTTCTTCCACCATCATGACTTCATTTGAATAAACACCAGCACGTAGATATAACCGTCCATCCAACTCATCCAATTTTATATTACACATGTGCTTCAATTTAGCCGGAAAATATAGGTCGTCTCCCCATTTCTCTGAGACGACATCAAAACGAGCAATTCTACAATCAGACGAGAAGTAAGGCCTTCTATCTTCTGCTAACCAAGATGATAAAGCAAGATAGTGTAGCTTATTGTCTCTGAATATTACAGTTTCCTGGTTATTATGCCATCTTCTTTCGGATGAGACTCGAGTAGGAGGAGTAGGATAGCTCCATAAATCATTTTTCAAGCTGTATATACGCACATCTCTGTCAATCTCCGTCCAAACACTACTAGTCACTACGATCTTATAATCGTCATGGTCACTATCGTACCCAAAACCATACGATAAGCTCTCGTCCGGCCATTTCTTCTCTGAGCAAGGGAGAATTGATTTGAAAGTACGTGTTGTAGGGTTGCATATAAGGAAACACCTGACCGTGAAAAGTGGCGTGAAAAGTGGCATACCCATGACAGTCATACTATTCACCACCGTAACTTTGAAGCAAACCAAGCCATTACAGGAGCCTACAATATTGCAACTTTCATCGTCTCTTATTGTATCCTTAGGCCAATTCAGTAAGGTCCATCTAGAAGGGCGATAAACATCATCAACGATACGAATAGTAGGAGTAAAGACAAGAGAATGATTGTGTCGTGAGTCGGGTTTTTGGGATATATTAAGGTGGAATTTAACGAAGAGGGGGCTGTCGATAAGATTGCACCACTCTTTGCATACGCACCTGAAGCGTAAGGCGGATTCAGCCGGTAACCGAACTAGTATTTCACTTATAGCATCTAATGACATTCGAGGGTTCGTCTTTCGATCTCCCATATCTCAAAATCTTGTGACAGCAGAAAACTACCCCGAATCTCAAAGTATATATATAGCAGGAATTGTATTGAGTTTAGGAAAGTGATTGGTGTTAGGATACTAAATCGCAATTGTGTTTCCAAATATCAGTTATAATCTGACTGCTTTTAATTTAATTTAAGGGATATATTAGCAATAATCCTATCAATGATTCTACAATCCTCCCAAATAAGGCAAAGATTATGCAAGCAACATAAATAGCAAGACAATCAATCTCCTCCTTAAATCAAGCAATATCAAGTCTTTTATGATCATTCAAATATTGTAATTACAGTAAGTATAATTCTATTAACCTAGCATTCATCTAGTATATATACATAGAGTCTTAGCTTGTAATAAACATTCAGTTTTGAAATCAATACAAACCCTGTTTATATGGTATCAAGAAGTCACAAACGATCCAACCACAACCTTCTCTCCACCCGAGCCACCACCACCTTCAAACGCTCCTCTGTCTCGCCTGATCTTTTCAGCACCTCCATCACCATGACAACCACCGACAGCAACACCATCCCAAACCCACACGACACCACCAGACCTTTGATCTCGATCAATCTCGGTCACTGTGTGAAACTGACGCCACTAAACTATGTTTCCTGGCGATTCCAATTGATGAATATCCTATTCGGGTACAGCCTTTTTGGCTTCCTGGATGGGTCAACCGCATCACCACCACCTACTGTTGCAGGCGACGACAAACAGGAAAAACCCAATCCCGCTTACCTCTCGTGGCTCAAGCAAGATGGCCTGATTTTAGGGGCTCTTATGGGCACCCTAAGCGCCACTGTTCAGGCACTAATTGTACGTGCCACATCTTCAAAAGAAGCATGGGACATACTATCGAGCACCTATAACAACCCTTCTCGAGCCCATGTCTTACAACTCAAAGACCGTTTAGACTCTATAGTCAAAACCGCTGATCAATCGATCAGTGACTATATGAATACCTTCAAAACTTGCATAGATCAATTAGCATTATTGGGTAAAACCATAGACCCAGATGATATTGTAGCCAAAGTTCTTCGTGGGCTCGATTACAATTTATATAAGTCCGTCATTGACACCGTAAGAAACCGTGACAACCCGATCTCCTTCGAGTTGCTTCACGAAAAACTGTTACACCAAGAGCTTCTAATTAAGCAACAACCATTGTCTTCATCGGATGTTTTCCAACCCACTGCCAACTTATCTTATCGCCACAACAACAACTTTCGTGGCAACAACCGCAATAACACCCTTGCTTCCGCTCAATACAACCATGCTGCCACTGCCTCTGCCGCCAACAATGCCACCCCACGACCCTTCAAAGGGCGTTACCAATGGTGTCGCCAAATAGGCCATGTCATTGCCAATTGCCCGTACTTCCGCAAACTCCATCCCAATATCGTCTTTCCTGCTCCACCCACCCGCCAGTTTCAAACCCCTCCTCAGGCGCATACCGCTACCTCGACACCAGCCCCAAACCCGAGTCCCAACCAGAACTATCTCTTGGATAGTGGGGCTTCGCACCATGTGACACACGATCTAGACACTCTTGCTCTACACTCACCTTATTTTGGCCCGGATGATCTAATTATCGGTGATGGATCGACCTTGGAAATTGCTAACATAGGTTCATTTCAATTACCTTATTCTTCTCTTAAGTTTAACAATGTTTTACATGTACCCAAAATTGCTCGTAATCTTTTATCTATCTCGCAAATATGTCGTGACAATAATGCCTATGTACTTTTCTCATCATCGTCTTTTTGTGTTAAGGCAATTTCAACGGGCAAGACACTTCTCCAGGGCAAGGCTAGAGACGGAATCTACGAGTTGAGCACTACGCAACCAATGGCTTATCTAACCAAGAAAGGCTCAACTCACCTTTCATGGCATCATCGACTAGGTCACCCTACCCTTGATGTAATGAAACATATTAATAAAGATGCACCATTTTCTATTTCTAATTTTACTTATTGTGAACCGTGTCAAATTAGCAAAAGTAAAAAACTTCCATTCTCGCAATCAACATTTAAAACCAATGCACCGCTCGAACTTATATATTCGGACCTTTGGACAAGCCCTATTTTATCGCGTGAAAATTACAAATATTATGTCATCTTCGTCGACCATTTTAGCAAATACATTTGGTTATTCCCGCTCAAGCAAAAGTCCGAAACCACTCAAGTATTCTTACGTTTTAAAGCTCTTGTTGAAAAATACTTCAACAAACCCGTTAGACAATTTTTCTCCGACAATGGCGGAGAATTTCAGAAATTAAATCCCGAACTACTCAACAATGGCATAAGCCACTTCACCTCTCCACCGCACACTCCCGAACACAATGGGTATGCCGAAAGACGTCATAGACACATTGTAGAAACGGGCCTTGCTCTAATGTCTCACGCAGGATTACCTACCAAACTATGGCCATTTGCATTTAGTACGGCCACATACCTCATTAATCGTCTCCCTACTAAAGCCCTACATGGCGATACACCTTATTCTAAATTACACAACACAAAACCCGACTATCAAAAACTACACAACTTCGGGTGCCTTTGTTACCCATGGCTTCGGCCATATACAAAGCACAAGCTTGAATACCGTTCTATCCCATGCATCTTTGTTGGATACTCCTCCACTCAAAGTGCTTTTCATTGTCTTGACCCGAAAACAAATCGAATTTACACATCTCGTCATGTTAAATTTATCGAGGATGAATTTGCATACAATACTCTACTAAAAAAGGACCCACTCCCTCCGATACACAATGACCCGGATGAGTGGTGTCAACTTGTCATTCCTATCCTTCCCCCACCTACTACTACTGCTACATCTTCTCCTCTCCAAGCTAAACGATCCAAACACCCCATTCACCGCACATACACTCGAAAATCAGCCACTACAACCTCCACTACTCAACCGCAACCCGACAGTACCACTACTGCCGTTCCATCATCCGTCGCTGCCCATTCCCACCCGTCTCCCTCGCCTACCACCACTCCCTCACCCCACACCGAACAGCCAGCATCCCTCCATCCTTCTTCTCAACCATCCTCTCAACCTACCTCATCCACCTCCGCAACTACTACCATCCCACCACGCACTGTCACCACTCGCCTAGACAACAATATTCGTAAACTAAACCCGAAATATGCTAACCTAGCTCACACGGCCACCACTCCAAACTCCCTTCCTAAAACCATAAAGCAAGCACTAGTCCTTCCTCAATGGCGCCAAGCCATGGAAACCGAATTTCTAGCACTCACTAATAACAAAACCTGGACTTTAGTTCCTCGACAACCATCCCACAACATAGTTGGCTGTAAGTGGGTCTATCGAGTTAAATATAATCCCGATGGATCCCTCAAACAACACAAAGCACGCCTCGTTGCTAAAGGCTTTCATCAAAGACCGGGAATTGACTTTAATGAAACCTTTAGCCCAGTTGTAAAGCCCACCACCGTTCGCCTTATCCTCTCCCTTGCCGTCACCAAAACTTGGCCATTACGACAACTCGATATAAACAATGCCTTTCTTCAAGGCACATTAACCGATGATGTCTACATGGCCCAACCTCCTGGTTTTGTCGACTTAGCTCATCCTGATTTTGTTTGCAAGCTCAACAAGGCAATTTATGGCTTAAAACAAGCTCCTCGCGCCTGGTACACTGAGCTCAAAACCTACCTTGTCTCATCCGGCTTCCAACAATCAATTTCCGACTCGTCTCTATTCCTCCTAAAAACCAAAACTACGTGTCTCTACATGCTTGTCTATGTAGATGATATCATAATCACTGGCCCTAACCACCGTCATGTACAACAATTTATACACCAACTTGCTAAACGATTCTCCTTAAAAGACCTAGGACCACTTTCCTATTTTCTAGGAATAGAAGTGATCCCAAATCAGCTTGGTATTCACCTAAACCAATCAAAATACGTACATGATTTATTGACCAAATACAATATGGCAGAAGCAAAACCAAATGTCACGCCTATTGCTACTGACCATCATCTTACTCGTGAAGATAACAAACCTATTCACGATCACTCCGACTACCGTGCCATTGTTGGGAGTCTTCAATATCTCTCTCTCACGAGACCGGACATAGCATTTACAGTTAACCGTCTAGCTCAATTCTTACACCACCCTACTATGACCCACTGGACAGCCTTAAAACGTTTACTTCGGTATCTCCAAGGCACCTCTACCCACGGCATCCAACTTCATCGTAACTCACCTCTATGCCTCCACGCATTCTGTGATGCAGACTTTGCCGGAGACAAGGACTCTTTCCTCTCCACCACCGGCTATGTCATCTACCTTGGTTGTAACCCCATTTCCTGGTCCTCCAAAAAGCAACAAGGCCTAGCTCTATCAACCACTGAAGCCGAATTTCGAGCTGTAGCTGCTGTCACCACTGAAACTCTATGGCTTCGGAACTTACTCACTGAACTTGGCATCACCGTCACGAAGGCACCTGCTCTTTACTGTGATAACCTGTCTGCCACAATGTACGCCAAAAATCCGGTCTTTCACTCCAGAATGAAGCATATGGCACTATCCTTCCACTTTGTTCGTGAACAGCTTCACTCGGGTCTCATTCGAATTCAACATATTGCCGGAAAAGATCAACTTGCCGATGCACTTACCAAGCCCTTACACAAAACTCGGTTCCTTGATCTACGTGACAAGATTGGACTACGCCCTCCTACGTCCATCTCGAGGGGGAGTATTAGCAATAATCCTATCAATGATTCTACAATCCTCCCAAATAAGGCAAAGATTATGCAAGCAACATAAATAGCAAGACAATCAATCTCCTCCTTAAATCAAGCAATATCAAGTCTTTTATGATCATTCAAATATTGTAATTACAGTAAGTATAATTCTATTAACCTAGCATTCATCTAGTATATATACATAGAGTCTTAGCTTGTAATAAACATTCAGTTTTGAAATCAATACAAACCCTGTTTATAGGATATTCTCTATGGTACTTTTATGTTTTTTTTTGTCTTTTAGGGGTACCTCTCCTATTCTGCTACAAAACTTCGACACGCGTATAACTCATAATGATGAATTTGGAATGCGACGAATCTTTTTTCAAATTGATCGTCTTTTCGAGATCTTTGAGTTGAAAAAAAAATTGTCACTTTATAAACTTGTTGCAAGAATTATGATCGATCAAAAATTTTTATCCAAATAAACTCATATGTATTTTTTCTGAGCTTTTTAATGTTTATAGGTCACCTTTTAGTTTTTTTGAGCTTATATGTATTTTTTTCTGAGCTTTTTAATGTTTATAGGTCACCTTTTAGTTTTTTTGCCATCAAAACTCATATTAATTGGGTTTATATGTAATGTTTTTGAGTTATATTATACTTTTTTGAGCTTAATGTTTAATTAAAAAACATTGTAGTATAGCTCATAATCTTTAAAGTAAAATCCAAAACTTTTTCATAAAACTCAGAAATTACACAACTTGCGGTATTACTCAATGTATAATCTACTTACTGCCAGAAATATGAGTTGTTATCCTACCTTATTTGCCCTTAACAAAAATAATAACAATAATAAACAATGGTTTTTTTTATGTCATTTGACCACATATTAGTTAACTTTTCAGCTAATTTTTCAAACAGTTTTACAGTTAGTTTCCTTATCAGCTATAAACTTCCAACTACATTTTCAGGTTTTTAGTCGTTCTTTCAGGTTTCAGGTACTTCTTCATTTAATTTTACCAAACAAAGCCTACTATATTATTCAGTTGTTTCAGGTACTTTTTCACGTTTCAAGTACATTATCAGTTTTTTCAGGTTTTGGTTGTAACATTATTGGGTCATATCGAGATATGGGTAGTCAATTAGTCATCAAGATGTATAGGGTCGATTTCGGTTTGCTTGGTTCTAGTCGGATCACACTGATCTGGTCAGACTTGTCCGCTCTACTATGCGTCTATGCCCAGTCTTAGATTCCTTTAGATAATATTAGGCAATTATTTGGAAGTACATTATTGATTGTGAAAAAGTATGTAAATTGGTAGTATTTCATAAGAGTTTTTCGCAGTAATTAGAGTATATTGTTAAAAAAAAAATTAGAAACCTTTTTGCTGATCGATACTTGACATTATTATTATACAAGAGCATTTTCTACAATGAATATCATGGGAACAAGGCTCCGTAACTTGATGGAAGATGATTTTCTTGCGAAGAGTCTAGTTATTTATATTGTGATAGAAATTTTGAAATCTTTTAATTTAGAATCTATTATTGACAGTTTTAAATCCATCAATGATCGTCGAGTAAATGAGTAATTAATATATCAAGTTTGATAAATTTGATTACACGATTTATTTTTAACAAGTCGAAATAATACTAATAGTCTTCGACCCTTCTCATGAATTATTACAAGATCCGCCACTGAATATATCATCACCATAAAGGCCAATTCTTGTATGTATAATTGTATATCAGGAGAAGGAAAGCATTAATTTGTTACTCTATAATTTCCTGCAACTTTGTTAAGGAACATCCAGGAATCGAAACGAGGCTTGCTTTATAAGGCATAACTGATGCATACAGTAGCGATGGCTCTACTTCGAAGGGTATCCTTCTTTTCTCTCGTCGATCATACCAAACGAGAGCGTCCCTAACCCGACAACCAGTAAGACCATTAGGATCTTCAATCAGTAACCGATTGCATTCGTCCTTTGAACCAGCAATAAGACGATGCCAGCAAAATTTTGTAGGAATGTGAAACATCTTCTTCCATGTACCATGTTCTTCCATCATCCAAACTTCTTTTTCAAAGAAACCAGCGCGTAGATATAACAGTCCATCCAACTCTCCCAATTTTATATGATTCTCCTTCAATTGAGCAGGAAAACATATGTCGTCTCTCCATTTCTCTGAGGCGACATCAAAACGAGCAATTCTATAATCTTTCGAGAAATCAGGCAACGACCTTCCGTCTTCTGCTAACCAAGATGAAGCAAGATAGTGTAGCATATTGTCTCTGAAAAATATTACAGTTTCTTCGTTTTCCCAAATTTTTCCGGGTGGAACTCGAGTTGGAGGAGCAGGATAGCTCCATAAATCAGCTTTCAAGCTGAATATACGCACATCTCTGTCATTCTCCGTCCAAACAATACTAGTCACTACGATCTTATAATCGTCGTGGTTACTATCGTATCCAAAACCATACGTTAAGCTATCGTCTTCCCATTTCTTTTCTGAGCAAGGAAGGATTGATCTGAAAGTACGTGTTGTAGGGTTGCATATACGGAAGCTCCTAACCGTGTAAACTGGTTCACCCGAGATGGTCTTACGATACACCTTAACTTTGAAGCAAACCAAGCCATTACAGGAGCCTACAACATCGCTACTATCATTGTCGTCTCTTATTATATCCTTAGGCCAATTCAGTACGGTCCATCTAGAAGGGTGATAAACATCATCAACGATACGAATGTTAGGAGTAAAGACAAGGGAATAATTGTGTCGTGAATCGGGTTTTTGGGATTTGTTAAGATGGAGTTTAACGAAGAGGGGACTGTCGATAAGATTGTACCACTCTTTGCATACGCACTTGAAGCGTAGCATAGATTCAGCCGGTAACAATACTAGTATTTCAAGGATCACATCTAATGGCATTCGATGGCTCGTATTTAGACTCCCCATATCTCGAAATCTTGTGACAGCAGAAAACAACCTGGATCTCAAAGTATATATATATAGCAGGAATTATATTGAGTTTAGGAAAGTGATTGGTGTTAGGATACTAAATCGCGATTGTATTGCCAAAATATCAGTTGTAATCTGACTGCTTTTAACTTAATTGTCGTACGTTTTAGATAAGTACTCCGTTCTGGTCATTTGTTTACCTTTACTTTTGGCACAATTATTAAGAAAAGGGTAGGGGACCATTTGTGTTTGTACTTGGTAGATGACAAGTGAACAATTGTCAAATTACTCATAGATTACATACCTAATATAGAAAGGTAAACAAATGAATGAGATACCCTAATATGGAAATGGTAAACCAATGACTGGGACGGAGGTTGGAAACTATAAAAGTAATACTCCGTAGTCATTTAAATTTAGGAAACTGCTAGGTAACTTGAGAAAAATACTAGAATATAATAGTTCACCTTAAAATTAGAGAGAATGAACAAATAACTAGCTAATCGATTTAACAAACAATTTTTTCTTATTTCAATATATTAGTTTGATAAAATTAACAGAAAAGATTAAATTTAACCGTAAAAATAAATGGAGTAGTCAAAGTAACAATAGAAACCGTGGGAGTAGTGAAATATTAACATAAGATGCAATAAAAGTTATAATATTAACCGTGCGAATAGTGAATGATGTGTCTTATAATTTGGTTGATAATTTTACATTTATATCATAGAAAATAGCGGGTAGTCAGAGTAATAATAGTAAACGAGCGAGAGCAACTAGTCAAAATAATAATACTAACTGAGGATATACTGAAATTAACAATATTAACAACGAGATTGTTATGATAGCATAAATGATAGTGTTAGCCTTAAAGAGTTTATTTAGTACTCTCTAAGACCTAGTACAGAAAACCTAGAAAAACCCAATAATAGGCGAGACCCCCCGCAATGTCACTCAAAGTGGCAACTAAACTGATTAAATGCATTAAACATATCTTGATTATTTCAATTATTGCAGGGTTTGCAACGCTATTTTATAGAGCATAAGATTAAGCTATCAAAGGTACAATTACTAACACTTGTCAGCTCCTCGCCGGTTATTTATTCAAGTAGATCAATGTCCTTTTATATCTGTTTTCTTACAGTATGTTATGAGATTCAATTGTGTATTGTTTCTCGAGTCTGCTCTGAAACTGCAGGTGGTCTTCCAGGTATTAACTTCTGTTATGTCATAATGCATCCATATCGAATCACATTTGTTCCGACTTTGTCTGTAAAAAGCCTCAAAACGGTTAATATGTACTACTTGAAGGTCTCTTGTTGACACTGAATGGAATAAGGGATCAAGGAATGTGTGTAAGTATTATTTCGTGTATATGAACTTCGACGTTAAACTATACTTCTTTTAAAATTTAGATATAGAATCTGTTGTTCTGATTTTTAGGTTAACATGAGAGGGCCTTCAGGATTCAAGTACTTAATTGATGCTATGAAGAAATTCATTCCAAGACACGCGACGGAAAATGCAGAAAGTTTTGGCCCTGAACCACAAATTGACGGAATACATGTGCCTGATCCTAAGAAGTTTTCAGAACCCCATTGCCTGATCAAAGACAAGGTAGTCACAGTATCGGCTATCCTCTTGCACCCAAACAAGAATATATCATTAGATATATCATTTCTCTCCATTTCTCTGAGACGACATCAAAATGAGAAATTCGATATATCATTAGAGACTCCTGACCTTCCATCGCCTGCTGTCTCAGCTGAAATAAGATAATGTAGCATCTTGTCTTTGAATATTACATTTTTTTCGTTATGCAATCTTTCGGATGAAACTCGAGTAGGAGTAGTAGGATAGCTCCATAAATCAGCCTCCACGCTGTATATACGCACATCTCCGTTACTCTCTGTCCAAACGCTACTAGTCACTACGCTCTTATAATCATCGCGTTCACTATCGTAACCAAAACCATATGATAAGCTATAGTGCGATCCTTCCATATATTCTCGGAGCAAGGAAGGATTGGTTTGAAAGTACCCGTTGTAGGGTTGCATATAAGAAAACACATGACCGTGTAGTAAGGCCCACACTGGTCGGTACTATCACTCCAACCCGGAACTTTGAAGCAAACTAAGCCATTGCAGGAGCCGACAACATCTGTATATCGAAAATATATTATCAAATTCTTTGGCCAATTCAATTTGGTACATTTAAGGGGGTCATAAATATCATAAACACTACGAAGGCTATGAGTACAAAAAAGGACACGATTGTTTTGTGAGTTGGGTTCGAGGGATTTAAAAACGACACGATATCTAAATGGATTCTAATTGCGATTCTAATTGCGATTAGGAACGTGATTTCTATAAGGATTCTAATTGCAATTAGGAACGTGATTTCTATAACAATTCAAATTGCGATTGAGTTTTCCGATACCACCCTGTTACGGAGTAGTATCTAATGTAATGTGCTATTGACTTTGTAGTACGGCCTAAAACATCAACTTAAGGCCGTCAATATTTGACGATATGATTCAATGTCGCGTGTAGGATGGGTTACGCTTCCCATGAAGGCGGTCCTTTACAAAATGAGGGATTCCTTTTGTTATGATCTGCCTCAGAAGACTTCAGATTGTAGTGAAACGAAAATATGGCATCGGAGATGGAGTTATGGAATCGACAATAATCGAGTGTGCCTAGAATTTGTGCGAGATTTGAACATTTAATTTGTCCAATTTTTAAAACTGGAAATTTTTTAAAATAACAACTTTCATCAACGTCTAGGCTGAGAGTATAAGATACAATCCACATAGGTGATTTTAGATATCCTGTGCAACACCAAAATGCGAACGGGTCATTAGGTTATTGATCGTGTGGGTGTACCTGCCAAGTAGGATCGGAGCTTTCAGATGGTACATACTGAAAGATAACACCGAAGATGAAGTTATCGACATTATTAACGTGTTAGTGTACCTGCAGCCTTGCAGGAATCTTGATTCCGATTACAAACAACTAGTGTCATTACAGACTGTAGTGAAAAAACACATTCTATGATCAGAACATTCAGTCTCAGATAAAAACTTATATAAGGTAACATTAAGCTGTAATTATTTTGAGTCGAACAAGGCGAATTATATTTTACATTCTAGTTTTTGTCCATTAAATCTTTTAATTTTACATTATCATCTTTAAATCTTCTGCAATAGCGAAACAACTAAGACGAGACCCTGACTGCCAATTCTGAGATCATCAAGTCCCAAACCAAAATCTAATTTTATCACCACAAATTACTTTTTAAAAAAAGAAAACACGTATTCTTAGATATGAATATAATCCTTGCGTCTCAATCACTTGTTCATGTTTTACTAAAATTCAAAGGTAAACGAGTAAACGAAAACACTAATCTCAATACTACTTCATTTCCTGCAACTTTGTTAGGGAACATCCTGGAATCTCAATTAGGCTTGCAGTACAAAGTAAGACTGCAGATCTATCGTCAGGCAATGGTTCTAATTTGATTGGTATCGTCGTGTTATCTTGTTGATCATACCATTTGAGGACATCCCCATTACCAAAATAATCTCGAAGCAATAAACGATG
Organism: Heliosperma pusillum; assembly: GCA_022085475.1. NCBI lineage: Eukaryota > Viridiplantae > Streptophyta > Magnoliopsida > Caryophyllales > Caryophyllaceae > Heliosperma > Heliosperma pusillum. The sequence continues at coordinate 430,865 of JAIUZE010000117.1, forward strand.
GCGTCTGTCCTTGGAACGAGCAATAAGATGATGCCAGATAAGATCTCGAGGAAGACGAAACATCTTCTTCCATGAACTATCTTCTTCCATCATCCAAATGTCCCTTGAACAAAGATCAATACTAAGAACATGTAGGTATAACCGTCCATCCAACTTTCCAAGTACTGAAAACTTCTTCGCTTGCACCGGTAAACTTAGGTCGTCTCTCCATTTCTCTAAAACGACATCAAAACGAGCAATTTTATATTCACTGACGGGGCCTTTTATCACAGGTGAAACAAGATAATGTAGCATATTGTTTTCGAATATTACTCCCTGTGTGATTGTCCAACATCTCGCAGTTGAAACCCGAATAAGGGGGCTGGTAGGAGAGCTCCACGAGTCAGTCTTCAGGCTGTATATAACCACATGTTCGTCTCTGTCGTCATCCTCCTTCCAAATACATCTAGTCCCTACAATCTTATAATCGCCGTGTTCACTATCGTAACCAAAACCAAATGATAAGTTATAGAGCCCCCATATGTTCTCCGAGGGAGTAAAGATCGATTTGAAAGTACGTGTTGTAGGGTTGCATATAAGGAAACGTGTAATTGTAAGATAAGGCATGGTGGTGGTATCATGACTAGTCCCAATAACTTTAAAGCAAACCAAGCCATTGCAAGAGCCTACATGATCATATATTTCGTCACGGTCGCTTATGGTACCCTTAGGCCAATTCAACTTCGTCACTTTAACAGGCTGATAAAGATCATCAACGACGCAAAGAGTACTAGAAGTCCAGTAAAAGATACAATTATGTTGCGAGTTGGGTTCGAGGGATTTGTTATCATGGAGTTTAAGGAAAAAGGAGCTGTTGATAAGATTGTACCAATCTTTGCATACGCACTTGAACCGTACAACAGATTTAGGCGGTAACCAAACCAGTATGTCGACGACTAAATCTGTTGGTATTTGATGAGCTTTCATTCCAAGAGTACAACTCGACATCGTCTTTAGACACCCTAATTCTCTATCTGAATCTTAGAAATTTCAATGTGTATACATATACAGCAGGAATTATCTTGAGTTTAGGAAGGTGACTGATGTTAATTAGGATTCTAATTGTAATTGAGTTTCCAAAATATGAAGTGTTAGACAAGTGATTCACACTTTTTACTTTCTTAAATATATATAGCTTCTTATGAAAGGATAGAGAGTCCGTTTTACAAATTTATCTAAAATCAATTGACAATAGAGAAAATAGCCCTACATGTGAACCTACTTTTTCTCCGACTACAAACAAACTCGGGCCAAATAAGAATTAAACAAAGCCTTACTCAAGTCTTTAGCATGAGCTTTGATACCTTGTTAAATCAGCACTCGTCACTGTTGCGGTATAATCCTGCTAAATGCAAGAAAAAGTAGTGATTACTTCAAAGTTGTGCACATATATACAACATAATGAGTCGACATTGGCTACAATAGCGAAGCAACTGAGACGAGACCTTGACCACCAATTCCGAAATCATCAAGTCCCAAACCAAAATCTAATTTTATCACCATAAATTACTTTTAAAAGAAAAGAAAACATGTATTCTAAGTAAAAAAAATATATATACTCGTTGCATCTTAATCACTTGTTCACCTTTTACTAAAATGCATCTCACAATAAATATAAAAAGGTAAAAAATAATTAAGACGGAGAGAATACAAGGTAAACTTTGTTAGGGAGCACCCGGGAATCCTAACAAGGCTCGCAATACAAAACATGACTAATGTATGTTTTGGCAACGGCTCTACCTTCAACGGTACCCTTGTGTCATCTCGTTGATCTTACCATATTAGAACACCCCCATCACCATTAAATTCTTGAAGTAATAAACGATGGTGTTTGTCCTTCGAGCCAGCAATTAGATAATTTTACGTCTTCAAGCTGTATGTACACACATGTCTATCATTCTCCATCCAAACATTACTTGCCGCTACGATCTTATAGTCATCGTGTTCAGTATCATAACCAAAACCATATGATATAAGTAACAGTCTCTCCATTTCATCTCCGAGCAAGGAAGGATTGATTTGAAAGTGCGCGTTGTCGGGTTGCATATAAGGAAGCACCTAACTATAAAACAAGGCTCAGGGGTACCATCATTCCTCTGACTAACTTCCAGGCAAACCAAGCGTAGCATTACATACAAGGATACGATTATGTCTTGAGTCGGGTTTGAAGGATTTGTTAAGTTGAAGTTTAGCGAAGAGGGGACTATAAGACTAGGGTTTTGTGTTTGAATAAGTTGTATTAACATAATGATAGGGGCTACATATTTATATGAATACAGGTAGAATATGTCTAGTATATTTTCTATAATTACATTGATATGTAAATGTATTCTTTCTGTATTTACAATATTATGATTATGTTTCTTGTTTTGAATTGATATGGCTAATATGCCCCCGCAAGATGGACGTCCGAAGTGTAAGGCCGATCTTGTTTCGTAGACCGAGATATTGAGTTTTGTGAAGTGGTTTGGTAAGTATGTCAGCTAGTTGGTCTTTGCTTGCGATATGTTGAATCCGGACTTGTCCTTGGTGCAGTTGTTCTTTGACGAAGTGAAACGACAGAGCCATGTGTTTCATGCGTGAGTGAAAAACCGGGTTCTTTGCATATAGAGTGGCGGAGATGTTGTCACAAAAAATGGTTGGAGGTTTGATAACGGTGATGTGAAGTTCTGTCAAAAGATTGCGAAGCCAGAGGGTTTCTGTGGTGACAGATGCTATAGCACGAAATTCAGCTTCAGTTGTAAAGAGAGCAAGACCGCGCTATTTTTTGGAGGACCAGGAGATGGGATTTCGACCGAGGTAGATGACATAGCCTGTTGTTGACACGTAGTTGTCTTTGTCTCCGGCGTGATCTGCATCACAAAACGCATGAAGGCAGGATGGTGAGTTACTGTAAAGCTGAATGCCAAGGGACTGAGTTCCTTGTAGGTAGCGAAGGAGACGTTTTAACGCAGTCCAATGAGTGGTGGTAGGGTGATGAAGAAATTGCGCAAGACGATTTATGGCAAAGGCAATATCGGGTCTGGTTAGGGATAGATATTGGAGGCTGCCAACGATAGCACGATAGGTAGATTGATCGTGTATGCGGTGATGGTCTTCACGCGTGAGTGGTGGAGATGTCGCCATAGGAGTAGAGTTTGGTTTGGCGTCGTTCATTTTGTATTTAGTAAGTAGGTCGTAAATGTATTTAGATTGGTTGAGATGTAATCCAAGTGAATTTGGTGTCACTTCGATGCCTAAAAAATATGATAGTGGTCCAAGATCCTTTAGTGAGAAGCGTTGTGATAATTTGTCAATAAAGGCTTGTAGTTGTGCTTGATGTGGTCCGGTGACAATAATGTCGTCAACGTATATAAGCATGTAGATACAAGTGGTTTTAGTGTGCAAAGTAAATAAAGAGGAGTCAGAAATAGATTGTTTGAAACCATAGGTTAGAAGATGGGTTTTAAGTTCGGTGTACCAAGCTCTTGGAGCTTGTTTTAATCCGTATATAGCTTTATTTAATTTGCAAACATAGTCGGGTGTGGTGTGATGAACGAAGCCGGGTGGTTGCGTCATAAATACATTGTCGGTTATGTGACCCTGTAGGAATGCATTATTAACGTCGAGTTGCCGAATGGACCATGACTTAGTGACAGCCAAAGCTAAAATTAGACGAACGGTAGTGGGTTTTATGACGGGACTAAAGGTTTCGTTATAGTCAATTCCAGGTCGTTGATGGAACCCTTTTGCAACGAGGCGAGCCTTGTGTTGCTTGAGAGTGCCATCTGGGTTATATTTGTTCCGAAAAACCCACTTGCAACCTATGACATTTTGGGACGAAGTTCTCGGAACAAGAGTCCAGGTGGAGTTTCGGTCAAGAGCGTTGAATTCGTCTTGCATAGCTTGGCGCCAATGAGGGATGATAAGTGCTTGTTTGATGGTGTTAGGAAGGTTATCAGTGGAAGAGTTCACTTGAGCGAGATTGGCATAGCGAGGGTTGATTTTGCGAATGTTGTGATCTAGTCGAGTGGTTATCGTTTTAGGTGGTGGGTCCGGTTTGGAACGTTTTGAGCGGGGAGCAACATAGAGCTCGGTGGTAGGCGTAGAAGTGGGAAGGGAAGAAGTGTGGTCAGGTGGTGTATCGGATGGTGGTGGAGGTGGCGGGTTGACGGTAGAAGGGCGCCTAGAGTAGACATGAGTGAAGGATTCTTGGTGTCGTCGCGGTGGAGCAATGGTGGGCATGGTTGATGATGACGGTGGGGTAGGAGGTGGGACGATTGGTATGTGCAGGATGCACCAATCATTAGGAGCAGGTTGAGGTGGAGGGGTTGATGAAGTTAAAGATGATTTATGAAAAGGGAAGGTGTCATCAACGAATTGGACATGCCGGGATGTGTAAACTCGATGAGTTTTGGGGTCAAGACAATGGTAAGCGCTTTGAGTATTTGAGTAACCAATAAAAATACAAGCGATGGAGCAGTTTTCTAGTTTGTGTTTAGTATACGGTCGTAGCCACGGATAACAAAGACATCCGAAATTGTGGAGTTTTGTATAATTTGGTGTAGTATTATGTAGTTTTAAATAGGGTGAGCTACCATTTAATGTTTTGGTAGGTAATCGATTAATGAGGTATGTTGCCGTACTAAAAGCGAAAGGCCAATAGGTTGTAGGAAGACCTGCGTGAGTTAGTAAAGCGAGGCCGGTTTCGACAATGTGGCGATACCGTCTTTCGGCGTAGCCATTGTGTTCCGGTGTATGAGGAGGTGACGTATTATGAGTTATGCCATCATTTATAAGGGTGTGATTAAGTTTAGTGTATTCGCCACCGTTATCGGAAAAAAAACGTCTAATGGGTTTTTGAAAATATTTTTCGACTAGCGCTTTGAATTGTGTAAATATGGTGGTGGTCTCGGATTTACGTTTTAAAGGGTATAGCCAAGTATACTTTGTAAAATGGTCTACAAATATTACATAGTATTTGTAGTGGTCTCGGGATAGGACGGGGCTTGTCCATAGGTCCGAAAAAATTAGGTCGAGTGGTGCGTATGAATGCAACGAAGAAACAAAGAAGGGAAGCTTCTTGCTTTTTGAGATACTACATGAGTGACAATGTTCATAGTCCTTGATAGGAGATGATAAAGTTTTATTGATAAGTTTGATTACATCATAAGACGGATGGCCTAACTTATGATGCCAAGATAGTGAAGGCGTCCCTTTGACAGCAACTAGAGCAGCCGGTTTTGGAGGACACCATTCGTAGACTCCATGGTTAGCACGGCCCTGGAGGAGGGTTTTCCCCGTTCGGAATTCCTTTACAAAGAATGAATCATGTGAGAAAAGCACATAAGCATTATTATCGAGGCATAGTTGCGATATTGATAATATATTGCGGGAAATTTTTGGAACATGTAATACATTATTAAATTTAAGATGTTGCAATGTAAAGGAACCTGTATTAGCAATGGGAAGGGTGGAGCCGTCTCCGATGATCAAGTCGTCGAAGCCATCATAAGGAGAATGGAATGCTAAGGTGTCCAAGTCATGGGTAAGATGATGTGACGCCCTACTGTCGAGAAGGTAATTTGGGTTGGGTTGGGGGCTGCCATGTGTTGCGAGATGGGCTTGGGGTACGTCATTTTGTTGACGGTAGGATGGTGGCTCGGGGAAGACAATGTTTGGAAATATTTTCCTGAAGTTCGGGCAATTAGCAATCACATGCCCGGTTTGACGACACCACTGGCATCGTCCTTTGAATGGTCTCGGGTTGGGGTTTTGGTTAGGCTGATTTGAGTGGTTGGTTATGGCCTGGGTAGGAGCCTGATTGTAGTGTCGATAGTGGCTCCGGTTGTGGGTGTTGCCTCGGTATGCTGGATTGGCAGACGGAGGGAAAGGGTTGGAGGTGGGGTGGTGCTTCACGAGGAGCTCGTGTTGAAGGAGTTTCTCGTGGAGGGCCTCAAAGGTGATGGGGTTATCACGAGCTCTAACAGTATCAATCACGGGTTTGTAGATTTCGTAGTCGAGGCCTTTAAATATTTTTGAGACGACATCTTCGGGGTCTAAAGTTTTGCCCATAAGAGCAAGTTGGTCGACACAAGCTTTTATTTGGTTCATGTAATCAGTGATGGTTTGATCCGTCGATTTTACGATGGAATCAAGTCGTTCTTTTAACTGTAAAATATGTGCTCATGACGGGTTTGCGTATGTGTTAGCGAGGATATCCCACGCCTCTTTAGATGTTTTTGCTCTAACAATCAAGGATTGAAGGGCGGATGATATCGTGCCCATAAGAGCCCCGAGTATCAATTCGTCCTGTTTGAGCCATGATAGGTAGGCTGGGTTTGTGGTGTTGCTGTCGGGAAGGGTTGTAGGTGGTGGAGTGTCGGATCCGTCGAGGAACCCGAGAAGACTGAACCCAAACAGAATATGGGTCAGTTGGAAATGCCACGCTGTATAGTTTAGCGGATTCAATTTGACACAATGGTTTAAATTCAAAGATGTCAATGGTTTGGTGGTTTCATGAGGATTTGTGACATTGGTGTCGGTGGTGGTGTTGATAGTGGTGGTTGTCATGGTGGACAGATGGTGCGGAAGCGAGGAAGAGTGGCGTTTGAAAGTGAGTCGCCTGGGTCGGAGGTTTGCTGCGGATCGAGAAGAGCCTTTTGATACCATATAAGACTAGGGTTTTGTGTTTGAATAAGTTGTATTAACATAATGATAGGGGCTACATATTTATATGAATACAGGTAGAATATGTCTAGTATATTTTCTATAATTACATTGATATGTAAATGTATTCTTTCTGTATTTACAATATTATGATTATGTTTCTTGTTTTGAATTGATATGGCTGATAGGGACTGTCGATAAGATTGTACCACAGCAAACAGGAAGTATCTTAAGTTTAGGAAAGGTGATTGCTGCTAGGATTCTAGCACTCATATTCAACCGATGTCAAGGGTGATACCATTTGTTGAGTCCTCCGCAGCGGGATTATAGAATTAGGTGCATGAGACCGGTCCACGAGCAAGTGAGGTTCCATCCTAAAACCAATTGGTGTTAGAAGGAGTAGCCCACTTTACTTATAAACTAGTCCCTTCACTCATATTCTACCAATGTGCGATAATGCCCCTCACACACATATGGGAAGAGACCTCAACACATAGGATCATACGATGTTTTAGCATTTGATCATTTTTTTGGAAATTGAAAAGCTTGAAAGTCACAAAACCTTCGAATTTTTAAAACAAACAGTTTCGTCATAGTATATCAAGTAATCGAACCAGTTTTTTTATAAAATCAAACAAAAAATGGCATAGGAAACTCAAGTTCCGACTGCCTAATACATTGTATAAGATTCTTGTAGCAACAGGCCAACAGCATCACAGCATCACTTTCCTGGTGCTCGAAAGGCTCCTGCACGAGGCCAGGGAATGGAGTTCGGAAGTATACAACCTTACTCTGAGAGACTATTGTTGGATGAACCATAATGATTCTTGTTACCCAAAGACGAGGAAAAAAATACATAAGAAAAGAATGAGACGACATTGAATCTTCAGGGAGTAACACATAAACCAGCGTAGAAGAATGGCTGGTGACAGTTTCTTGCATCACCTATCTCCTCAAGGTCTGAAGAATATATTCTGCGTAAAGATCCCTGAAAATTCAACAGGAAACAAGATCGAAAACGAAGAAAATGTTGAGTATCAGACATTATTCATGCAAAGATGTCAATATAAATGTGATCATGTCATGATTCACATCACATCTAATATTTCGGAAAAAAAATTGATAATCATAATAGCAGCGGAACTAATCGGATCAGCTTACATTGAATGCTGGATGGCTTGATGAGCAGTCTTCGCTGGCAGAAACTCGTCCACAGCGACTTCTTTGTTCTCATTTTTCTTATCTAACATATAAGTTAAGAAAAAAAATTCATGTAACCTACTGCGGTTGTTGATATATGATTTTCTTTTGAAAGATAAAAGCTTAATATAGAAGGATACAGTCCTCGAAAAAGCGCCTGATCTCAGCCAAACGATGGGGCGGAAGTTGGTTGATATCAGTATAGTGCATAACTTCAGGGTCATCAGCACAAACCGCAATTATCTTATCGTCTTTCTCACCCTGACCAAGGCATAAGACAAAACACAATTAGTTAATAATCCTCAAACAAGCTAAGGTGTAAGGTGTTCATATATTACAACATTTTTATGCTATCGGTTTTTTAGAACCTGATCGATCATAGGCATCAGACCAATGGCTCGTGCTCGGAGAAAACAACCTGGGATTACTGGCTCCTGAGAAACACAAAAAAATCAATGTATATATATTTTAGTTTCAATGCTTGTATTAAAGACCGGCTTCCCACGGAACTCAAGCATCAATGCTTTTACCTGCATAAGAACTAAGACATCCATGGGATCACCGTCTTCACACAATGTTCGGGGAATAAAACCATAGTTGTGTGGATAGACCACAGATGAGTACAATATGCGATCAACCTGTAAAAAACCGAGTGATATATATGTACATCAATATATCAATTTACGGGGTTAAGCATGGACATGTTAGCAATTTCCGCCTCATCACTTACCACAATTAGCCCAGTCTTCTTGTCAAGCTCATATTTGACTTTGCTCCCCTTGGAAATTTCAACCACCTGCAAAAGAACATTAACGGACAATTACGGATTAATGTCCCGAGTTAGCTGAATTGGAGACATAAAACGACTCAAGAAACGACACGGTTTCATACACAGTTGTTAACTTGAGGAGCATTTGGTCCTGCCAATACAATGAGACAAATGGGTTAAGTCGAATTATATATACAGCAATCTGCTGAAAGATGAACATTAAGCATAACAAAGACTAGAAATTTAATTGTACCGATCTCAAGGTCGTGCCAAGGATGTGCAGCGACAGATCTCCTAGACATCGTGGATAGGATCCTCTGGTTTAATCTTGGAATAGAGCGGTTCACAGGCTTTGGCGGAACTTCAACTCCGTTCATCTCACTTGCCATGTTTCTGGCAACAAAATGATCATATTTCATCATATTCCGAACATCCACTTTCAAATACAGTCACGCTAGAATAAGAAAGACGTAGGAAGCATTTATTCAACAGTCGACCGGTCTCTAAGAGGTGCCTATTGAGTATTGACCTTATTGTTTTAATTCATACAACAACAATCGACACAAACATCAAGTTAGTACGATTGAAGGATTTCAATTTGCCTCATAGGAGTAAAAAATGAATCCCTTCATATATAAAGCGAAATTGCATCATAATCTCGCTCCAAATCGCTTCAATCTAAACACCACAATCACTTGTGTAAAGCGGTTTTATACAAATTGATTCGATCACCTATAAAGTAGGTAGTAACCAATTATCTTTCGGATGCTAGTAACTTTGTCTTGTGGTTTTACCGATATTAGTTTCGCAAGAGTTGCTGGTACAAAACCGGGTCTAGGTGAAACACCAAAATGGGACAGGCGAATCTAAATACGATCAAAATATTGATGACATATGGTCCATAAAAGGGCAATAATGAAGCTTGGTTCTTAGAGCCCATTTTACAAGCAACACCTACAAAAAGGCAAGATATTCTCCCCAATTTCAAACTCATATGGCGAAAATAAATGATCATTGCTCATTTGCACGCATTGCTCAGAAACCCTACACTTATAAAAGGGAAATTCTCATTGTAGACGGTCATAGTGACCACTCACAACGGATTAAAATAGTAGCAAGTGGGAAAGAGGGTTGTAAAAGGTCACAAGCTTATGACCGTCTTATGACGGTCACAACCAAGATTTGTTGCATATAAAAACCCTCTTCTTGTATTCACTCAAATTCATCACTAAAATCAAAAACCATAATCAATCAAATTAGTAATCTATTCAAAATTGTATTAGAACCGTACATAGATGACAAACACAAATTATTATAAAACAGACATATTTGTCTTCAATAAGATAACAGGTCAAATAGATAGATGAGACAACAAGCAAGGGTATAACCGTCTTAAGGGAGACCAACTAAAGATGACAAAACTACCAATGCATTATCTAGCTATAATCAAAGGATACCAAAACAAAAACCCACCAAAAGCAAAATAAATTTGATGACAATGCAAGCATTATAAATACAACATTGGCAAAACTAAGGGACCTAGTATGGGTGATCAACAATGAAAAACATATCAGTTGGTCTCTTTTCAAACAGACATAAGCTCAAAACGTGTTAAGTATACACCAATTTAATAGATGAGACAAATAGACAACTTAACTTTTTTTTTGCTAATTCCTAGACATTCTGTTCTTATCTCATCTATCTATTTCATCCGTTTAGTCTAAATGGACATTCATATCTTGAATAATATCATGAAAATATAGGTAGAGAGCAAAGAAACGTACCAAAAAAATGGGAGAAAAGTGGAAGAAAGGTGGGACCAAAATGAGATGTACAATGTTGGTATGTTTAAGTTATGGTATCACAAAATGGTGCAAAGAGTATAAATAGTAGGGAGTAGTCTTAGAATGGCATGTGATTATGGGAATAATGAGACAATAAGACGTGAGATGAGATTGCGTTACATGTTACAAACGTTGACCCTCGTTTGTGTAATTGCGTTGTTTCCTCCACCTTGTCCCAACCAACCACATTGCCCTGTTCCCCACCACCTGCGTCTTACTTTTAAGACGGACATTATCAGTTTTAAGTTTAAACGGGTCAGATATTACCACATATTGTAATATAAAAAAAACTTTTAAAAGTTTTTAGACAACAAGTGGAATTATTTGCTTTTTATTTGACCCGTCTTTAACTTAAGACAAATAATGACAGTCTTAAATGAAAATTAAAGCATTTGTGCTAGATTTTAATGGTGGTACTCCTAATCCAATAAAGCAATTTCCAAGAGCACAAATTAATTCACATTGAAGACTTTATTGAATAAGAATGGTATTCCCTCCATTTTTTATTTCTTCCTAGTTGTTTTGTTGCGGTTTTCAAAGCATAACTTTGACCATTATTTTCAACATTTCGTTACTTTCTTTGTCGAATATTTTTTTTGTGAAAGATGTTTTGATGTTAGTGTAAAAGTGTTTTAGTTTTATAAATTAATATTTATTATTCTCCCAACTTATTTATAACTTTCATCTCAAAAAGCAAATGAGAAGAAAATAAGAAAACGGAGGGAGTACTTGTCGATAAACGCAAGATCGCGCCTACGCATTTTGGATACTCTCCATTTCTTCCCTTTTCCATTTCCTCTTAACAATCTAGATATTATGCAGAAACGAACCAGCGGTCACAACTTTAAGGAATGGATGGTGATATGTAGAAGAAATAATAAATAAAAATGAATTTATTAAAGGTAATTAACCATTTATTACTTTATAGGTAATAGAAAGGATCCGAACTCGCGTCTATACGGCTATACATACCTACATACTAACATAAATTTTAAATATATATGTTGGTGTGTTACATTTCATTGTATATGTACTTTGGTAATGCACTAAAGATTGGTAGAGCATATCAAGACATGGCACTACGGCGGGCCACACAGCCACACAGGGCCAGACTTCGTGCCGACTCGTCATGCCTAGGCGCCTACCAGGCACAAGTGGCGGGCTGTGCTCGTGCCTGGCCTGACCACCACCTTCCCGTTGTGGCACGACCGCCGTGGGTCACGCCCACAAGTCGACAAACTACACTCCAAACAATGAACACCGAACAGCATCCTGATCACCATCCAAGGGAAAATCTTTAAAAAGCATTGGACTTTCTATTGGCTAAGCAGTGAACACTGAACAGCGTCCTGCAAGCAATGAACACCGAATAGATCACGCGATTCTATGGAATTTCAGAGCTACTCTTGATTACCAGCCAGATACCATTTCAGCTTGAAGACTCACTGTAATGAGTTCATACTTGGTATCAGTCCGTAACAATACTGACAGTATCTTCAAGCACAGCTCATTAGCTAATGAACAGTGCTTGAAGATACAGTCAGTATTGTTACGGACTGATACCAAGTATGAACTCATTACAGTACCACAACCGAATGTATCTAACAGCGGCTGGCTGCCGACAAGCTTGAACTAATGAGCCTTTCATGCATAAACCAACATAAACCAACCGCTTCAGTTGATCTGCATTCATAGAGAAGACTGACCGCTTTATTTGGACACACCGTGACCAAATAGATATGAGATAAACCAATCGTCTTACATAAGAGATCAACAGAAATGGCATGGGCTGTTTTTACATGAGTCCGTCTCATATAAGCGTTAGTGCAATATTTTTTTTATGACTCAAGTTTTTTCGAGCAATATTAGATAGATAGTACAGAGTACAAAATTGAAGAACTCGCTAATATATGCAATGCTTACATGAAAAAGAAATGAGCATATAACAATATATAGACAAAGAAGAATTCATATTAGGCCACATTTATGGGCATATAACATTTATAGGCTAAAGACAGACAAAGAAATGAGCATATAACATGGGCTAAAGACAGACAAAGAAAATCAAAGTGGCTTGAGTGTAGCGGAGCGAGGGACTGCCTCAAAGCGTTGCAATGGCAACGAATTGAGAGGTTCCGGGTTCGACTCCCTACACGAGAGTGCTACGGTTATTACCTGCCATCAAGGGTAACCTTGATGACTTATCTAGTCCCCGGGCTTGCAGGGTGTTCGGGTGTTCCCTTGGCAATCAAAAAAAAGACGGACAAAGAAATGAGCATATAACATTTATGGGCTACAAAGAAGAACATGGGCGAGAAAGTATTGGGCCAGATTTGAGTGTGAGAGAATTATCCAAAATCCATTTTAGTTTTACAGTTTACACTTCTATCAAAATGTAATGACTGGTTTGAATGAGTTCATATTTTTGTGATCATAGTTTTATGTGCTTCTTTTAGGGAAAAAAAGTTTATACATCGGATATATTATCTTATATTTTTTTAGTTTTTGAGTTTATATATATTTTTTTTTGAGAATTTACGATTTACAAGTGGGTTAAAATACAAAGTAATTTTTTGATAGAAAAACTCAAAAGTTAATTTAATTTATAAATATAGTTTTTGAACAATGTTGTACTTTTTTAGCTTAATATTTAAGTAAACATGATCAAAAACTTTATTGTAAGAACTCAAATTTTTTAAAATAATACTCAAAAAGTAGATAGTTAGAGATGTACTATCTCTGATGTATAATCCATGAACAGTTCTTCTAGTCACGTGCGTTTAGTATGGTGGTGGGATTTGTCGCTTATCTCGTCTTTTGGTTATATAAGATTACATCTTTGTCAATGAGTAGATCTTGTAAAATTGACCAAGCTGAATAATCTTACTTGAATAAGTGAATAACCAAAATTGAGGGTTTGAGACTCATAACTCTAAATTACCCATCTCACCCGAATACCCGAATGTTTATTAATCCACATGGTTTGTATACCTAAATAACTTGATAAAAACAGGCCTGAAAATGACGGATTCACTTCAACCTGCCCGCCACAATCTGACCCAAACGTACTGAAACCCAAATCCAATCCGCATCAAAACCACATGACATGTTTATCATGTTTACTCATGAGAATACAATAAAAGTAAACTTTATAATTTCAATTTTGAATGCAAAAACTATTAAAAGTTATTAGGATTAATGCAATTGTGAGTTTGTGACCACCATCATTCCACTTTTGACCCTCCAATATGAGAACAACAAACTCAACCATAAGTCAAAAACCTTTCAGCAAATTCAGAAAAGAAGAGCACCAATTAGACATGGGAAATGTACACACACTGGCAACTCATCAGAAATTTACAATAAAGTGAAGCATAATAGTACACACTACACACTCAATGTCTACTAGGAAACCCACATTACTTTCACTATAATCCAACACATTACACAACAATCTCACAAATAACCCTTTTTTTTTGTCTACCTTTATTTCTCTACTAAGTCTAACTTGCATTATTTTATCGCAAATTCTTATTTCAGACGGACCATTTCCGTCTGAAAAATAAGACGGGATTATGTTGTCACTTTTTGATAAAATGTAACCACGACTTATATCAAGTTGTTTTCAATAGTGGTTACATTCTAACTGTAAAGTGGTTACAAAATCCCGTCTTATTGCTTCAGACCAAAATGGTCCGTCTGAAACAAGACCAACTGTTATTTTATTCACTTAAAAAAACCAATTCTTCATTTCTTTCTTTTAGGTTGGATCCAACTTTCTCTTAAAAGCCAAATTAAAATTCCTTCCTTGCACCCCAAGTACTTTGTAACCCTTATAAATACATACACTTGTCCAAAGTCACAACCCATAACCCATAACACATAACACAATATATTGTCCTGTCTCGATCAATTCTTTACGTTTGCATGAAACTAATACTCGTAGTTTAAAATGACAAACAAAAATGACCCAAAAACCCTTAAGACACAAAAATGTGAAAATGAGTGTAAGGCCATACATGAGTCATTAGGGAGGCTAAGCACCATGGTTCGAACCCTAGCGACACGAACCGTCGTAGAAAGGAGGGAAATTAAGGAGACTTACAAGGCAATGTATGGTGAAGACTTACCAAACCATTTACAAAAATTGAAGATTAAGTTGTGTGAGTCAAAATTTCAGTTAAGGCATGTGAGGGTTTGTATCTTTGGGTATGTGATACATGGGAAAGAGATGCTTGTTTTGCTAAGGATGCAATTGAGTTAAATAATGAAGCAGATTATAATGCTTTAGTTGAAATGTTTGTTAGTAGAAAATCAAGTCATGTTCTTATGATCAAACAAGCTTATCAAACTAAAGTTAATAGACAACTTGATCAAGATATTGTTACATTAGAGCCTCCTCATCCTTACCAAAGGGTATGATTCTTTGCTTTATTGCTTATATACTTTCATTTATTAATGGTTTATATAAAATTTATTAATTGTGAACAGAAAATGAGATGACGTCACCAGGTGGTACTGAGTTTCAGTATTACCCTCCCACGTACCCTATATATGTGAGAGGGTGGTGCCGAGACTTGGGTGGGTTGTTGTCTATTTGAAGTTTTCTATATTTGGGTAGTTTAAATGATTAATTATGCAATTAAGGGCTTAATCAAATGTTAAGTATCATGAAATGTCTACCAACTACTTTTTGACTATAAAGTAGTGGTGTGGTAGTCAATGAGTTTGTTGTGTTGTTCAAATTGAAAGTAGTCCATGTGCAATACAAGTTCAATTGTTTGATTTGGCTATAATGTCACAAGTAGATAAGTAAGTCTCATATAAGACGGTTTAATAAATAACATTTTGTCAAAATAATTGGCGGGTCGGGCCATCTTGTACATAAATTTATGATTATGATTAGGCAAAAACTTACATTACCTAAGAGAGAGTTTAATGTTACTCTTTCAGTTATTACATTAGGGTAATGTTGTTGTCGACGATATAATAATAAAGATAGTAATTGATAAATACGGAGTAATATTTTGTCAAAATAATTGGTTGGTCGGGCCATCTTGTACATAAACTTCTGATTATGATTAGGCAAAAACTTACATTACGCTAGGGAATGTTTAATGTTACTCCTTGAGTTGTGACGTTGGGGTAATGTTGTTGTCGACGACTACGAGATAATAATCAAAATTGTAATGGGTTTGTAGATATTGGTAGCCTTGTCAACATCACACAAAGCACACCATGCTGATGTGAGTCAAGACATAGCAAAATGTGATGCAATGAGACTTTACCAAACAAGTGAAGGAAGTTCAGGATGCATTAATGAAGCTGTTGTTCTTGAAATACTTAGTAAAAGAAGTATTCCTCAGCTTAAATTTACTTTTTCTTCTTATAAGCGCATCTATGGCCACAGTTTTACTAAGGTATATACATACTTTGATTGGATTAGTACGTAGTCGATGTGTCTCATCTGGTTCTTTACGTTTTTATTGAGCAGTATTTTAATCAACCGTAAAGAATCAGTTGAGACGGAGTAAGTATTGCGTTTTTTATAAGAGTAATCTGATTGATTATGAATTTGTCTTCAGCAACTCAAAAAGACTTATTCAACACAGTTTGAGGATGCCATCAGAAATGTAGTTGAATGCATTCAAAATCCTCCTAAGTACTATGCCAAGGTATGTATATTTACAAATAATTACTCCATATCTTAGATGGCTATGAGTCGTGTATGAGACAGTCTAAAATGTAACTGCGTGAGACTAATACGGTTTTGTAGACCGTCCCATAATTTTTTAATTTTTTTTTTGTAAACTTATACACGACTTTTATAAAAAAAATCTCGACTAGAAAATGTAGTACAATGTACATTTGATCTCGTTACTTTGTTTAGACGAGTGACCTAATCGTGCTATCGTCGTGCAGATGTTGCAGAGAAGCATGAAAGGCGGAGAAACAAGTAAAGGGTCGCTAACGCGATTAATGTTGAACAGAGCCGAGATAGACATGGGTGACATTAAAAAGGTCTACAGAAAGAAATATGGAGTGGAACTCAAAGATACAATTAGCCAGACCATTCCTTTAGGAGATTACAGAGATTTTATCTTAGCATTGGCTGAAAATGCATGATAAATTGATAATGTTATTACTTAATGTAGTTGTACTCCCTTAAATATCTAATTAATTATGATAAGATTATGAATATTGTGATCAAAAGTGATCAGTTCTTGTAGTATAGTGTAAAAGTTTTAGGAGTCTTTTGCTGTGCCTAGTAAAAAGTTGGGTGATATATGTGTTATGTAGAAAAAGTGCATGATTTTGACAATTCATTAGTTTGTAGTGGCATATTATTTTGGCATCAAATAGCCTTTTTGCAAGCTTTTTAAGATTCCTCCTCAGAAAGGCAATGATTCCCTTTTTTTTGATTATTTTGTGTCTTCAAAAGTTGATTTCTTGACTATCTTTTAAGATTGTGTATTGTGAAACACAACTCATTTTCTCAATGCAATGGTAATGTTACTTTTTACGTGTAATCGTTGCACATCGGTAGGGGAGCGTTCTGCATAGAGGGATGTACTAACGTAAGACGGTGATGGGCAAAGTGGAATCGAGAATGTCGACTTAACAGAGAACTTTTGAATTACTGAATGAAGGTTAAACAGTCTTATTATTCATGCATTGCCATGAATTTAAAAGATGAACTTCAGTTTTTTGTGTTCCTACAATGTGCCAGGCACTGGACAGTATAGTTGCTTTTACAGTCAATTTGCATTCTGTTCTACAGGACATGAATTTGACAAGAATCAATAATTCAGAAAAAAGATAGGAGAAGCGATAACTTCATTCCCGTGCATTGGCATTATCCGGATCCATAGTGACACAGATGTATTTCTCGTCTTGATGTTTGATGATAGCGCCAGGAGGTAGCGTCATGTTTTGTGTCCGCGGGAAGACAATGACCTTGTGTGCTGATGGGATACGAGTGCTCGTCCATACATCATTATTTATAGTTAGGCCCGGGCTAGAGGGAGGACGGGCTGGAGATGCTAGAGGACGGGCTGGAGATGCTGGTGACTGAGACGGATCCCGTTGAAACGGTAACTCCTCAAACTTTACTCCATAGGTATTTTCATCACTGCTTGGGCTGGCTTTGGGTTGCACTACAACATGCTTGTATTCTGATGCCTTCTGATTTGCACCTGAGTAACATGAAATACCTCTCATGTCATTGTTATTTTTCTTTGAATACTATGAACAACTACGCTGTTACATAGATGAGTTACAAAGTATAGCACACTAGCCGTGGACAATGAGATAACTGTACGGATCGATTACAGTGTCGATTACAGTGCCGGACTTGCCTTAATAAATCATCAAAGTATCAACCCAAACGAGTGCTCACTACAAACCAAGAAGAACGGTATTCAAATTTCAAAGAACATAAAAACCATCTTTAGATAATACTAACACAAAAGAATTCTCTGTGTCAGTCCTAATCATCATCAGCGTTACCCCAGTGTATCAGTTTGTCCGTGGCTCCCACCGGTGGCAAGGTAGATGGGTGGGATGTACACAGCCTTAGCCCTTTAACGCACAGAGTGTGTTTGGCAGAGTCGTAATAAATGTACCGACCCTCTATTACTTCATGATGCAAGAGTTTTCTATGTCCACACCAGTGTTGTCAAAATACTCAGTGTGCAAATTCAAAAATAAAGATCACAAAAAAAGGCACACAAAAGGACCATGAAACGAACTATGAAAGTGTATCTTACGTTCTTTTAAAGCAAGATAGGCAACCTTTGCAGCATACATTTCCGCTAACTTCTTGGTTTTTGCTTCTTGTCCTTTAAAAGACTGATCCTTGATTCCAACAGTTGAGACAAATACCGGCGCATGAGAAGGGCCAGACGAGATTGAGTTATATTCTGGCAAACATGAATACTCCTTTTGTGCCAATTCTTGTAGAAGATTTTTGAAGAAACCCGAATCTTCCTGTAACATTTGAACGACAGGACAGGCTTTTAAAACAAAATAAAGAATCAGA
Organism: Heliosperma pusillum; assembly: GCA_022085475.1. Lineage (NCBI taxonomy): Eukaryota > Viridiplantae > Streptophyta > Magnoliopsida > Caryophyllales > Caryophyllaceae > Heliosperma > Heliosperma pusillum. The sequence continues at coordinate 449,406 of JAIUZE010000117.1, forward strand.
GAACTATGAATTTTATAAATTGTTACAAGATGACGAAGACTCAAGAGGTTCTGAAATCAACCTCTTCTATTCCCACGGGAGATACCGACATTAGCGCAATTCTTGCTGCAGCATTTTCAGCATCTTTAACGGTGCAAAAATATTCCTGACATTCATATGTCTTACCCTCAAGTGTGACCTTACATTTAAAACGAGAAGCATGAGGAGGGCCTTCGCGCTCTGAGGTGTATACAGGGAGACTAAGATTTCTCTTTTGAGCATAAATTTGCAGTTGGTTTTTGTACAAACGGGCCATATCTGCCAACATTTTGGAGAACCAGCGTGAAGCCGTGAATAACTTTCAGTCAAGCAGAAATCACCCAAAGTCCCAAACACACAAGTTTCAATCAGTCAAACAAGTTACATAAGCCACTGTTTTCATTTAAAGGTTTCAAACATATCAAGAACTTGAAATTGATGGAAACAAAAACTCAAAAATGACAGAAAAGGCTGAAGGCTTAGTCGGCTATGATAAATAAAACCTAAAGTAACCAAAGTGTCAAATTGACAGCTATAATAGAACACAATTAATTAGAATTATACTTGATAATCCTATATACGGAGTATCATATTTCATTGGAATGATTTCCACCACATTAATTTCCTTCTCACAATAATTTAGCATGATTAATAGTGTTGATAATTGATATGGCAATACAAAAGCTCGGGTTTCCAAGAATTGACCTTAGAAAGGAAATGCTCAGATCTAATCCGAGCATTCCATGTATGAAGCAGCCTACTTTGCAGAATTGCATTAATGAAGGCAATCCCTTAAAACATACTATATCATACTCGTATAACGTAGTGTTGTGGTAGACCAAAAGTAATGGAATGGAGACTTTGGTAAGATAGAAATAAATGAAAAACTTTCCAGAAAGTCTCCCATCACAGAGATAGAACCGTCACGCAAATACAACATTATACGTGTCAGTTTAAACACCTTTTGCACAAGGTAAAGTGGATGTACCATTGTACCAATAGTGTCGAGAGGATATATAATACTCCGTAGAACCATAATGAGGTGATATATAACTCCTATGCAGTCAATAAGGCCTATATACTCTCAGGCTCTCAGCCCAAAACTTGAACTTAGCTCCTCCATTCTATTAGAAATTTTTGGTTGTTGGATAACATTTGAAATGTCTCGCTAAATTGTGTGTGTTGCCTTATATTGTGAAGAAACAATCACTTCATACATTTTTCTATGCAATTATCGTTATAAGTCATTCAAAAACAGCCTCTCGGTGTTACTAACACAAGGGTAAGGTTTCGTACATTCCTCCCCCCTTCCCACTTTAGCCTGCCTTTTGCAGAAGCCCTGGAGGCATTGGGTACTGTAGTTGTTGTGGATTTAAGGTTTAAGACTAACAGGACATCAAATAGTCGCAAGTTTCAAGAACAGTGAATATAGTCAGTTTTTAAAAAAAAATCCACATGGAGCATCTACATTCTACATTTAAGCCTTGATACAGAAAGGTTGATATTGCAAAAGGATTAATTTCAACATTAGTCAAGTATTCATCTCTACACACATCTTTCCCCTCACCTTTAGGTTTGTTATCATCCCGATTTGCAGGACTCGCTATGGTCGCTGGTGAAGCTCTCACGGCTTCATTTGGTTCTGATTGCAGGACAGTGCTGGAAGTGGCTGGGACAAGTGATGCAGGGGTTGCACTCGTTGAACCTATGTTGGATAACCAGGAAGAATTTCAGAGCAAAGTAAAGGAGACAGCTTTAAAACACTTGAAAATTAGTGAAGAACAAACATATACCAACAGAAATGACTTTTAAGTAAATCAGATACAAATTTCGAAGGGTCCATATGCAGATACACTGACCATACTAAAAATTGTAATGGTTCTATGTTGTAGTAGAAAACACATACAACTATACAGGTATACAACATATCAAAGCCGAAGCATTAAGCACATTTTTTTCTCCGAATAGGGGTTATTGGCTTTAACATTCATAACGGTTACAATTGTTTCACTAAGCCAATATATACATTTCTTAATGTGAAAGAAGGGCTATTGAGAATCATTCTTATTACAGTAACTAGTTATGAACTTATGATCATAGTGCCTACTCTGGTCTGAATTATTTCACAAATAGCAAAATCCATAAAATAAACCACATGATAGAGAACATCATGCCTCCTATGTTTGTCCTCATCCTTTCCAACATTATCGAGTGAAAACACATTAAATTTCAGATAACACGCAGCAACAAAAACAGTGACCATAATCCACAAGTACATAATCAATGTTGTTTGATAGAGCACATGAGCATATTCCTAGAAAAAAAAAAGCAGATTTCAGACTTCAAAAGAAAACACCAACAGATGGGAGCAACTCTCGAAAAGGTTCCGTTCATATTGGGTTTGGGACTTAAGAGGCCAGAAAGTTTCAAATCACATTGAAGATGAAAACTCCATCTTCCTTGACCTAGAGTGTAATAATAGAAGGAATATGCAAAACCGTCGAAAGAAGCAATTGTTGATACACATTTCATAGTGAGCTAAGAATTAAGGGGTGATGCCGTGTATATCCAACCGACCAACCCCTTACCACGCCATAAGCAAAGGTGTCGCGGTGTCACATTGAACAACCAAATATCACAAGACAAACCCCCTGAAAAACCCTAGCTATCTCCAAAAACAAAAGCAAGATGATGTTAAATTGTTAAATCACAATTTCACATTGACAGGCTCCACTCTAACTCCACAAAATAGGTGAAACTGCCAATCTTTCAAACCCTAGTTACGAAATCAATCGAAACTTCTCACATCTACCTCAGCTTACCCTTGTACACCAACAAAGCAAACATAATCAATGTAACTAATTTATATCATTACCATTAATATATCACATTTCCCAATAATTTTACCTTTGCATGCAATAACTCATACTTACACCTCACAATTAAAACTCAAATTATAACTAAGTAATCAAAAATAATAATTACACCAAAAAAATTACAATTTTAACAAATAAACTACCTGAATAAATGAAATTAACATTCATAATCAAAACCCAGTAATCAAAAGCAATAATTACACTCAAAAATTACAACTTTAACAAATAAACTAACACAAAACAAATGAAACTAATACTCAAAATCAAAACCCACTTCACAATCAACACTAAAAATCAAAACCCAGCAATTAAAAACATTAATTAAACCAAAAGATACAAACTTTAACAAAAACTAAATAAAAATAAATGAAATTAATAAGTAATTACCAGTAGTAAGATTATCAAAAGCAAGCTGAGCAACGGAATTGTGGGCATCTTTAGAAGACTTAGAAAAATTGGGAGTGAAAAAAGTAGCACCATTAACAACAACAGAAGCTTTGAATAAAGGGCAATGATCATACCCTTCTTTTGTTGTTGAATATTCTGGTAATAACCATCCTTTTGCTTGACAATACTCTTGCAATTTTGATTTGAACATTGTTTTTCTTGGAATTTTTTTAATGGAAAATGTTGAATTGAAGGGAATGTGATGCTGTAATTTGTAGGTGTGATGAACTTAGATTTTGTTATATTCACAGTTGGCTGATTTATGGTGCTGCACACACTGTCTGAGATTATTCTGTACTGTGTGGCCGGTTTAAAACGATTGAGGGACACGTTATGGCCAAGGTAAATTCTCATTTCATTTCAGACGTGGTTTTTTCCGCAGAAATTGAGACGGAGAAAATGTCAGCATTTTGTAATAAAAAAATACTATTTAATGATAAATGTTATTAAGTCTAAAATTGTTCACATTTTTTTAGAAAATTGATATGGTAATTTTTTATAGAAAAATAGTCACATTTTCGACCAATTGTAAAGCGGTTGTTCTAGCATAATCAGAGATCTCGGGTTTGAGCTTTACCGTTTTAGTGGTCCTACCTGACTCGAAAACGGATGAAGGTATTTGTTTTATCTCTAAATGAATCTAATTACTTCCACATGGTGAAAGTAGGAAAAAGATTATGGCATTTAATAGACAATTTATTTTGTCATCTGATATTAGAAATGATCATAGGCCGGGTTGGGTTGGGTTTGGGTCAGGCCCATACTTATAAAACAGCCCAAGAGTGCGGGTTGAGCTGGGTCGGGCCAATTATGCGGGCCCATTACGCTAGCCCAGACCTGTTTTTATCGGGCTTTAACGGGTTAAAACGAATCTACTTCCACATGGTCAACGATTCTCATCTGATATCTATATGACCTTTGTCATGTTTGAAACAGATACTCCGTATATGCCTCTTAAACAAGAATTTGTGGTGGACAATAATTTAACAAATATATTTGATTTCATACCAAAACAATAAAAAAATTACAAAAATATATCGTCCCGCTGTTCAACTTTCCCACGCATATTTAAAGTGTGAGGAATTTTATTTGATGCGAGAATTGATGTTTAGTAAAATCTTGATGGAAACACAATGGATATGGAGATTGGTATTAATCTATATATAGAGGTAAATCCTCCAGCTTTGATACTATGTTAGAACATGAAAGGATCTGGAGCATATCCTTAAAGAAGACAACGATACCGTATCATAAACCCAAAACTAATTCTTTCTAAAAACAACGGGTGGAAAATGTTCCTATTGACTAATAAATTAGTGAACTCTTTCCTCGTTTTATCAACATGGTTGATAAATCCGAACCGAACCACTTCTTTATCAGGTCTACTTATATGTTATTTGCGATATAAGAAAGAAGAGTTTAGTAATATAAAGTGCAAATAGTTATATAGGGAGAAGGAACATGACATTAGTAACAAGGTGCATTGATTTAATATCCATGAAGGTAAAACTGGTACACAATAACACTGCTCCACTATGAGCAACTGAAGAGCAACACAACTCTCCAATGGTGAAAAGAAAAAAACAAATAACAATACAAGATCAAATCCAAAAAGCAGGAACAAAAACTGAGAAAGACTAAACTCACAGCTATATTCCTAATTAAACCCGACAATTATTCAGGAATCGAAAAACAATCTTAATACTCCGTATCATGTATGAATCAGACAAAACCCTCTCTACTTGGCACTGGCAAGCTCTTGACGGAGCTGCTTGGCGGCAGCAACCATGTTGGTTAGGGCTGGGTTGACCTCACCGTACTTACGGGTCTTGAGCCCACAGTCAGGGTTGACCCATAGGACATTGGACTCCAACACTGCAAGCATCTTCCTGATCCTGTCAGCAATTTCCTCGGTGGGTGGGATCCTAGGTGAGTGGATGTCGTAGACACCAGGCCCAATTCCAGCTCCGTACTTGACACCCTCTCTGAAAACTGAGAGCAGCTTCTCGTCAGAGCGAGAGTTCTCAATGGTGATGACGTCAGCATCCATGTCGATGATGGAGTGGATGATGTCGTTGAAGTTGGAGTAGCACATGTGGGTGTGGATCTGCAAATACAAGCAGAAACATATGGGTTAGGATTTTAATGAAATGGGTTGATTTTGCAGCATGTTAGAATGATATATGGAGCGGTAGTTACCTGGGTGGTGTCTTGGACGCCAACGTTGGTGATACGGAAAGAGTGGACAGCCCACTTCAAGTAGAAGTCATGCTCGGACTTCCTGAGAGGCAAACCTTCTCTCAAAGCAGCCTCGTCAATCTGGATAACATTAATGCCAGCTTTCTCAAGATCCTCGACCTCATCCTTGATGGCAAGAGCAATCTGGTAGCAAGTCTCGTGCCTGAATGTACAGCATACATTAGTAAACACCAAGAGGTCTCGTCTACAATTGTTTTAAACATAAAAGAAATAAAAATAAAATGAGAAGATCCTTTTCAGGGAAAAAAGGCATACCTGGGTTGATCATTTCTAACGAAGGACCAGTTAAGAATGGTGACAGGCCCGGTAAGCATACCCTTCATTGGGCGGGGAGTCATGCTTTGTGCCATGGATGACCAGAACACGGTCATTGCCTTAGGGCGGCTCACATCACCATAGATAATTGGTGGCTTCACACAGCGAGATCCATAAGATTGAACCCAACCGTTAGCAGAGAAAGCAAAACCAGATAGCTGCTCTCCAAAGTACTCAACCATGTCGTTCCTCTACAACAGTCAACATGAAGTCCGTCAGAAATGAAATTCCCAGTAAAATGCAAGTTTGAGTATATATTGATTATTGACAACCATATCCCTGAACTAACCTCGGGCTCTCCGTGCACAAGGACATCAATGTCAAGTTCCTCCTGGAGCTTAACAACCTTACTGATTTCCTCCTTAATGGCAGCAACGTATTCCTCCTCGGAAACCCTTAAGACAGAAATAACGGCACGTCAGTTTTACATTTGTAAAAAAAACATGGGAGAATAACATTCTTAGAAAACTGCAATAAGTAACTCACTTCTTGCTCTTGTACTCACGACGCACCCTCCTGAGTTCCACGGTCTGTGGGAAGGACCCAATGGTGGTTGTGGGGAGGACAGGAAGGTTAAGCTTCTTCTGCTGAGCATCGAGCCTAGCACTGACAGTTGTGGCACGTCGGTGATCGGATCCCTTCAAGGCGGCAGCCTAAACACAAGAAAAAGCACTTGTCAGTATCGTAACTTTTACCCGCCAATAACATTTACAGAAAGCATCAAACAGAAAAGAATCCTGGCATGTTGCAGAAACACTTACAGCCTTTTGAACACCTTCATTTGTGACTCTTGGAGAGGATTTTCTTGAGGCAAGAGCAGCAGCGTTAGCAGAGAAGAAAGCCTGAAAGTGGCACAGGTGAGTCAGAGATTAACTTGGCGATTTGACATCCAATTTGTTGAGCACCAAATCCCAATAGTTTCAAGGAAAAAGTTAGTAAAATTATGGGTTACCTCGTCCTTTTGCCCAGCCAAGGCCTTGGCCAAAGCATTAACTTCCACAACTTTCTGTGCAGCAAATGCGAGCCATGACTTGATTTCATCATCTAGCTTGGTCTCGTTGATAATGTCGACAGCAGTGTGAAGAAGTGAGCAAGAGGTAGATACCACTAGCTTGTCTGCGGGAAGGTAAGACAGATTAGTTCAATAAGTAAGATCACAAGTAACATTATTATTGTTCCAAAATGCAAGCAAGATCACCCACCTTTTCCGACAATGCCCTCAAGACTTTGCAGGGTTGCAAGTGAAGCGGCTAGGTCGTTAGCCCAGATGTTTCTTCCATCAACAACACCAGCAAAAAGGTATTTCCCTGATGGGAAGTCGCTTTTAATCAAGTCCAAAGTCTTGGTTCCACGGATCAAATCAAATCCAAATCCAGAAACACCCTTCAAAGAGACAAGGGTCTTGTATGCGTCAGCGGTTAAATCAGCAAAGTAAGTCTCAACAACAACATTGAGACCAGACAAGGCAGATTCCAATTCAGCGTACGCTTCAGTGAAGGCCTGGAGTTTGTGAGAGTCAAGGTCCATAACCAATTGAGGCTCATCAAACTGAATCGTTGTAGCACCAGCAGCCTTAAGTTCGCCAACAACTTCCCTGCAAAAAGAACAATTTTCAATTAGCGGCTATGGATCAACCAGCAGTCTAATACAGGAAAATAGACAAGCAATATTGTTGAGTCTCACTTGTAGATTGCAAGGATCTTGGGAAGAAGAGAAAGGAGGTTGAATGATTTGTCCACACCCTTAGCAGGCTTGGACATCAACAAATATGAGACTGGTCCAACAAGAGTCGGGACAGTGTCGACTCCAAGCTGTTACACAAAAATTATAACAAGTTAACGTCATATAAAAAAAAGAGGAAAAAACAAGCACCGTAATATGAAGACAATGTGCAACAGAATGAAACATTGCAGGGAACACGTATTCGTGAAGTATTAAACTAGTATTAACATCAAATTATCCACCACATCCGAATTTGGATCACTAGCCTCAAAATCTATATCTCTCTCTTCTTATTTTGACACATCACAGCTTACAAATATAAAGTTGTACGGGCAAAATGAGGCAAAACAAGATGTAAGACAAGCATGATATAAAAAAAATGTTACACGAGTCGAGGTTGCAATAAAGGTCGCAAAATCTCAGTACCGCACATGTTAAGGTCACGGTAATGATAGCAAAATTTTGGAATAGATGAAATATTAAATCTTAATTTCAGTCACGATCGCAGTATAGCCTGAGGCCACATCAAAATTCAGTAAAATGTTTCTATAAAACCTTTACAAAACGGTCATAATATAGTGTTGTGATTTGATACTAGTGGATGAATCCTGACAAGTCCTGCCCATTGTGACAGTTATTTTAACGGTTTACCAATTCATTGACTCTTTGCTTAAGATCTGAGATTAGAAATATTTTTACAATAAGCAGGGACCTTGAATTCCGTTATACGACAAAGACATTTCCTAGTTATGGCAACAAGAGATCAGAAACATATTTTACTTGCTATTTTCAAAGAATGCAAAATGCATAACGAAAGTGATCAAAAAACATACAGCCTTGGCCTCCTTGTACTCTTCTACGGCCTTGTGAGAGGCATACGAGAACTTCATGTCGGGGCCCAACTCAGGGACAATGTAATGGCTGAAACAAACAATACCATGTCAATACAAGCTACATATTCACCACACAATACAGGTAATAATACTGCACAAAATTTTACGACGAAAAACTGCAGGATCACTTACTAGTTGGTGTCAAACCACTTGGTCATCTCCATGGCGGGGATGGTGGCGTTACCTCTAGCCATAGAGAAATACACATCAAATCCGATCTCACCATCACTCCACCCGTACCTTGGGGGAACAGCGCCGAGCATGGCAGTTGTGTCAAGAACCTGGTCGTAGTAAGCAAAAGTGTTGCTTGGAATGTACTTAATACCGACATCAGACATTTGTTTCCAGATGGACGACCTTAGATCGGCGGCCACCTTTTTCAAATCCTCGGCACTGCTCTTACCATCCCAGAACGATTCTAGAGCGAACTTGAGCTCCCTCTTGGGGCCCATACGTGGGTATCCAACAATGTGTGATGCCATTTTTCTACAGATCAAGTAACTCGACTTAGTAATTTTAACATTACATTCTCATCAATTAACATTAGAACCATTTCATTATTCTTTTTAACGACATCTAACAGCTACTGATCGCGTGTGACTAAATGTCGAAAGCCAATCTAGCAGACGAATCCAGATCCGACAACTCCAATATGATAATTGGTTTTACATATGGTGACCAGTTGACCATACATCTACCGATCTACTAAATACTACACTCTCAAAATCTCGACAATGTAAGACCGTCTCACCCAAAATTTCTCGAAACAAGACAGGCAGATCTATTTACATTACATCAACATATAACTAACATCCCTGAGCTTAAAAAACCGTGTAGATCGGTCTCATTTCCTGATGTATAACCCATTTGATTATTAAAAAGAGTACTTCCTCCATTCAACTCCACTCTACCACTTTCATTTTTGCACACTATTCATAAGTCGGCATCTAATTGCAATTTTCTCTCAATATATAAGTGAAAATATATTCATGTGTGATCTTGTTTGATTCGTCTTTACGAGTACATTATTAATATCCAACTTTTATAATTTTTGCAAACACGTAGCTAACGATATTTACCGCGTAAAACACGTCTCGACAAACGTGAAAAAATAATTTGGTAGAGTGGAGTTGAATGGAGGAAGTATTTTTTTTAATTCCGTGTCAAATGAGTCACAAGGGCACGTAGTACCCTAGTACGTACAATATTATAGGAATGGGGGATTCGAAACTAGACATATCGTCTACTATTTTCATTTTAACAGCTAGACTAACATTTTGATCGCAAAACCCCTATACTAAAATAATAACAAGAGATCACATGATAAATTGATAACAACACAAAAATAATAAAGTGGGACCCACATGACATTACGAGTGATAGAACCCATTGACGTTACAAAATTTCAGATCTAAACCACCAAACAATAAAAACACAACTAACAACACAACAACAACAATAACCGATGTGAGACGTATTTTAATGAAACGTAAATAATGAATCATCAATTGACACACTGAATAATAACTCACCGAAATTAATAGATCTTTAAAACCCACTAATAAATAAACAAAACAAATGATGGGTATTAATCAAAAAGTGTTGAATTATATACACAACAAAGTTACAAAAATAAAAAGGGTCCTTAATAATCAAGAAATTGGGCCATTAAAAATGGAAAAATTAAGGGCGCACCTTAATTAAGGGGAAAATGGGTGTATGGAAGTGATAAGAGAAAAGCGTTCCAATACAACCACAGAATTAAGAGAGATAACAGGGATGAAGGCGAGAAAAAAGTGTGGAATTTATTGAGTATTTATAGAACAACCATGCACTAAACTTGTAGTCTTGTATACTCGTACAAGTGTTGAATTAAATTAACTTATTATTATTATTATTATTATTTCATTTGTTTGGGGGGGTTGGTGAGTGAGTGGTGTGTGTGTGTTTCTTTTCAGATTTGTTAGATGCCTAGATCTGGACTCTTTTTTTGGTTGTCAATTTTTGTTAGGTATTTTCATGTTTTGGTTAGGGTTGTAGTTAATACTCGTAGAACTGGCAAACTGGTTAATTGTATCAGGTTTGGGTTGGGTCAGCTTCAGGTCAGGCCGATTTCGAGTTTGCTCGTTTCGAGTCGGTCGGGTCGGGTCTGGACATTTAGTGTTCGGGTCATTTTCGGGTCAGCTATTTTCAAGTTATTCGTGGATAACAATCTGTTTGTAACAATAAACATTCGGATCGGGTTATCGTGGGTCGGGTCAAATTCGGGTTTTGAGTTCGGGTTGGGTTCGGGCCAAGTTTTTCGGATCATGTCAATTTTGTCAGGTCTACTTAATAGTTTGTAAATAGACCTTGTAAACGGGTCGAACAGGTCAGGTTTGGGTCAGTTAGTTTGAGATTTGCTAGATTATAGATCAGGTCTGGACGGGCCGAGTTATTTTGGAGTTTGGGTCATTTTGAGTCAACTAATATTAATTTTCAATTTTATGTATAATAATCAATGTGGAACAATAAGTATTCGGGTCGAGTAAAGCTCGTATATTGAGTTCGGGTGTTGAGTCTGATACTGGTTGGGTTATTCGGGTTGGGTCAGTTTTTCCAAGTCTAGTTGTAGATGATTTGAGTCGGTTCGTCGAGTTGTTGGAGTTGGTTAGGTTAAAATGCCTATTAAGATTTATTAGGAAGATCTTGAGTCGAGTTTGACCAGATTTGAACCACTTACGACACGAATTTACCATGACTCGAATTCAAACATTTTTGAGCTCATTTTAGATTTCTTTTTTTAAAATAAAATATTTATACTTTTTTTTTATTATTTAAAATTATAAGCAATATTGGTATTTAGAGTTATACTATATTTAAGATCGAAGTTATAATTTTAATATTTTCTATATAAGAATAAAATGTTTTTATTTAGATTTAATAAATGAGAAAATGAAAAAATATAGTCATAAGGTTGAGTTTAAGCTTCAAATTTCCAAGCTTGACTAGCTTTGAGCCAAACCCCACCGGCCAAGCCCGTCCAAGTCCGAGCTTGGATTGGCTTGGTTATACCCTAGAATCCTAGATCGACATTAAGTACTAGTATAAGATTATATACTATGATGGGTTTCGAAAAAGTAGTGGTAGAAGGAGTTTATCTCATTTGAGGAATTTCAGATAAATGGTTTAGTATTTAATTTGTACGATGTTTGGTAAATTAGAGTTGTATCCAATTCAATACTTGATTGATTTTTAATATAGCCTAATATACTTAATCAAAATGAATTCAAGATGAACCATGTTGACTTGATAAATTTGTAAATTGAGTTATTTCGACTTGTCTAATAGTATTGACTAGAATGGAACATAACTTGACACAACAGATTGTATTTATTGTTTTGCAAGATTGAACCGAATATGGCTTAACACTTATTGACATGACTCGAAAATGAGTCAAGTTACTCGATCATCACCTCAAATCCGGCATAAGGTTGTCTAGATGGTCTATATAAATTCAACATGCTAATCTGTTGTGTATGGTCTATTAATATGAGATACTCTCTCAATTCCGGTCATTCGTTTATTTTATTTTATTTTAGAGTGACTTATTCATTTGCTTACCTTTGAAGATGTTTTCTTTTGAGTAATTTGATCATCTAAATGCATTTGATCCGCTTATCTATATTTACAAAAGATCGTCTCAACTCTCATTCATGGTTATTAGAGCCATAATTACAAGACGAAGGCTATTTACGAGACATGATAACTCTTATGTTAAACATAGATAAATCTTATGTCGATAACTCTTATGTTAGTCTAAGTTTGTATAAATAGCTTGCATCTTAATGAGAAAGACAACAATCATTTTCCCTCATATTCTCTCTTAACATGGTATCAGAGAGGGTTCCTTTTCGCACAATTTAAAATAAAAAAAATACCTTCACTGTCGAAATGACAGGAGGTACCGACACAACCAAAATTGAACCCACCTCACCATACTTTTTGGGATCCCATGATGTCCCACAAGCCAAAATTTCTACCGTCATCCTTCGCCGTGACAACTACGACGATTGGAAAAACTCTATGCGTATGTCGTTAAAATCACGACGCAAATACGGCTTTGTTGATGGTACAATAACCAAACCAACCGACCCCTTTAATCTCGAAAATTGGGAAGTAGTCCATTGCACTCTTGTTCAATGGATTCGTAATACTATCGACCCAACTCTCCTTGACACCATTTCCTATACCGACGACGCCTCAATTCTATGGGCCGAATTGGAATCTCATTTCGCCATTGTTGACGGTACCGTCATTCATGGTCTCAAAACTCAATTACATGATTGCAAACAACAAAAGGGAATGGACGTTACCTCATATTTCGGGAAGCTAAAAGCTCTTTGGGACTCGCTGATCGTACATGAGCCTCCGTTCGCCTGCAAATGCGGCATATGCGAATGCAATATCGGACCACAGGCCATCCAGCGACTTGACAACGAGCGACTTCATCAATTTTTTATGGGGCTTAACACCACCCTATATCGACAAATCCGCTCCCAACAATTCCAATTATATCCTCTTCCCTCTTTGAGCCGCGCCTATCACGCGGTGCTCCAGGAAGAACGTCTTCGGACCGCCACTGATAACGCCCCTGATGCCTTGGAAGTGGTGGCGTTTGCAACCCCACGGCCTCGGGAACGCGGTGACAGGCGTCCGCTCATTTGCACCTACTGCGACACCAAGGGACACGACGCCGCCACCTGCTTCCTCCGGACTCAACGGTTCCCGGAGTGGTGGGGCAATCGCCCCCGCAACTTACCTGACTACCGATTGTGGAAAGCCACCAGGGAAATCGCGGATCTCCTTTTTCCGGTCCCACTGGTGGGTCTTCTGCCAGCAACCCAACGCCTTCAGCACAGCCCACCTCTGTCGCCGTTTCCGCTCACCTTGTGACTACCGGAGCATCAGCAAATTCTGTGTTGATTTCAGAACGATTGAGTGGTATGTGCCCTTGGATACTTGACACAGGGGCATCAAACCATGTTACTGGGTCTCTATGTCTATTAGAGGATCGGGTTTCTATTGAGGGTCGCCTCGTGGGCCTCCCGAATGGGCAACGAGTCGAGTCCACTATAATGGGCTCCGTTTATATAAACGAAGCACTCACCCTCCACCGCATTCTTTACGTTCCTAGTCTTACTTGCAATTTATTATCCGTCTCCCAAATTACTTCCGAACATAATTTTTTATTTGAGTTTGCTAAGAATTCTTGTCTTATTCAGGACCGCACTTCGAGGACGACGATTGAAGTCGGTGAGCTACGGGACGGGCTCTATTGGATGCGTGTGTGTGCTAGGCCGTCAAGCATTTTTCAAGTGAGCGACTTGGGCTCTTCCAATATTTGGCATCGTCGTTTGGGACACCCTTGTGATAAAGTGGTCAAGCATATTCCTTTTGCTCGTAATTTTCATTTCAATAAAAATTCAGTTTGTGATGTATGCCATTTTGCTAAACAACATCGTCACAGTTTTTCTTCAAATGAACAACGTGCCTGGAGTATTTTCGATTTAATTCATTGTGACTTGTGGGACCCTTATCGTATTCCTTCTTCTTGTGGTGCAAAATACTTCTTGACAATAGTTGATGATTTTTCTCGAGCCACTTGGGTCTACTTGTTGCCTGATAAAACTGAGGTAACTGATATGTTTCTACATTTCATTAACATGACCAAAACACAATTTTCAAAATCTCTTAAAATTGTGAGAAGTGACAATGGTACCGAGTTCAATTGTATGGCCGGATTTTTCTTTGCTAATGAGATTCATTTTCAAAAATCATGTCGGTACACCCCAACAAAACGGTCGTGTCGAAAGAAAACACCGTCACATATTAAATGTTGCCCGCGCTCTCCTTTTTCAAGCTAATCTCCCAAAAACGTTCTGGGGCAAGTGTATCCTCACCACTGCCTTCCTCATAAATCGCACCCCGTCTCCTTTACTCAACAATAAAACACCTTACGAATGTCTTAATGGAGTGAGTCCGTCCTATGCCAATCTACGGGTCTTTGGGTGTCTTGCTTTTGCTCATAATCAAGCTGCCCGTGGTGATAAATTCGAAAAACGGGGGCGTAAGTGTATATTTGTTGGCTATCCCAATGACAAGAAGGGTTGGAAACTTTTCGACCTTGAAACTAAAGCCTACTTTGTCTCCCGTGATGTAGTTTTTCATGAAACTCACTTTCTATTCACCACAGCAAGCCCATCCACTGATAATTGTGCTCTTTCTGATTTGTCCGATGAACCATTTAATGGATCCGATATCGAGTCCGACACGTCTGGTCACGGGGGTCCCTCGGCTGGGCCCACTATACCTGAAGCCACTGTTCTTCCCAATGATCCGCCTACCATACATGATATTCCTGTCACAGATACTGGGACGATTACCTCACCAGCCGACTCTGCTCTTGGTCGGGGACATCGTCTAAAGTTCCCTAACTCTCGGCTTCGCGGGTATCTCCTAGACACCACACGCACACCATCTCCCGATGATAGCTCACCCGACTCATCGCTGTCGTCCTCAGGTACCTCTTTTTCTTTAGCAAACTACATTGACTGTCATTCTTTTTCGGAAAAACACCGTAACTTTATTGCAGCTGTGACAATTGGTGTTGAGCCCCCTCATTTAAGGAGGCCATATGTGATGACGGATGGTGTGCGGCCATGAAATCTGAGATTAATGCTCTTGAACGTAATGACACATGGGAGCTCACTGACCTTCCCGCTGGTAAGAAAGTCCTTGGTTGCCGATGGATCTATAAAATTAAATACAGGTCTGACGGTTCTGTCGAACGTCTGAAAGCACGGCTTGTCATCTTTGGCAACCATCAAGTGGAGGGGTTAGATTACGGGGAAACATTTGCTCCCGTGGTCAAAATGGGTACCATTCGAGCCTTCCTAGCTGTTGCAGCAGTTAAAAATTGGGAATTACACCAAATGGATGTTCACAACGCCTTTCTTCACGGTGACTTGAATGAAGATGTTTATATGAGGCTCCCTCCCGGTTTTAGTCGAGGCAAGGAAGGGAAAGTTTGTCGTCTTAAGAAGTCTTTGTACGGTCTTCGACAAGCCCCTCGATGTTGGTTTGCCAAACTTGCTACATCTCTGAAGGACTATGGGTTCACACAGTCCTACTCCGACTACTCTTTGTTTTCCTTCACACAAGCCGAGGTACGACTATTTGTTCTTATTTACGTTGATGACCTCGTCATTGCGGGAAATGACGCTGCTGCTATTGCCAATTTTAAAACCTACTTGGGAAATTGTTTTCATATGAAAGACTTGGGGCCCCTTAAATATTTCCTTGGTTTTGAGGTGGCACGTAGCAAAGAGGGTATTTATCTCAGTCAACGAAAATATGCCCTCAATATTATCTCAGAAACTGGTCTTCTTGGGGCCAAACCTGTCGCTACCCCCATTAAGCAAAACCATCAGCTCGGGTTAGCCACAGGCGCTTGCATCGAGGATGTTGGGTCCTACCGTCGTCTCGTGGGTCGCCTTGTTTATCTTGCCGTTACTCGGCCCGACTTGTCCTACGCCGTTCATATTTTGTCTCGTTTTCTGAGTAAACCTCAGACCGAACATATGGCCGCTGCACTTCGTGTTGTACGATATCTCAAAGGCTGTCCAGGTCAAGGCATTCTTTTACGATCCGATTGTGACCTTACTCTCTCTGGGTGGTGTGATTCCGACTGGGCTGGCTGTCCAACCTCACGTCGGTCGGTTACCGGTTGGTTCGTGTCCCTCGGCTCCTCACCTATTTCATGGAAAACCAAAAAGCAACAAACCGTGTCTCTGTCGTCCACTGAAGCTGAGTATCGGTCTATGGCTCATCTTGTTTGTGAATTAAAATGGCTTCATGGTTTTCTTTCCGGTTTGGGAGTCGTCTTCTCCAAACCCATCGTCATCTATTGTGACAATCAATCGGCTTTGCACCTCGCCCAAAACCCGGTGTTTCATGAGCGTACAAAACACATCGAAATTGACTGTCATTTTGTTCGGGATGCCATCACCGCTGGTTTCGTCTCTCCGGTACATATCTCGACTCAAGAACAGCTTGCCGATATTTTCACGAAAGCATTGGGAGTACAACAATTCACCTATATTCTCCGCAAGCTGGGCACTCTCGATCTCCATGCTCCAGCTTGAGGGGGGGTATTAGAGCCATGATTACAAGACGAAGGCTATTTACGAGACATGATAACTCTTATGTTAAACATAGATAAATCTTATGTCGATAACTCTTATGTTAGTCTAAGTTTGTATAAATAGCTTGCATCTTAATAAGAAAGACAACAATCATTTTCCCTCATATTCTCTCTTAACAATGGTCATGCCAAAATCAAAGTAAAAAAAGATGATCAAAATAAATGTAGTGCATAGCTTGAGGTCCTGAGTATCATAAAGGTTACCAGAAATTCAGGTGGTATCCACACCCTTTCACATACAATACGTAGAGGATTACTAAACCAGCATGAACCTAAATATAAAGATATACTTGTATATATGTGAAACGACGATACTGAAATTGTGTACTACTCGGGGACATTAGTTTAGCATAAGAGTACCAATGTACTCGTATCACACAAGAGTAGTAGAGTAGATACATTAGGCAAAGACAAAGACAAAGACAAATGCACATGAAGCAAGCGTCGGCGAAATGAAAGTGTAGAGAGTAAAACAAAGCATCCAAAATCGTAAATGCATAATTTGTCATGCAATCTATAAGTGTGTGTTTAAATGAGAGATGCATATTCAATTGGGGATCCCATCACAGCTGCTCAATAGTGATCTATCATCGGTCATCTAACCCATTTTATTACTAACGTAACTTTGATACTTGCTTTTTATTATGCGATTATGCCTACAAAGATATATAGTGTCGGTTGTGCTTGTGGGCCTTCTGGAGTGGAATATTTTGATATATAGAAATTCTCGTTCAAGACGGGTCAAACCCCTCTTATAAAGGGCAAGTGGGGGTGCAAGTGGGGTGCAAGTGAGTGACAAATAGAGCCCCCACTTGTCCTCCCACTTGACCTTTGTTAAAGGTGTTTGATCCGTCTTAAGCTTAATACGATAATTTTGACTATAGTTTATCCTTACAACTTACAAGAATGCAGTCTAATATCAGAAATCTCCTTTAAGACGGGTTGTTTAAGACGGGTCAAGCTCATAAAGAGCAAGTAGGGGGCTTTATTTGCCTCTCACTTACCTTTTATGAGAGATGTTTGACTCGTCTTAAGCTTAAATTGTATTAACATAAATTTGGCTCTACTACGAATTTAGTCGTAACTAGTAGTGTCTGTTAAGATAATTGAGAGGGAATATTGTGTTGTCAAGAGAATTGGAGGAGAATGTTGTTGTGTGTTCTCATTGATTCAAAGGCTATTTGTAGTACAAGATTACATGTTTCCAAGGGACCCTTGGAAACACAATGACAATGTTACAAGGTTTCCTTGAAAACACAATGATAATGAATACATAGACTACATGGGAAAGGGAAATATATTGTATCATCCTAATATCCCCCTCAAACCCGTGGGAATTTTTAAAAAATTTCCATGGATTTGCACAAAAAAAAAAGTAGGAACTTGGATTATCGATCTTCATCTTCTTCGATCTTCTTTAAATCTTCTTCAACTTCGCAAGGTTGGAAAGGTAAACGAGTATAAGACTCGCTAGAAAACGTTTATTCGAACAAGAACGTTGAGTTTTTCGGACTTGTTGAATATTAAAACATTTGTTAGGAACACTAATCGGACCTAAACAAATTGCGGTAAGTCGGAAAATCTTCCGTTAATTTCATTTTCGGGAGAACGCTAAGTTTTTCGAACTCCAAGTTTGGGGCGTAACACGCTAGTCATTTTTGGGTGCGTATAGGACTCGCCAGACAAATTCTTTTGCGTAACTCGCCAGTTTTTTTTCAGTGCGTGACTCGCCAGTTTTTTTTTTCAGTGCGTAACTCGCCAGTTTTTTTTTTCGATGCCAGTTTTTTTTTCAGTGCGTAACTCGCCAGTTTTTTTCAGTGCGTAGCTCGCCAGCCAATTTGAATTGGTACCACCTTGATCAAAATTCTTTCGAATAATTTCATGAACGAAGAATATGGATTTTTTTATCTATGAATAGAAAAGGGGAGAATATGTTCTGTTTTATTTTCTTCTGCTTTTGACGGTTGGTGGTTTGTTTCTCTTACGGTACTACTGCCATAAGAATTCAAGGCATGATGCTCCATTGCCAAATCTGACATTCTGCCAGCATGAATGTAAATAAAATTTTAGTTTTTTTTTTCTTTTTTTCTTTTTGTGAAAACAAATCCTAACTTTATTTTTATTGAATATCCTACCGGTGGATGTAAATTTCCGGTCACCCACCGGTAAGAATGCGGAAGCGGTTTTTAGAGACCTCAAGAAAGAGACTCTAATACCATGTTAAGATAATTAAGACAAAATATTGTGTTGTCAAGAGAATTGGAGGAGAATGTTGTTGTGTGTTCTCATTGATTCAAAGGTTATTTGTAGTACAAGATTACATGTTTCCAAGGGACCCTTGGAAACACAATGACAATGTTCCAAGGTTTCCTTGAAAACACAATGATAATGAATACATAGACTACATGAGAAAGGGAAATATATTGTATCATCCTAATAGTCACATATTTTATTTTCACAAATTCTTGTTTGTGACGGGCAGTATCCGTCACAAGCTTGCGACGGATACTGCCCGTCACAAACAAGAATTTGTGAAAATTAGTAGGTCTCCCTTGTGACGGGTCAGATCTTGCGACGAGTTTTTCCTCTAACAAAATGGGTAGAGGGAACATGTGGGGCACCCCCCATGTGTTCTCTCTACCCATTTTATTAGAGGAAAAACTCGTCGCAAGATCTGACCCGTCACAAGGAAGACCTACTATTTTATTTTTATTGTTCACTCTTGGAAATTTTTGTGACATAGGTCATTACAATGGCAATTTGCATGCCCATGGTTATTGTTTTGCTCAACATAAAGACTATGACTACTCATTGACCATGCATGGAAAACTCCTAAATTTCCTACTTGATTAGTTAAGATATCCATACAAACAATTGTGATTATTATATTATACTTCGTATGAAACAGTCTTATATTATAAAACGGTTTATTTGTATTATATAAGAAAACACTCTTTTACTAATAGTAATAAGTATCAAAGTTTTGGTGTGAGTGTGGTAAATGATCTCATTTCTTAAATAAGTGGTAAGAGGTTCGATTCCTGACTCTTGGAAATGAAAAAGTCAAACTTGTAAGGAGTCTAGTGAATTGTAATCTATTACGAAGTAAATACTCCTACTTCAAGGAGTGGAATTCCAACTTGAAATCTACTCTATCCCTAATCTTACTGATCGAATCGGTAGAATCGTATCGTAGGATTGTAAGATTCTATAAACTCTCTGAATATAAATTTATATATTTGGTAAATAGATAAAATTTGAGGATCAAAATACATACTCCCTCCTAGTCGGTCATTTCTTCCCTCTTTCCTTATTGGGTAAGTCGGGTTTTCTTCCATCTTTCCCTTTTTGGATGTTGGGCTGTGTGTTTTGTGTGGTCTAAATTCATTTGTATGTGGGGTAGTGTGTTTTGTGTGGTCCAAATTCATTTCCTTAATTTTTGTATAAAAGGGAAAGGGAAAGAAATGAGTGACTAGAAGGGAGTATGTATTAATTAATATTTATCCACAGAGTATTGATGATTAATAATTTCAGTGTCATTGTATGAACATGCTTCTACGACTTACACACATTTCAAATATTACAAATTTACAATGTCCTTGTATAAAATAACATTTACGGAGTATTATTTTATTATAAAATCAGATTATAG
Organism: Heliosperma pusillum; assembly: GCA_022085475.1. Taxonomy (NCBI): domain Eukaryota; kingdom Viridiplantae; phylum Streptophyta; class Magnoliopsida; order Caryophyllales; family Caryophyllaceae; genus Heliosperma; species Heliosperma pusillum. Next base: position 469,833 of record JAIUZE010000117.1, read on the forward strand.
GATCTACTTCTTAAAATTTTCAAAAGAATAGAATTGTAAGATTCTACAAATTTGTAAAATTTAATTTGGGATCGATCACATTTTTAGGATCGTAAAATTCGTAGAATTATAGAATCGATCGAGATTCTGATAACAATGACAGCAACTACACAAATATTATCCTACAACTGGAGGTAATACAACCATTCTACAAAGTTATCGATACTTCGTACTACATAAGCGCGTGTCACACAGTTCCATGTCATACAAATACAGTATAACACATGAGAACGAAGAAGTGGGTACGGTTGGTGAAGAGTTTAGACTGCGTATCATCGTAGTCTTGGAATTGGTTGGCTTTATATTTTGCTAATGTTGATGGGTGTATTTATATTATTTATATTATTATCTAATCACGATGATAAGCTGATAAGAAGTCCCAATAAAACAAGAAAATGACTTATTTTTTGTTTTACGATCAAACTCGTAGTCATTATCAGGTTTATATCGGGTAAATTCCGAACAAAAGAGCCTGTAAATCACGGTAAATTATATCATGCATCCAAGAGTATGGTGCATGCCTGCATGGTACTCCCTCCCTCATAATTTTTTTTCTAATAAATAAACTTACAATTTTATAAATTTAAAAATAATAAAATTTATACCATTATTCATATTTTTTTATTTCTCTACAAATAGAGATCATACTTGATATATTTTGGTATTTATGTTAGTTTTACTCACATATTCATATCACATAATTGACATATTGATAATAACATAATAGTTAGATATTGATAGAGACATGTGAATATCACACTACATAATATATACATATCATCAGATTATACTAACGTATTCACAATACTGAAAGTGAATATAGTAGTATCATATTGTGAATATCAAAACTATTCTAGCACATATTTATTAAACAACATTGTCATATTCACTAAACTTAAAGTGAATATGATAATGTCATATCGTGAATATAACACTATAGTAAGTTAGTAACTGCTTCTTAAAAGTGGAAGTTAATTTTTTGTAATTTTTTTTAGAAAAAAAAAAAGGAAAATAGGAAGTTAATAATGAGTGCGGAGCTAGAGAGAGTATGAAGTATCCTACACATGGGTGTAGGATATAAAAATCAGCAAATCACACATATCTAGTGGTTGTTTTTACTTTTTTTTTAGTTAAAAAGGTAATTGGCTTAATCCTTGTATTGAGCAATTTTTATTGTTTTTATTTAATGCTCTTTTATTATACTCCCTCCGTCCCGGTCATTTGTTTACATTTGCTTTTGCCACAATTATTAAGGAAATGGTAGGGGACCATTTGTGGTGGCCCTTGGTGGATGACAAGTGGGCAATAGTCCCATTGGCACATCAAATTACTCCTAAAAAACATTCTCAATATAGCAAGGTAAACAAATGAATGAGACACCCTAAAATGGAAATGGTAAACAAATGACCAGGACGGAGGGAGTACATTTTATTCAATTCAGTGAGAATTTTTTATTGTAAATTTTTTTACTCATCCTTGTATATCAATTTCTGAAATCATCTTTGAAACCACGGATACTAAAGCATCCACTTTAAATATGAAAAACATAGTCTAACGTCATAAATTATTACTAAAGTATGCTTTTAAAAGGCTCAAACCTAAAACTCATGAGAATTTCACCCAAAAATTCTAACCGCTTAACAACAAAAAATACTCTAATACTCGGATTTTCCACTTGTTGCGATAAAGTGATTGCTCTGGTCATTTGTTTTTCTTTTTTATTTTTGGGTGTCAGATTCATTTGTTTACGATGTATATTGCAAAGACTTTTGACAAGTAATTTGAATAATCCTACAAAACTTACACTTGTCATCCAATATCACGATTCACAATGGTCCATCTTCTCTCTTTGGTCTTTGTGCCAAAATTAAAAGTAAACAAATGGTCCATCTTCTCTCTTTGGTCTTTGTGTCAGATTAATAGAATTTGCCTTACAAATTATCATTTGGGACGGAATGACTCGTCGCAAGTTTAAGATATGCCAACCCCTCTCACAAAGAGCAAGAGGGGGCATAATGAAGTCTCACATTTGTCTCTTACTTGCTATTTGTAAGAAGGGTTAGACCCGTTTTAAGGTTGCGACGGATTGCCCGGATGGCAACGGGTTGTGTATGGGTCGGGTCTGACAAGACCCATACCCAAACCCGCATCCGCACCCTTGGACCCAGACCCGACCCATATCCGCATGAGTATGAAATTGTTAGACCCATACCCATACCCGATGGGTATGGGTTGGGTCCGGGCCTACCCACGGGTCTAGTATTTTAGCTAGCTTGTACTGTTCTCCTGTTTACTATTGTAGTGTCATATGTTTCATACATCAACTAAAATACAAGAACCTATTTCAATTGGCATTCCGGTAACATCTTCCGACTTGGGGCATGAAATCAATGCCACTTTTCTTTTCATTTTCAGTACTCCCTCACTAACTTACATAATAACAGTTTTCCACAAGTATTTTGCGGGTCTACGGATTGGGTATGAGTCTCACAACTAAGACCCAAACCCAAACCCAAACCCGATTTATTTTTATGAAACCCATACCCGAGCCATACCCAACGGGTTTGAAAAATTAAGACCCAAACCCGACCCATTCGGGTCCGACCCGACGAATTTGAGTCGGGTCTTAGACCCACTGCCATCCCTAGCCACAAGTAAGACTTGCTAAACAAAAATTGACAGGTTGGTAGGTGAGGTTGGTGTATAGGTGATTGGACTTCTTTCACATGTGATCTTCCTTAATCATAAGTATATTAGTTAATATAAAGTCAATGCAAGAAGGGACTAATAATTAGAAGGTAATGCAAAGGAGTTGGTGTTGATGGAAGCCACTCTCCTAAACTCTCTTTCCACTATTTCTCATTTCTTATGGACAGCCTTGACAATATTTTGGATCTTCTTTTTAATTGAGATCATATAGACATGCACATTCATGTTTTTTTCAGTTTTAATATTTGATTCCTCTAGTTTATAAATACTTTGTGTATATATTTTATCTGTAATTTCGCATAAAAATATAATAGTTGTGTGTTTTATAACTCGTAATTATTGTATTTATCTTTGAGAATAGACAGGGAAAAATATTAGTACTAAAATTTAAATTTTGATTGTTAGATTAAGTTTTTTTATTTATATGAAACTGAAAAATATTACTCTGAATAAAATAAGAGTACTCATTGACTAGAACTAAACTAAATGGTTGATTGATTGAAGTATTACCAAAATCATAGTTCAAATTAATTACTCCATCCAAAATTGTGTTTGCATGGGCTAAATGAGATCAAGGCACATTTTTAATGAGTTTGGATCTTCGTCATTTTCTAAAAGAAAACGAGGGTTTATTTCCTTTAACAAGATACTTCAATATGAACTCTAAATCGTACGATGAAATCTTAAGCGTTGAGTCGTTGAGAGAAAATGGACATATAGTCCACTTTTTTTTTTAGAAAACAGATATTCTCTTAAGAATTAGGAAGACCCTTACTGATTTTAATGATGGTTTCAAATTCTCAAAGATGCCCAAAAGAAAGACATCGTAACATGCTATTCTCTTTGCTCTAATAATTTGTTGGCTGTTTTATTTTTTGTTAAGGGTATTTTAATTAAAGACAAACAAATGACTGAAACGAAGGGAGTATACGCCTGAGATACAAGTTAACACTTCTCACATTATATCATAGACAAGAGAATATGAGACATTAGGATAAGTAGTTGAGATAATTTGTTTTACGCCTCATAACAGACATTAGAATTTAGCAAATGTCAAATATAGTAGGTAAGCTTTGTGATTAGTTGTATCTTTGACTTGGATACTATAATTAGGTACTTCTAATAAGCTAAATTTGTGCTTTGATCGTGTATGATAGTCATCTATATATGATTGCAACTTTATTCATGCAATTGTCGCCCATACTTGTTTTGTACAAACTACAAAATATCAAGTATATACTATTATTCAACGTTCAATGATACAAACTTAAAAATAATACGAAATTATAAATTTTAAATAAACATTATCTCGAGTATTTTCTTATATACTTTTCAACTAATAGAGTTTTCGAATCTCTTGTTAGGGTTGTGGTCAATCCTTCCCTGCCGAGTCTTACATAATTTTCACCGTAGATATATTCTAGTATTCTACTTATGCTTGGAGTAGAATATTCAATAGCCAAAGTTAGAAGATTCAACCAAAGTTGAGAAATCTAAAAAAAAAATCGTTAAGTTTATGTGGAAGGATTATTTACCAGAGATTCCTTTTCATTGTGTATTGGAGATTTGATAGTTTCAACAAAAGTTGGTCATAGGAGTTTGATTAGACATTTACACGCAATCTTCTAACAAAAGAAAAGTATAAAAAAAATAAAAAAATTAGAACATAGTGTACAACAACCATCGCCAATTACCCCGATCAATATCGTCTATGGCAAAGAATGAGTTGGATATATGCAGCCTTACCTATTTGTTACTCCGGGGACAAAAATGCACAAAATCTATATACAAGTCAAAAGCTGCTTAATAAAATGCAATAATATATGTATTTGACCATATAAGTGTAATTCCAGTAATTGCGAGCCATATACAAATATAAATAGGCCTTCACATTTGAAGAACAAATAGTCCCAAAATTGAAGTATTGCCCAGAAATCCAGAATATCTCATGGGTGAACTTCCGAGGGATCGACAAGGCCTTCTAATACTACCAGTTGATCCAAAAGTTGAAGCTTCTCATCTTCAAGGGTTTTGATTTCATGTTCGGCTTCAATCAACTCATTTCCCAAGTTGCAACTCTCTTCCTCGAGCTCTAGGAACTTGCGTCGTAGAGCTCTATACTCGGTAGAAACAGTAGATTCCTGCTGTATTGACGATCTTGGTCTTGGTTGGGGCCGGTAATACATTGCTGCGTCATTCTTTACACCTTTTTTAGAAGCTTTCGGAATGCTTTTTGAAGGTGTTATTGGTGAGGCTTCTTGAAGCCCTCTCATGTAGTCCACTTGCTCAAGGGTGCTGATTGTTTTTCGGGATTTCTGCTTGCGTTGATTCAACATCCTTGGATCTTGCATCTCTTATGAAGAATGATACTTTGCACTGCTAAAAATGAACCTTATTAGTACCCTACTATCTTGTTCATATTTCGAAGCCAAAAACTCCATATTACTTGGTCTTATATTATGATGGAATACGGTAAAACACATCATTAATCTTGTTCTGTTTCTTTTTACTATGGAGTAGCCGCCGTATGGTCCACTATATTAATAATAAATCCTTTAAATAAAAATATTGCATAATTTTATCCAACTTCTGGCCAAAACAGAAACAAATCCATCACTACCGTACCGCTTCATATATATATATATACAGCGCCTTCCAACCATTATTTTTCATGTTTATAAGGGTCGGTAACTTGGTATAGAACACAAGCCTAAACGCTAAATTAAGGTCTAGGGGTAGGTATAAAAACTGACATAGAACCTCGCAAGTTGCAAGCCCAATCACCAAATAGGAAAAGATTAGCAGAAACATCAAACAAGCGAAGGAAATCCTGAAGCATGCAACCTATCTTCACTTATTATGGCTGCATAAAGTTAATGGGGTCAATCGATTCTCCATGCCCAACTGGCCTTCATCTCCATTAATCATCAGAGGTTCATAGTCTGCCATTTTAGCACCTAGTATTGGGCTATTAGTGACCATCTCATACTAAACGACCAAAGTCACCAAACATCATTAAACCTTATATTCCTCATTCAAATACACACCAAAACCTATATATGTAAGCATCGTAAGCCAAGAACCATGGACACTCAGTAGTTCACTCAGATAACAGTCGTCGTCAACAAATATAAAGAGCTCATGAATTCCTAGTTCCTATCTGCTAAAAAAAACTTACCACTTGGTTCCTTTACACGGGAAGCCGTCTAACCCACCTATCAAGCTCCAAGTTCTTCACAAATTACTTGAAAAAACTACCAGCCTAACTCATGGCTATATAGCCTCAGCATATGTGGCTCTGAAGCGGTAAATCCCAGTACAATAACATGACAATATCCTTTCGCTTTAAACCGCTAGGACAAAGAGCTTGGAAATTCTCATTATTACTCAAATCACGGAACTGTTAAACTCGTTTCTAAGAATTGAATTGATCATATAAACTAAAAGCTTAAGCTAGTAGGCAAGGCTCAATCAATGGTCTAATACGGAATTAGCACAATTCATGTTCCGTCGTTCCGACATCGCTACCCCTAATCACTTTCTCACTTTCCCCAGCGATCAAAATTCCCAATTCGCATAAACCCTAGATAGCCTAATCTGAATCATAGATCATATACTTCAATCGCTCGCGAATTTACACAGCAATCGCAGAAATCAATCATAAAACCTAAATAAAAACAATCAATGACAAATTGAAAATTGAAATCAAGGATTAAAACCTACAAATCTCAATCAAACAACCGCAAATCATAATTGCGAACTAATCTAAAACAAAAATACACACAACAATCTGAGAATCAAGAAGAAATTCAAAAAGAGAAAGTAGATTATAGAAGAATAATAGATGAAACCCTAACGAAAAATAAGGAAGGAGAGAGAATTGGGGTAACCTGAGATGAAGAGAAGAGGGAAGACTGAAGAGGGACGTTGAAGATTCGCGGTAAAAACTTTAAAGTGGTAAGAAGAACTCCTTTTGCCTCGCGCCTTCGATATTCCCAAGTATCGAATCGCGAACCCGTAATTGACCCGACTCGAAATCGTCTTGTAAAAAGTCAATTTTAAATGACAAAACAACGTCGTGTATTCTCTACATATATATAAAAAACCGATTGTAAAATATTTTCTTTTAAGAAAAATATTGTTTGTATACATATAAGAAGGTTATTTACTTACCTGGCCAGCTGGCCTCAAGTCAGAGGTGGGTCATTTTTTGGTTTTCTGTGAAATCTGAAATGAATTTTTTTTTATTGTATATTTTTGTCCGATATTTCGGTAAAAAAATTTATATTTTCATGTAGAAATAGATATAATATTTTTATTGAAAACCAAGGCTGAATTTTTTTTATATAACTCATTCCTAAAATGACCAGACACGAACGACTCATATCCGAAATCACTTGATAACATCACTCCATAAACAGACTTGAAACCTGAAATGACCTGCACCAACTCGTCTAACGGCCTGACCAAAAATACATGCTCAACTGAAATTACTAGACCTAAACTCGACATAATCGACCCGTTTACCAGTTCTACTCCTAGAGTGCTACTTGATAGAAATATTGTAGACTAGTGGCAACATTTATACTTTTGCGGGAGTTTTGCCGGTAACTTGCTACCAGGCAACATTTATACATTTATACTATGATATGATATTGTTTACGTCCTACTTGACGATACTTAATATTAAGGTCATGATTTGTGTCTAATTAAAGAGTTAGAAGGCACAGGAGGACTTTTATGAAAAGTTTCCTTTATTTTTTTTTTGACAAGAGTAAACTGATATAAATTAAAAGTAGAAAGTCTTCTACAGTACGAACCCCGGAGTACAGGGGTCCATTATACTACTAGACAACCAACTAACATAATTAAAGGTGCTAGAGACGGAAACATTGAGACGAATTTTCTTGTAGGGAGGATGATATAAGTCGTCAAAATGGTACATGTCCGGCTCTTTCCTTTTGATCCGCATAGCCACAGCATCTGTCTTGGTGCATCTGCAAATGAACTTAGAGAAACTTTACGTTTCCCTTATTTCTTTTATCATAAATTCTCATTTGTGACGGACATTTTTCGTCACAAGTTTGTGACGGAGCAAAAGTGACCATTTTTATGAAAAATGTAACAATTATATGACTGGTAACATTTTATGGATGATTACTTTTTATCATAAAATGGTCACATTTAGTCCGTCACAAGCTTGTGACCGTCACAAGAGAGACCAACTGTTTATCACAAAGGTAAAATAGTCCCTACAAAATGTATTTGCACTTGCCAAATCTTCTGTGTTAAAGCTTCTTTTCTGACTTTCATAACCATATGTGCAGATGAAAACAAAAATTATGACTACTTTGAAATACTCTATTTTCTAGGTCGACCGAGTATTGGGGCAGCAAGCGCACGTAAATGGCCATAAATACTTTTTTCTCACTTTACACTTGAATTAGAGTACTAATCTCAAGACTCGGGAAACTGGTCAATCGGGATTTGCGACTAGTTCATGTTTTGACTAGCCTGTATTAAGCTCCTCTGCATAAATGCGGATAAAATTGCAAAAGAGGTTCAGTTTTCATTGTTTCCAAAAGGTAATTTAGGAGTCTTTGGGGCGGGTCTTGCAACATCTAGTTCATAAGCCACAATGCCACAATACTATTAACAGCCAACAACTTCAGCAGTTTGGGCTAGAATTCTGAGTTACAAGAAACACTCTAATGTCGGTGGTGAAGTAGTTACTGCAATTTCAGCAGAACCATCAATATGGTATAAGCCTATCAGTGAAGAACGATCACTTTCCTCGCGCCTTCTCCAAGTCCGGAAGATCTGCAATGCAAACGAATGAATGTCATTAACAACATATTTGACCAAATAGAGAACATCAGCTAATATTTGTTTGTCAGTTATGTGATTATTGTAAAACTGTGCCAGACTTTTACGTTTAGATAACTAAGTGTCCAATCACGAGTTATTATACTCTTCATTTAGGGGGAAAAAAAATTATTCCGGAAAGCTCATTCTTGAATCTTTAAGTTATAGTGTGCAGGTAGCAAACTTGTGAGAAAACTAGTAATTTTTTTATGTTAGATGGTATTTCCAAAAAAAGGCTAGGTAGTTGTTGTTTTCGGAAATTGAGCTACGGAATAAATGTTAGATATTGTGAGACTGACCCATGAACAATATGAAAAATAAGATCGAATAAATGAAAGTAGACAAAGAACTCACAAAGCAGTCCATCATCATCACTGCTCTCTCCATCATTCTCCTGTATAGAAAAGTGACGTATTTGAGTAACTAATTAGAAAGTAATACTCGACAAAGAGAGTACATGTGTCATGAAAGTTTTACTCCCTCCATTTTACTTTTATTATCCCCCCGTCCATTTTGGGACGATATAAGTATATAACAAAAGATGCTGAAATGGCAATCCTACCCTTTGAATTAAAGGGAATGCGGAATTGCGGACAATATCATTGGGATGAAGATGGTGGTAGCTAAATTATCTAGGGGCTATATTAGAGGTTTACAACTTTTCCTTACTAAATTTAGAAAGGGAACAATAATTTTGGGATAAATTTAGGGAAGTATTACCGAAGCAGCTCCGTCTTCAGATGATAACTCAGCTACAAAAAAGGAAAGACAGAAAAAATTGTGAGAGGCAGAACCATAATACGGCTATATAGAAAATTATGCGTATACCTAGTTTGCCTTTCTTTATCATGTCAGAGGAGTTCTTATGAATACTGTATCACCCTACGTTGTCCAGACATACATATATCAAAAGTCTAGAAAAATGTTAGAGCAGTCGAGCAGAGTAGGATGCTTAGGAGAAACTTTCAGCAAGAAAGGCCAGCCAAGGTTCACAGCCTAATGCTAATTGCTCGGCTAAATTTACTATGACGTTGACAAAGGAAAGTACAATGAAATAAGATAAGTCTTGATATCATAACACAAGAACCTATGCTTAAAGCAGGCCTGATACTTGTGAGCTTTTTCACGGGTCAAATTGGTGTAATGACGTGTGTATGCATATGAGTACATAGATATTGAAACTGCGTGTAGATCTAATACGGCATGCTTCTCCATCCACTAATATTAAGTTATGAACATTAGGGGTAAAAGGGTTCAATGGGGAGGGCGAAGAGCTGCTGTGGATTTGAATAACTACGAATTAGCTCGCTAGTTGCTTGTTTCAGTTACTTTGCACCCAAGGGCTAAAAAGCAATCTTGACACTGAACAAGCAATCAAGAATTCAAAGATAACGTGATTGGCAATGTAATCAAATAAGCTGAGTTTTAAAATGGGTCCTTAATAAGGAGCTCGTTGAAAGAAAACAACCGTTGCTGGCCACTCTTAGATAATTGCTTCTTTGGTTTTTTGGAGTGGGAAAAGTACAAAATATAGCCCTTTCAAAAATTTGTAGGAGATTATTCCATAGATTTGTGTACGTTTTTAGGAGAAATGGCTTTTCGATCTATGATGTGTAATGATGTGTCAATGGTGGCATACAATAAGAATCTTCTACGACTGTGGTAAATTGTATAGTCCACATACAATATGTGCACCTTATCTATAACTGTACAAGGCGCACTCAACGTACACTTAAGCATTTTCGGCCAGTGTCTCACCGAGCATTGAGCTTGGGCTCCCTCTGAGGTCTATTTTATCAAACAAAGATAAGACCCCCTATCCGCCTTACGCAAGAGCCTTTATGCCGCCATGTAATATTGTTGTTACAAAATGAATTAATTTACTTGGCGAACTTGGGGGTGAGGATGAAGGAACTTACAATCTATCTCTTCGTCATCTTCATCACACCATTTGTTCCAATCAACTTTTATGTAGGGAGCAGGTTTTTCTTCCGTCTTTAGAATTCTTTTCCACCAGCCCTTCGGCTCTTTTGGTATTGAGCATAATATATTTCTAAGTCCTGTTTTAGTTCTACACCCCTGCATTGAGATGACGTTGAACTGAGAAAAAGTAATTCAGGAACAAACTGCCAGAAATTGACATTAAAAATATCTAAATCCAACAGCACAGCCATTAGTTCATAGCTTTGCCAGTATCACTATGCCAACTTGTAATTTTATCGTGGATAAACCTACAACTCCAATCGCAAAGCATCACTAAGTGCGTGCTTAAACCTAAAAAGACGCCCCAGATTATATATATGAACATTGTTTTCACTTTCATAATAGTAATTTGTGTAATCTAAGATATTCTTATATCAGTTCCCAAATAAAAAAAAAATAAAGAAGGCCATTTCACTAAATGACTAACTTAGAGTAAAAAAGAAACGCTGACTGTAACCCGGTGCCCCAGTCTAGTACTTCATTTGCTTTATTCCATCATAATCGGAAGCCAGAAAATAACAAGGCGTTGGCTCCATTGGAAATGAAAACAATTTCTTTAACAACATGATAGAGAATAGCATAAATCAATCGCTTTTAACCATTATACAAGCTTCCGTGGTATATACAAGAGTAATCAACTTCTTCTACGGGGAACACAGCTGAATAGGAGAACAAAAGACAAAAGAGTTCCAGTGTAAAGTGGGAAACACACCTCAGGCGCTATTGCACCATAGAGTTCCAGCGTACATTCATACTTCTCTCCTTGTCGCCCTGTTGCTGAAAACTTAAATAAACCTTCAGGCTCACATTTCACTTTGACATCTTTGGCATCAGGCAAAGAAACAGTTAAGTAGACCCTGCTAGCGCGTTGAGCCCAAAGCACTTCCGGGCACCTACTGAACTCAAGATAAAACATCGATGTTATTAAAATACTTGCGAAAGACGAGATCCCAAGCGCATTATTCTCAGCAGTATTATAAGTTCAACTGAAAATACTCTATTAATGTGGCAAGTTGTATAGTCCACACACAATCATCAATCAAACAAGATTTCATGATCAAGCACAAAACCGAGCCTCCCATCCCAAAATCAAAACAGAATCCCCTAATAAATAAGCTATATCAAGCATTGGTCGAGACAGTTCGATAGAAGATCTAAATTAACAGTTTTTAGGCCATATCATCAATTCATCACAACTATTTACTGCTTTGTCTGCGTATGAAGAACGAGATAAAGTCAGACAAAGAGGCTGTTATCGAATTATCCCAGTGTCTCAAAGGGGGTCATGTACAAACAACAGCAAAATTATCCCAGTGTCTCAAAGGGGGTCGGATGTACGCGGCTCTACCCTAGTGCTAGCAACACAAAGAGACTGTTTCCGAATGACCCAAGATGAAAATTGCGTCAAGAACTGCATCGAATGAATGATACTCCAAAATAAAAAGAAACGCAGCCATTCTTCAGCATCAAAAGAAAGCAAAAAACATACAAATACTCCAAATAAATTATCATCAGCAACAAAATGCATTAAAAACCCAAGAATCATTTAATGGTTAGTTGCATATGTAAGTACCAATATACATCATCAACTTTAACAGTAAAAAAAATGTAAAAGTTCGAATTTTTTGTGCTAAAAACATTACATCTCATGAATACATAACTTCAAAATTAAATATATGAGAAACCCAGAAATCATTTCAACAAGAAACCAAGTTAAAAAAGAAACATAGTCTATAATTAGCAGAAATTAGTATGAAGAAGTGTAGAGGGTACCTCATTTTGATGGTGAATTGTTGAATTGGAGTGAGATTGAGATTGAGATCGATTAATTTAGGGTTTTAGGGCACTAGTGGGTTTAACTCACTAGTTACTGTGTTACTGAACTAGGTTAGCCTTTCGTCAATGCAATGATATACTTTTACGGCAAGTATATCAGATCGTGTTTGACAAAAAAAATTGGTATTTTCTTGGTAATAAGCAGGACTCGTCTTAACCTGGATAGTCCCCATTTTGAATGAGAATTTGTGATACTTTCATCGTTTAACTATGAATTTATTTTGTTTTAGTCGATGAGAGGTGGTAATGGCTCAATCGAGTCGGGTTCAAGCCTAGCGTATACATTTTGTCTAGGTGGTGCTATTTTGTCTTCATTCTAGAAACAAATGATTCGTTTTACATCGATTAGTATAAAGTTTATTGATTTTTGGATTAAATCTGACATTATTCAATTGTTTGTCATTTTATATTAGTTGTTAGTTTCGATTTGTCGACTAAATTGTTTGTCAATAGTTTGATTGATATGTTTGGCTTAGGAGGGGCAATTTAGAAAGTTCAATAAATATTGTTGACGATTTGGAGAAATATGTCGATGACGAATAGCGATTGAGTTTTGTTTTGGGCTGTTTGGGCTTTTGGTCAATTTTGAATGTCAATTTACGAGGTAATTTTGAGTTTGAAATACTCCGGTTGATCATTGTTAGAAATAAGTTATTTTAAGGGAGTCATTTTTCGGTCAAAAAAGAATTACGCGTCAGATGCATTACCTCATACCCTTTTAGTTTTGTATTTACATGTATTTTTCCTGAGTATTTATATATAAAAAAATTGATGGAAAAGTAAAACCCTTTATAGTAAAACTCATATTCATTAAAATAAAACTCGAAAAATTTATTATATAATTCAGAAAGTACACAATCAGATTTACCACCTCTGATGAATAATTTATAAACTAGTAAATCATGATAATTAGTTTAAAATGACTAATATTTTACAAACTAGATTTCATGCCCGTGCGATGCACGGGTTTACGTTAATATCATTTTCGTAATTTTCCTATAACAGTTAACTTATAAAAATAAACTTTTGAAATTTTAAGACTATAATATAATATACTCCGTAATTTTTTAAAAAATAATATTGATATATTGATTCAGCTTATTGTATTTTAAACATATGTTACCAACCTTGTCGGGACTCAAGTTATATTTGATATATATTATGACTCGAAAAATGATTCAAAGTACCTAAGAATTAAGCTCTCTAAGACAATGTTTAAGAAACTCAAAAGATTTTGGGTTGATCACCTCACCTTATGCTAATTGTTCGATATGGAGTAATTCTACTATTTATAGTTATTAGTATATTCGCCACACATATATTGTTTTTCAATGTGAGATATATAACATACTAAGAATTACACAAAGTATATGCAAATAATATGAAATTCTATACTGTAATTAATGATAGCATTTTTTTTACCACGAATCTAATTATATTATTTTCATAACTAATACAAAATTTTAAGAGCTCTCTAAAACAATACTCTCTCCGTCTTAATCATTTGTTTGCCTTTGATTAAAATACTCCTAAAAAAAGGCAAACAAATAAATGACCGGTACGAATGGAGTATTTGAGAAACTTAAATGACTTTGGGTTCATCTCTAAGTTTCAAGGACGACTGTTATTTATAATCGCGTGATCATCCCAGCTTATGATATTTTTCTTCGATGTGAGACAATTCTTCTATTTATACATAGTATATTCACCACACTTACATTACTTTTCAATGTGAGACAAATAACAAATTTGGTAGTTACCATTAAAATTATTATATATGATACTTTCCTAAATTAATTTTGATGATGTAAATTTCATTAAGGTAGAATTAATAATACAAACTTTTAAAATCTCTGAAAGATAATACTTGAAAGATTTAAAAGATTTTGGGTGAATATCTAAGTTGAAAGAGGACTCATTTTCACTATAGTTTTTGTGAATTGAATGTAAAAAATTTTATATACAAATTATAAACACCACTTGAATATAATATAGGAAATGTATATTGAGATAAATAAAATATTTTTCACTTTATTTTTTAATGATATTTTCCTAAATTAATTTTTGATGATGTAAGTTTCACTAATGTGGATACAAATTTTTAAGAGCTCTCTAAGATTACTCAAAAGATTATGGGTAGATATCTAAGTTCTAAGGATGAATCTTATTTATACTTATAGGATCAGCCAAGCTTATGATATTTTTCTGATATGTGACAATATACTATTTATACGTAATATATTTACCACACTTGTATTATATTTCAATGTGGGACAAATAACTTATTAAGTAGTACACCATCAAAATTATTACTTATATAGGATATTTTCCTAAATTTTCTAAATTAAGTTTGATTATATAAATTTTACTATTGTGGAATTAATAATACAAAATTTTAAAGGTTCATTAAACCAATACTTAAGAGACTAAATGACTCTTATTTATAATCATGATTAGTATATATATTTTCTACAAATACATTATTTTTCAATGTGAGACTAATAACACATTAAGTAGTTTACCATCAAAATTATTATTTATGATAATTTTATAAATTAATTTTTAATAATGTAAATTTAACTATTGTGACTATTATAATTACATTTTGTTAAGAGCTCTCCAAAACAATAATTAAGAGACTTAAAAAATTGTAGGTTTATACCTAAGTTCAAGGATGACTCATATTTATAATCATAGGATCACCCTATGTTATAATAATTTTTCAATGTGGGACAATTTCCAATTTATAAGTAATATATTCACCACACATACATTATTCTTCAATGTGAGACTAATAACAAACTAAGTATTACACCATCTTTTTTCATATAATATTTATTTCTTAACTGTTATATTAATATTAGAATAATAAAAAAATATTTTAAATGTCATTTATTAAATTTTTAAAGTCATTTATTAACATAACAATATAAAAAAATAGTTTAAAAGCTCGTGCGATGATCATATTTATGATCACTCCACTTTATGATAATTTTTTAATGTGGTACAAATTTTGATATTTATACGTAGTATAAATTCACAAGTCACGATACCTACATTGTTTTTTTCAATGTGGAACAAATAACACATTAAATTGTTTACTATCAAAATTATTATTTATGATACTTTTCTAAATTAATTTTTAATGATGTAAATTTCACTATAATGAAAATTATAATACAACTTTTAAGAGTTTTGTAAAAGAATATGTAAGAGGCTCAAAAAATTTTGGGTTGAAACTTTAGTTCCAAATATGATTCCTATTTGTAATAATAAGATCACCCACCTTATGATGATTTTCTGATGTGAGACAATTCTACTATGTATAGGTAATACATTCACCACAACTACATTATTTTTCAATGTATGACAAATAATATACTAAAAATTACACCAAATATGTTCAAATAATATGAGTTTCTATACTTTTCAGGGTTTTTTTTCACCACGAATCTAATTATATTATCTTCATAATTTTTTTTACAATACTTCAATTTTTTTAATAATACCTTTTAAAATTAATTTTTAATGATGCAAATTTAACAATTGTGAAGATAATAATAGACAAACTTTTAAGAGATCTCTAAGATAATACTTAAGAGACTTAAAAGATTTTAGTTTGTTATATAAGGAGCACCCACCTTATGTTAAGAATGATTCAAAATTTTAAGATTTTAGTTTGTCAAGAATGATTCATATATTTAATCATAGGATCACCCATGTAACAACCCATTTTCTCAAATGACTTAAATAACAAAAATGCGGAATAAATACTAAGTCACAAAAATCAGTAAAATTTAAAACCGTCAACTCAGAATGAGTTGCTTCATAAAAACTGGGTGTCAAAACATAATACAAAGTTTGCTTACTGAGTTATATTAAAATAAGGTTGGACAGTATTAAGATTTTGTTACATCAACTTATTAAAGATGAAAAATTAGATAACATTTCCTCTCGACAAACCCCTTCCTAAGTTTCAGTCTTCAAGATCCAAGTCACCTGAAACATTATTAAAATAAAACTGCCCCACTTAGTGGGAGTAACCTAACCGTCCTCTATCAACGGCCTCAATCATGTAGAAAATTAGTAATGCAATTAGGCGGTCAAACATACAACTCCAGTCACATTACAACTTCGACACGTACACCATGTGACATGTACATGAAGTAGCACATAAGTTCATGTGAACAATTTACATTAAGCATGTGACATAATGATCCCGAGAGCATAACAACATTATTTAACAACCTATTACATCAAACCTTCTTTATTATCAACATAAGATAAGTTCAAGTAGGCGTCATGTGAGTAAAACGTGTAGTCATTTATTTTAAAAACATTCATCTCTTTGAAATTAAGCACGGGACGTGACTACTAATGTCTCACGCGTACTCAAGGCTTGCATCTCACTTTGAGTACGAATGGGAGCATCAATCCCGTCGATCACACCGATACTAGAAGGTTTACATCTCACCCCTAGTGCTCAATAGGATCGAATCACTAAATTGACTTAGTTTAACAACCGAAATCGTGGGGAAGAACAGACTGCTAATGGATGGTCTCAGAGGTCACATTTAAGTGACATGTCCCATACACTTCGAGGCACCAAGACAATCGCAACTGTCAAGGTCTGCACACGATCGCAACCGTGAAATAATATTAATTGCCAAGATATCTGAAAGGAAGTAAAGCTGATCAAGCTCCTGTCAATATATGCGCATATACCCACTCCACAACTCCTCGGAACACGCAGCTCCTTAGTGGCAGTTGGTCGACTACTATCCTAACGACAATCCCTCCACACGCAGCTTTGGGATGTACTGTCCATACTCATATAGCATAAGCTCTCTGAGCAATCTCCCGTCACGTCGATCCCTAAACCGTACCAAGATAGCGCCCAACACGCAAAACAAATGACTCATATATGTCTAATAGATACGATGTTACATAGATATACTGACCGACCGGAATATTACCAATACATTGGTATCTGGCTCAGAGGTCCCATTCAAGGGGCATACCCAAGATAACCAAAATTAGCATACTGACTCAGAGGTCCCGTTCAAGTAAATAATATCGGACCTATAAAATCCTGCAGGTCCTAGTCCATACTAACTCATAAGTGCATTAACTCTATTAGAGTTTCATAGGTATTAATCTTAATCGAGTAGTTTTCGCATTTGAGATTTGGTACATTTTCTTCCATTAATAGATTAGAAACATAATTCATTATTTCTAGTTCATTATTCGAGAATTAATATTTCTAGGTATTTTATTCTAAGTATAAATTTACTTTGACTTAGTAACTTTTGACTAATTAATTAGTCAATGGTTAACCAAGGTCATCATAGTCAACTCACAGCTTAACTAATATTTTAATTAGTCAAGGCATGACTAGAGACAAGTCCCTAAGTGAGTATTTAATATTTCACTGATGTCCTTATATTATAATACGGATTTACTCAATAATTCGATGGTAAAATGAGTGTTTTAAACTTAAAACTTTCAAAGACATTTTAGTCCAATATTTTACTAAATTCAATAAGATCGTTAGAATCATCTTTAGACCTTGTTAAAGTCCTGAAAAGTCTTTTCAAAAATAGTCTTTGAGATAAGATACAATTAAGGTTTTAAAACAATTTTACTTTAAATCACTAAGTAAGGTGGTTTAAATCATAAAATGAATATTTTTATAAAAATATTTAAACATATATTTTTGTATTCTCCTTTATGTATTGAAATTGAAATCATTTTATGGTTATAATCTAAATTCTTATTTTAATAATAAAAAAAAGTATTAAACTCGTATTAAACTATGAAATCAGTTTTTGTTTATTTTTGAAACTTGATCAAAACTTAATATTTTTCAACGAAACTTTGCATGCTGGTTACTAATAAACTAAGTGAACTCCTGTAATTATTTCATAATTTTTAAAAGAAAATATAATTTACTGAATTTCGTACATTAGTAATACTTTAATAAATCCTATAAAATAGAAGAAAAATCGTATCGATGCAAGGTCAGAGCCTAAAAATCCTATAAATCATTAAGTACAACATATTAAAATTTCAAATTCATGCAATGTATGAAACAGAACGAGCATAATAAACAAGTTTCGGTATTTTCATAAAAGTTAACATACACATATCATTTTCCATTTTGACCTTGTTTTAGTGGATCTAACATGTGAGTATCTACTAAGTATTTTATATCTTTAGGTATATTTTTCATGTGAGGTGATAACACAAATAGTAGGAACACACATATATTAAAGACATGTACACTTCTCATGATAACTTATTATAGGCTATTATTCATGATGATCATTGCATGTAGCAAATAAATCTTATATTATCCTAATTACATACTTGTTAGAATAACCTATTCTACCGAGATTTGTTTATTCGCCTCCTAACTAAATTACTAGTCTTCTACAATTACGAGGCAAAGGAATTAGGTTAGGTTACCTTAGAGATTTTCCGGGTCTTGGATATAATCAAATATGCTCAAATAATCAACTAACTCATCCTCCCTCTTATATTTTTGGTTTCATGACAAGAATGAAAACAATAAACAAGTTAGTAATAGCTTACATAATTAATTAAGTTCTTTATAATTAAAGAAGTGTTTAGAAAAGAAGAGATCAAAATTATACAAGTTGAACTTAGGATTTGAAGTTACAGAAAGATGAGTCTAAGTAATGTTGGATGAAGTTTTGAACAAGTGAGGATGAATGCTAAATGAAGTAGAAAAATTGTGAGTAAATATGAAGACAACCCCCTTTCATTTATGCTCAAAGTTTACGTAATATTTGAACATTCAAAGCTGAAATTTTCATTACAAAGGTTCACTCTGATGGACAAGTGAAAGATGATGAAAAGCATTAACAATGACAATATGACAATGTGTAAGAAAAATGTAAGAGACATGTTACTCTTGTCTTGGGGTAAAAGTGAGTAAAGAATCAGCCACTTTTACTCAATAGTAGAGGACGGGTGAATATATTTTTGTTGGTTTTATAGGAACAAGTGTAAGAGTAGTTTGAGTGTACATAATAGATCTTATTAAGGCAAGAGCAACAACCGAGCAGGTCTGAAATTTTGGGATGATTAATGGCAACTGAAAGTATTACCATTGCGTCGGGCTCGGAAAAATAATAAACTTAGGCTTTTGTTTCGCCTTAATCGGAGTTCGAATGAGGAATTATAGGCCAAAATACGAAGCCAGATTAAAGTTACGCGGGAATGAAAAGTCGTAACTTACAATGATTGTTTCGAAAGCTACAAAGGGTATTAGATGAAATTTCAAGTTTCTCTTCTAAAATTATACTGTAATATTTAAGAGACTAATTATTCCGTACTCGGGCAAAGCTATATAAATAAACTATTAAAATTTACGGGGTGTTACAGTACATCCCCCTTAAAAGAATTTCGTCCTCGAAATTACTGATAGGTATAGGTACGCAATCTAATTAGGTAGCTCGGGGCATTTCTTGCGTATGGACTCTTTGGTCTCCCAAGTAGTATGAGGTATTTGCAATCTAAAAAAATAAATAAAGGGTTTTCACAAAAAGGTCAATAATTATCGCGACAAGTTTGAAACAGCGGGAGAGGGTGATGAAAATTGGCATTTGCAAAAGTTTCACAATTTCGATGACAAGGTGACTTGTAATAGGTGAAACACAGGTATAGTAATGAAGTTCAACGAAAAATGATGGACAATTAAGGGAAAACGAGACGATGGGTCTTATGAATAGGATAAGGTTACAGTTTGAGCATCGTCCACTTTTCTCCCTTTACTATTCCCAACGGATCTCTATAATACTCTACTACCCCTTTTCCAACGGCATTGCTACAGTAATCCACTCTCTATATATATAATAAAACACTCAAATTCAAATCATCTTACTCACTTAATTCCCTCTTATCTCAACATCCTCCAAAATTCCAATTATTTCAGGTACAATATCTCCGATTATGGTTGTTCCATACGACGAGCTCAATGAGTCGATTAAGAAATCTCTTGACGAAGTGAAGACTTTGCTCAGCTTGCTAATGGTTCTATTTGTTGTTATGATTGCTTTCTTTGTAATGCTGGTAGTCAACCTATGTTAAGAGCTTAATTAATAAATAAGATTAAATAAGAAACGATATCGTTTTTTTTTTTTTTTTTTTCATAATCGAACCTTAGATCTCTGATTTGACACCCTTGTCTCAAACCACTTCGGCTGCATTCCCAAGACGATATTCTTCTCGCATAAATTCATAATATCATTTGTGTGACAACACTATCGGCACACTCAAATGGGTACTTTGCACGATAATTCGATATCATTTCACTATATCCCAAATTCACTGTAGACTGCTTGCTCATAGATTCGTCAAGAAGAGTATCACTCTAACACTTCAATATCATATTACTTAACACTTTAATCACTAACTATTTCACTCGCTATAAATTCCAACATTTAATGGTTACGCTTCTAATGCCTCTATTATCAATTTATTCACATATATCATCACATGATCTACTAGACTCAAATGATCGATTATCTTTAAAATTACGAATGTACAACTACCGAATTCTCATTAACTACCTCATAATGACATCATCCTTCAATAGAAGAGTAAGCTTACTAGGGAATTATTCTTTTAACCCAATTAGCCACGTTAACAACACATGTCCTCAATAACGGCTTTGCATATATTTTAAATTTAAAATGCGAATATCAAGACCAATAATTGAGTAAGCTCATATATCTCTCAAAAGGCTTCCACATCAAGCTAGACCTATAACAATTGTCATGACGTTTTGGACTCAATACCGCTCAGCTGTCTCCAAGCTGGGACTTGAATTCCGACCACAAATCTGTCATAAGTTCAAACGGTCTTATTTTCGAATCCACGGATTATTCCTAAGTCATTAGTCCTTTTATAAATAGATAATGATTCATGTCGAATATCCCATAACTCTATTTTCTTCTTAATTCCCTTCCCTGAATCTAATATCTTTAAACAAATGCCTCATACCAATGATGTCAATCTAACTAGGCACTATGAGAATAAGATTGGAGACATAGTTCGCCAAATTCCTCAGTTTTTCATCCGACTGAAAGTAGTTCTCACCGAAGAAGCTATTGGGAATTTATTAAGCCAAACTCCGGTGCTAAGTCTTCTAGGAAAAATTTTTATGGGAAGGTCCCGATCCACATTTGTCTCCAATAACTCCAGCTGAAAAAGTTACAAGGGGTAAGTCTGACTCTCTCATGATTTAATTGTAAAATTAATTAATACCAAGTTAATAAACTTAAACCCTTTTCCTATTTCAGAAATTATTGAGAGGAAGAATGAAGAATTAAAACAACTAAAAAATGAGGTTGTTGAAGTATGCAAGCGACTTCAGATAGTCGTGAATTGGGTGCCTGCGGTTGATTTGCTCACTGGGAGGGGAAAAATATTCGTCGGGCCATATGAGGATACTAAGCTTCTCGATATATACACCGATCGAATGATGGAGGAGGCTGAGGAAGAAGCAATGCACGTGGCCTCGCCATCCTCAGAGGACAGTTGTAACATCGGGGCTACATTTTATTAAGGTTAAAACTTGATAAATAGAAGTATCATGCTAAATCGCAGGATGTAGCACTTGATATTCCCTCTTATTGATGTTTACCGTTAAGTCCATTAAAGTAATGTTACCAAGGGATCCTTAATTAAATTTTTCCATAATAGTACTTCTCTCACTATTACAACTTATGCTCAAACACAACCAATTAAGTCTCAAACTGGTATACAATTTTATGCAATAACTCCATTAAATCTTAAACATCCACAATAATTGTGAGATAATATATCATGCCAGGGATGATCTTAAAATGGTTAATACTTTATACTTTTACTATAAGAAATTTGGTCACTAGATTTATGGCTTTCCTAATACCAATGTTGATTTCACACAATTTAAGACAACTAATATTTCAAAGATATACTACTATTTGCTCCACCGGTTATCCAATTGAAAGTCTCATTTCACTAGCCTCCTGAACAAGTTACTATACACTAGCCAATAACTACATATCCTCATACCGTGTCATTCTGAATTTGTACTAAATCTTCCAGGCTTAAAGGAGCCTTGATTCCCCTATATAAAGGCTTTCGGTTACTCTATAATTTTCACATCTCTCTCTTATTTTTTCCATTTAACCCTAAAATATGCCTCGCAAAACTGCCCTCGAAAAGGTTAGGTCTTATGAAGAAAAGATTAATGATATTGTTAGTGAACTTCCGGAGTTCTTTTCTCGCTTGAAGTTAGTTCTTGTCGATGCCCTAATCAATAGGTTATTAAACTTTGGTCCTGCATTAACTCTTATCGAAAGCATCGTAGAAGGAGGTATTGATCTGTGCCTCTCTCCGGTGGCTTTGGCTGAAGACATCACGGGAGGTAAGCCATTCTACAAAAATATTTAAATGCTGTTATGCCATCCTATTATCTGACGCTCGCTTCTCGAACTTGTTTTAGAAACTGTTCGAAGAAAACGCGAAGAGCTGAAGCAACTGGAAGGCGAAGTGGAAGAGCTCTTCAAGCGTCTTGAAATGGTGATCAAGTGGACCGCCTTGGTAGATCTATGTCTTGGTGAAGGAAGGATCTTTGTTGGTCCATTTGAACCAACTCTACTCTTAGATGAATATATTGACCACTTTTTAGTAGACGTCTTTGCGAGTACCGCGTCTTCGTCTTCTTT
The DNA here is from genome assembly GCA_022085475.1 of Heliosperma pusillum. NCBI lineage: Eukaryota > Viridiplantae > Streptophyta > Magnoliopsida > Caryophyllales > Caryophyllaceae > Heliosperma > Heliosperma pusillum. The sequence continues at coordinate 493,007 of JAIUZE010000117.1, forward strand.
TGAGACCTCCTCATAATAAAGTGATTCGTCCACTAGGGTTACCTTGAGAAGAAGAGTTAGTCTGAATGGTGCCCATGAATGGATTCTAATATTTATCGTTATTAATACTATTGACATGAGTTCTTTTTGCAGTAAGTGCGTTCTAATAGAAATGAGGGAAAAATAGAAAAGTTAATACTACCTATTATTGTATTAGCAATAGAAATAACACATTACAATTAACACGCAAGCAAAAATAAAAGGTAATGTACTAAGTCTAAGGTTGGTCACTACATACTACCCATGTTAATTATTCTACCCCGACAATTTATTAGACAATTCTAAAGTGTTTCTAAGTATACCTCTCATATTAGTGATCTCAGAGTTCTAGTTATTATATTTTATTTGACTTAAAAGTCATGAGTCCCGGATACGCCCTCGATAGGTGAAATAATAATGTATCGCACAATTATTATTCACGGTCTCAAGGATTACCCACTTTATTATTATTATTTATAATCATAGGATTACCCACTTTATTATTTTTCCAATGTGGGAATATTCTATTATTCATATGTAATATTTTTCGCACATCTACATTATTTTCCAATGTGGGACAAATAATAGTTCTGAATTTAACTTTTATTTAAAGAGTTTCTAAAAAATTGAAAAGTTGATAATATTATTAGAAAAATAATTAATTTAAAAAATATAATCAAAATTTAAGAGTTTAACTATAACTTGGAAAGTATATGTATGAATAAAAGTTGATAATATTAAAATTCAATCTTTATATAATATAATATATTTTATTTAATATTTAATTAGCCTAATAAAATTTTGTGTAAGGTAGTTTTATCAATAAAAAATAAAATAGTGTTTTGAAATAGTTGGAGACTCTCTCGTTGCCTGAAAAAAGCCTCTTTTATATATATATACTAGATTTCATGCCCGTGCGATACACGGGTCTACAATAATGTCATTTTAAAAAAAAAACAAATTATAACAATTAACTTATATAGTTTGACCTTTTAACTTATTACGAAGTAACTTTTAATTACGTATGAAGTTTAAGCCTTAACTTATTAACTTTTAACAATATAATATTAACATGAATTAAATTTTCATTTAATTAATTATTTTATATCCTGATAATATAATCAAATTTTATCATAAGTGATTAAATTTTATGAATTCGACTTTTTTTGAAATGATATTCTTTTATTTAATAAAAATTAATTAGTCTGCTTTCACTCTCGCTTAACCTTTTCACTCAATTTACCTTGCGACCCAAATAAGTAGAATACAGAGCCTCCACGAGCACCCATCTCCTTACTATCATCTCTTATGATCCCTTCGAAAAATATTGATAAATTGATTCAACTTCTACTTTAACTATATTTTACCAACCTTGCAATGACTCACGTTATGTTTTATCCATATTATGACCAGAAAAGTATTAGCTTGACACTCTAGTTCATATCATTTAATAGGTTTATTTATGTTTTGTTTTATACATTGACAAAAAATGACCCAAGTTACTTAAGAATTAAGCTTTGTTGACAAAATTTAAATTATTATATATTACTCCCTCTGTCCCGGTCATTTGTTTACCTTTGGTTTTGGCATAATTTATTAAGGAAATGGTAGAGGACCATTTGTGGTTGTACTTGGTGGATAACAAGTGGACAATAGTCACATTAGATGATCAAATTACTCATAAACTACCATTCTAATATAGAAAGAAGGTAAATAAATGAATAAGACACAAAATGAAAATGGTAAACAAATGACCGGGACGGAGGGAGTATATTAGTAGTTAGTTTTATAGTTTGTGCGTGGTTGTATACTATGCTTAAAAAACAATAATTAAAAAAATAGAAAATGTTGTAAAATGAACTCATATATTGATTGCAAAATCTATCTACAGTAGATATTAAATGACCTCTAAATAATGTACAATAATTATTTAATCTTTTGGAGCTTACATACAATCTATTAAATAAAAGTAGATTTATCTCACACTCACAGTATACTTCCCCATATAAGTATCTTATACAATCCAAGGAGTGTTACTCTCACATATATTTATTTTAATATTATATTATAACATTCCTGATCGGGTTAATGGTCTATTTATATGCTAACTATTAACTCAACTAACTTGTGACAATAGAATAACTAATTGTCATATACATATCAGTTTCATACGATCCTAGCAAAGTTCAATATATGATTGGAAAAGTTTATCTCATAGAGTCCTACACAGTTTATTTACCATTTTTTCATCAATTTGTAATTAGTTTCCCCTAAATTTATTGAGAGACAATCTTTTAAAATATAGTATCTCTTAAAAGTTTACAATACCGTAAAAGTTGGAGTCTTTCTTAGCAAAATACTTCATACCATGCTTATTAATTGTTAAATATAGCAATAATGTACGTGCATGAATTTCGTAGAAATTAGTAATTAGTTGGTTTTTTGAAGTTTGACTTCTGGTTCTAAAATTTGTGTCTCATTATACTCATTCTTATCTATGATTCATTTCTATCCTACTATATTATATTGCTATTTTACAAAAGTTCAATTCATTAAAATATTGATAAAAAATCAATTTGATAATGCTTATATTGTTATGATAGTCATCAATTTGATTATGTTGCCAGTAGCACACATACAATGACGTAGATAATTTGAGAGTTTATTTATATACAAATATTTTAATGTAGTAGATTTACAATATATGTTTTGTTGTGTTTAGTAGAATTATTATATAACATTCCTTATCAGAAGTTGCAACTAATATTTTTAATGGAAGAAGTTTTAAATTTTTTAAAATGATTATTAAATAACGAAGTCCAAAAAATTAGGGAAAAAATATCACAATAAATATCCTAAATTATTGAAGCTGACAATCTTTTCAAAAAAGGACATTTAATAAAATACGGAATTTACTCTAATGTCCTTTTAACCTCAAACCTAATCAAATTAACTCTTACTTCTAATTACTTCTTAAAAGCTAGTTTAATTGCTTAAATAATCTTAAATACTAATCAATGAAAATCAATTGCTAATACTGTTTGTTGCAATTTTTTATCAATCATTAAGATCTCGATCGATCAATGTTAAGTAAAGAAATCAACCATGGACCTGTGAATGTAGTTATGTACTTATGTAGGTGGTGGTACTGTGGGCTTGTGGCTAGATTCTACGGCAAATAAGTCTGTAACACAAAATCTCCCGTCATCCTTAATTAATGTATCCTTTCTCATAAGTAATGTCATTATACGAAGTATTACGAATGGAACCTACACATAAGGGATTAATGGCAGACAGAATCTAAATAGACATTGGAAAATTATCAAAACCTAAAAAAAATCATGGATACATTGTAAGAGGTTTCATATAAATATAACGTATTATGAATTACGTGAGTTGAAAAATCTTACTGCAAGTAATCAACAAGCCATATAAATCAAGTAGAATTGAACTCTTTAAGCCATATTAATCAAGTAAAATTGAGTTCTTTGTCATTCTATAGTACCTACAAAACAAAATCAAGTTTTACATAATTAGATAAACAAAAATAAGAAGAAAAATAACAGCTAACACGCATGATTGACGAAATAATAGAGGCATGGAAGAATTATATATACCCATTTAGGTAAAATGAAACATTAATGCTACTCTATGTTAAAATTCAAAAGCGACCTTACCGAATAATTTATCGAACGTAGTATCTTCATCAGAATCATACAGAGTAATATATGTTAACCTACACATAAAATAGATAAGACTTGTCAGAAAATCATTAGTGATTCAAAGCAAAAACAACGTATTTGTAGACTAATGCTACAATAAGATTTAAACACAACCGCAAGATTCAAATAAATAAACACAACAAAAGTAAGAAACATAAATAAAAACAATATAACGTGAAGTGGTGATTATTAATTTTTGAATGAAAATACATGTATATATATAAAAACATATTAACGTAATAGTGTTTGTTTAGGTTTCTGTACATTAATTTTATCCAATCTAACTTTCATGGTAGAATTTTATAATCTTCGGATTTAATTATATTATTAGGTGTTGTAGTGCATCACCATTTTTGTGAGAACATGGAAATATGGAATAGTTGTATATCACATTCCGTATTTTATAGGTTGTAGGATACATCCAATTTTTTATATGCTAATTTTGCGTACAATGGAAATACATGAATTTATTTATATGGGTAGTTTGTATAATTTATAATGCTGAAGTGTTTTCGAAAAGTTGGAGACTCTATAATCGCTCGAAAAAAGCTTCCTTTAATAATAAGATAGATATTGATATTGATTATTTATTTAGTATGCAGCCTTGATTCAATGGTTTATATGTGAGGTAAAATTGCAGCTTTTGTTTTAGTGGGACAAAATTTCTAATATATGAGAAAAGGGAATTTTATGCATAAGTTTTGCAACTTTTATATATAGTAATCTCTTCTCTTTTGAATAAAAAACGACGATTTTTTCCGAGTTAAAGAGTAGAGTAGATAAACAATAAACAAGAATTATGACTGTGAAATCATAATTAAGAGTAGAGTAGATAAACAATACGCGTTTTTAATACAAAATTTACTTTAAAAAATAAAAATAGTTAGTTTGAACTAATGAGTGTGACTACCTAGAAATTATGGTTAAACCAACTACTCATCTCTTCTTTCCTTAGTTTGTAATCTGCTGCATCAGAAATAACTTCGTAGAAAACTTTAGTAGATTACAACATCGTAGTCCTAATGACAGAGTTGCTCCGACATTGAAAAACGTTTTTCATAGATCAGTGTTTGCCCTCTCAATATCGAATGCTATGTTACTAAAAATGGAGCGTGGGTGTTGAACATACGTAAATATCACTAAATATCACCTTATCATACTCACCTTGCTAAAACGGAAATACAAGTACAACAACGCGTCTTATGAACAAGTATATAGAAGTATAAGTTAGGAAGTTGAAACCATCGACATCATAAGGTGTAAGCGTCAAGCGCAGATTTCATACCCATACAGTTAAGTGTCGTATAGAACATAAAATGCCCCAAAAGTGGCGAGTTAAAGTAAGATAAATCTTATGATAAATGTCGCAAATTATACATGTAAGGTATTCGGATACAGAATCACATTGTTCGGGATAAACAGCAGAGATACAGTTAAGGAAGAATGAAACACTGCAAGAACCATGTACAATTGAAATGAATACATTAACTTTCAGTATCAAATCCTATATTCCAAAACCCCTCGGGGGTCATTGGAGGAACATATCGATACCTGTGCCGTGAAACACCATCATGATGTTCACATCGAAGATTATGTTTGTTAATTTCTCCTTCTTTGCCCTCACCATCACCATGCACAGCATCATAAAACTTTTTACACTGTTTACATTCAATTCCATTCAGATTTTCTCTCTCGGCTTTTTTCCTGACAGGCTCCACAAATTTGAAGTCTTTTGGGCCAACCTTCTGTGCCTTCTGTACCTGCTTATCTGGACCAGGTCTAGGTCGTGTGTCTTGTGTTTCATCATCAGAGCTATCAGGAATCGCCTCTTTGGAATTAAGGGTTGGAGCATTCTGTTGATTATCCTGCACGGCCTTGATTAGGTTTCCTCTAATGTTGTCGTAAGGAGTATCAAGAAAATCATCATGTGGGTCGGCCCCACCAGGGCTTTGACGAGAGCGAGTCTCTCTCCAGCCAGATGCAGGGCGCTTTGTGCCAGCTGACGAGCCCGGAACTTTTTTGGTGGTCCAATTTGTTCGAACAGGAGATGTAGAACCAGGTGGAGAGTGGGAGTTTGCCATTTGATTTAGTTGGCCACTTAGTTCATCGTCTGAGTTCTCCATAGAATCAACTTCTTTCTTTACTTTGCTTAGTTCAGCACCTAATACATTCCTCACAGGATTTTTAATATTGATTTCTGCATTACATGGTCAACTGTCAGAGACATATTCTAAATCTTTTTTTTTCTAAGAAATCAGAAATCGTGCTGATGGACATAATAAACTTGGCAAATGAAAAAAGGGAAATGTATTAATGGTCAGTGATAAATGACTACAAGCAACATTACCACCCTATCTCAAGGGGTCTCTAGCAAATTGAGGGTAAGGGGGGTCGGATATACGCAGCCTTGCCTTTGTGTTAACAATCTAGAGAGGTTGTTTTCAGATGACCCACAATAAATTAGTGTCGAGAATTGGATGTTAATGCATGTCACTCACCGATAAAAGAATTGCAACCAGTTTAGTGAGACAATTGAGCTTAAATCTATCATAGTTCATATCAATGATGAATGAAAAGAAAGTTAGACGACACTGATGAAACATCAGTGAAACTGATGACTATCTTTACAAATGCAGGGAAATGAAAACCATCAGATGTTCATGTTCAGTCATTAGCGATATTAAAGTTAAATTATGCAATTAAACATCAGTGACAGTTTCTTGCAGCGACTCTTACCAGGTGGTGCAGAAGTTTTGTTATCATTGCTCAAGTTCTCACTTCCCTCTTCTTCCTTTATCTGAAGCAGCATCCCATCAGTGGTAAGACCTACTTTCCTAAGAAGGAAGTTTTGCTGGGATTTAAGCTTTTTATATGCAGCGACAACATCTCTTCGTTTCTGAGATTCTATTGATAATTCTGCGTTTTTAAGTTCAAGCTGTTTGGCCAAAACGTTAACATTGGGCATCAAGCTAATCTCGCTTCTGGGCTTATCACGACATTCTTCAAGTTTGTTTTCCAAATTACTGATTCTAGACAGAAGAACTTGCTTCTCTCTCTCAAATGCACTCAGTAGCTGTTCCTTCTTTGTCAACTCAGTCTCGTTTCTGTTGACTTGTTCAAGTAATTGTTCTTGCAAATGAGTCACCTCCTGTAATTCAATAGTTTTTCTCCTAAGCTCGTTTCGTAGACCACTTAGACACGCTTCCATTTTTTCCAGCTGCATTGCAAGTTGTTTCTTTTCTTTCTCAAAATTACTGACCATTTGTTCATGGTTGGAAATGGTCAGTGTTTGTGAATCAATCTTCCGAGTCAAGTCCTTTTCCAACTTTTTACCCTTATTATCCTCTTCGATCTTTTCCTGAAGGTCTTTGCTGAGAGTCATGACCTTTTCCTCCTGTTCTCTGAACTTTTCAAGGAGGGAGTTTATTTTCTCTTCTTTTTCTTTCAACTGCTTTTCATTGCTTATAATGAAAGATGACTTCGACTCAACAAGTTCAACCAACTTAGCATGAAACCGCAATCCTTCATCAACCTCTTTTGTCTTTGTGGCCAACATTTCCTCCGACACAGCAACTCTTTCGAGTAGCTTCAAGTTCTCGGTTTGGGCAGCTTTGCATTCTTCAACAGCTTGTTCCTTCTCAACAGAAATGTCATTCAGTTGATTCATGAGGTCACTGACTCGTCCTCTCCACTCATCTTCGGCAACTGCCCTTGCTTCAGAATACAACTTCTCTGCGCATTTTGAGTTCTTCTGAAAATTGGGGTAAAGCTGACTACAAAAGATATACTCAACCTGCGAAAGTCTATCTTTGGCTTCTTGTATGCTAGCCACTAGAATAGTGCTCAGCCCTGAGACGTACTTTGTGTCACTGCCCTCCACAGGAAGGCCCATTTCCGGACTCTTCTCCGAGTTCAAATAATTACATTGCATATCTCCGCGTTTAAAAAAGAGGAATACCACTCATTCCTAGATACCTACAAAAATGGCACACTCACCTCATCAATACTAACCTTGTTCAACCAAAAAATGCTACGTCTTAAATACGTGCCAAGAAGTTTCACCATATAAGATTAAGGTCCAAAAGAATAGCGTGATCTGAATACAAAATTATGCATCTTATCGTGCCCACAATACTGATAATAGTCACTTCACATTCAATGATTACAAATCTTCATTACAGAAATGGTCCGTGTTACAAAAATCAGGCGTTAATAGGAGTAATCTATAATTCTATATACCTCAAAAACTATAAGAAAACTCATATACAACAATTAGTAAGCATATATAACGGATGTTATATAATACACTCATATATCTTACTTATCACACTGGTGTGGCCAGAAGTGCTAGCAGGGAACAAACGCCCCGTCTCAACAACGGGAAATTTAAGATTTTCAATTGAACTTTTCGCTTAATCACTAGGTTATGACTTATGATATTCCATTATAAAATCGGCCCATTCACCCCTCTAAAGGCAAATGCAACCTCGTCCTCGGCCTTATCTAATAAATTCATCAGAATTGAGGCGGTATAGCGACTAAAACCCGAGATCGACACTGGTACTCAAATATCTTTCTATCTAGCTAATCCAAAGTTCACTACATTTTCACACCATCAGTTTTTTCGACTAATTAACATTAATCAACAACAATTAAGTAATAATCAAGCATAAATCAATAAAATTAGGATCAAACTTGGGAAATGCATTTAAGTAATACAACTGCGTCACTGAAATACTTGAAAACAACAATACATTGATAAAAGCAGGAGAAAGAGAAAATGTTATATGATTGAAGTTGTTAGAAGAGATGGATTAAGGAAATACCAAGTTTTCAAATGCCGAAACTCGCAATGTATAGATTTAATTCTTCAATTTGGGGGTTTTCAAATGTCTAGGGTTTGCTTGTAATTTAATCTGGGTTTTCGAGGGAAGAGAATGAGAGCGCGAAGAGTCAATTGAAGTAAGAATCAAGTCAACAAAACAAAATTCGTTGACTACGGAGTAAGCAACTAATAAAACTGTGTTGTAAACTTGATTTCTCATATTCTCAAATTGGGCGGAAATGTGACTATTTTTATGATGATATGTACCGTAGTCATTATCTGACAAAGAAAAATTAGTGAATTGTTCTTCTTCTTTTTTATGGAAAACTAGTTGTTGGTCCGCGCGCTCTCGCGCGCGGTCCTCCAATTCCGTCACTTAGGTTTACATGTCAACTTAAACGCTAAATTTGAATGATGAATTAAATTACATATCACACAATTTCTAATAACGCTTTGTCCTCATTGTTAAAGAAACAGTATCTGTTTTGTAACAAATTTGCGAAACATGTGTAATAATCTGTTTTTCTCATTTTGCAATCGTTGTTTTTCTTCCTTTTAAATAATTTATCCAACTTAATTTAAAAACTTATCACATGTGTTGAAAAATATTTCTCAGCTTTAAACTTTTAGGGTGATAGAAAGTAGACAATATACAAAGTTGTTAAAGCTCTTACATCTCTTCTTTCCACCTCCTTATCCCATTCGGTGTAGAGTTAGTGGATTATACATCAGATGTATTATCTCCATTTAAAGAGGTCAAAAACTTTATTACCTTGCTCAAAATCTTTTCTTAGCGGACAGAATTTATACATCTCGATTTTTTTTTGCGATGCTCAGAAAGTCTACTTGCTAGCATACTTGAAATCTAAAGGAATAAAATTATACAGCTCAAAAACTTTATTACTACGATGCTTAAAAAAGTCTTATAATTTGCGATTCACAAGATTAAACACAAAAAACTTTATTAGAATACTCGCAACTTTTTAAGGCGGAAATTTCTATACAACTCAATAAGAACTTAAGTGGAATACCCGTAGTTTTTTTTAGATGCGGATGAGTAAAAAAAACAACCTTTGCTACGCTACTCGAAATCTGTTTTCAAAGATAAAAGAACTATACAGCTAAAAAAAATTTACTATCATACTCAAAAACTTTTTCTTAATAGATACAATAATACATAAATCTTGTTTCTTAGCGGATATAATTATACAAAATTTTCATTAAAATACTCGTAAGTCGTAAATTTTTTAAACTCAAAATTTAAAAGTTCAAAAAGTTTATTTTCATACTCATGAATTTTATACCTACGCTCAAAAGTTAATATTTTATGCTAAAAATGTATTTATTTGCTCAGAAAGTAAAAGTCTACTTTGATGTACAATCATTTTTCCCTTTGGTGTGATTAAAAGATGATACAAGTGTAATATTGTCGTTTCTATATAATCTACTCTCTTCTGTATAATCAACTGGCCTTATTCTCCATGGTGTTATTTTTTGGCTCCTTTATTTTACACGGCACGTTAATGGCCTTTTCTCTTTTGCTATCTTGCGCTCCGAGTTAGCGCTCCCAGTTATATCGATGTTGAATCTTTACTTGCTTTAACATTTGAATTCTCAAGCTCCTCGGGAAGGTTGTATCATTGTTTCCGATGTATTATTCCTGTTTCCATAAGAAGTGTTGTGTTAGTCAGTCATATTTACGAGACTATTTTTGTGGGAGATCAGTTCCAGAAAATGTATGAGTACACGAAAACATGGCTTTGATGCTATTGGAATTTTCACCCAAATTTTAAGTAACAACACTAAATAACCTTGCATTCTAACCAGTTGAGCTCCTTGACCAATATGAGAATTTGTGTTTTAAGGGTGATGGGGATTTATAATTCCAAAGATGAGTGTTTGATTTTTTTTAGTTTAAACTCGTCTCCAAATATTTCCAAACAGTAGTGCGTTTATTGATAACTTACTACATTAGCGTCCAACCAAGAACTTACTCAACATATCTACGTAAAAATATACCTGCATCACCATAACTTGACTAACTAACCAGAAACTTGACTAACTAACCAGAAACATTGTGCGCAACTCATCTTAGAATGAAGGGTTTTGATTTGGCTGTAACATTTTAATGCAAGGGCTTGCCAGAAATCATGAGAAGATAACAACTGTTCCATCTCATCTCTAACTTGACTCAATATTTCGTGCACGTATCATCGTTCCACCAGTCTTTAACTATGACACTTTGACGTTGTTCCATTGGTCACTTAACTATGACTTCACACTTTCCTGGATATGCCTTAACCTCTCCCTTTTCCTCCTCATTCCTCACCAAAACAAGTAGGGACTCTCTATCACTCACTCCTTCCTTTTCCCCTTCCCTCCCAACCTACATTGTATAATTCTCTCAATAAAATGCAGGAACATTGAATTTGATCCGGGAACAGCTGAACATGTTGTGGTGATGCGATAGATATAAAATTTGTCTCATATAAGCAAGAATCAATGAGTGGTACTGGTACACCACACATGCAAAGAACGACGCTCTACCTCCTTTTCTCATCCCACCCCCTATCTCTATCCCCCTACCTCCTCAATATGAACAAAACCAAACCAGACGTCTCTCTTCCTTCCACCATCTGCCTCTCACCCTATCCTTCCCCCTCACATTTTGTACAAAATAAAACATCTCTCTTTCGTATCTCAATCTGATAAAAAACCAAGTAGAGACTATCCCTCCCTCCTTCTATCCTTAATATCTGCCTGTCTCCCACTCTCTTCCTCTTCCCCACCAGCCCATGCATCCCTCCCCCTTCACCCCTCTGAATCTGTACAAAACTAAGCATACTACCCCTCCCTTCCTCCCCTCAACATAACTAATAAACAATACCCAAAAAATAAAATTTAAAAAATATCAACTTAAGCCGTATTAGAGAAGGATGTAGATGATGAACTGTTTGTAGAGTGGAGCAAATTAAGGGGGAAAGAACAAAATAATAACAGAGGAGAAAAAGCAGGTTGAAAAAAATGAACAAAGTTGGTAGTACTCCTTAAGCCTGCTACTGGTTTTCTTAATTCCTTTCCATATTTTTCCTGCAATTGGAAGTCCCGAGTACGAAAGGCCTTTGAACATACTACTCTATACCTGTATACCTAGCCTATCTGTGCCTCGCCACATTGTTTACATTTATCTCAACTAAAAACTGCATTTCTGCTATACGAACATTGGAAAAAAGTTTTACATGAAATCCAATCCCATCTAACTTTCGTCAAATCAAACCCTATGAACCCTTCTGTAACAGCCTTATTTGAAATTCAACTATTAATTTGAGACTAAAGCAACATCATAAACACAAGCCCTTTCTTCCTACCCACAACATCACTCTTCTAAACCAGAAACCCTGATAACTCATGAATCCCTTGTCCAACAGTAATTGGATAGTCGACAAACAACCGGTAAAAAACAAGAACTAACAATTTCAGGGTCCTCATTTTGGAAGCTATGAAAAGGGAGTAGCAAGAAGACATTCAAGAACAGCTAATTTTCACACTCCAGTTCACTAACACGCCTAATTAACCACATAAAAACGAAGAAAATTCAAAGAAATGTTCTGAAAAAACAAAAAGAGCAAAGAACACCATCTTTAGAATACCTAATCAAACGCCATGGCCATATGCAAAGTTTTGGCGTCTGAAGTACCATCCTAGCGCGAGTCCAAACTATAATGCAAACTCCCTCCACCTTTTTTGTGTGCCACCGAGAAAAAAATCAGTTACCACATAAAACACTACCTAGGAGCCCAAGCACAAATACAAACATATACAAACCACATATCTCATATAACCCCACATTACCTCATAACAGGAGAAATAGCCTATGCTACTCTTCTGTCCTCCAAAACTTGCTGCTATATAATAACACCACCCACTCTACACTTCATCAAAGCAACAACAACAATAAACAACCCTTAAATGCTTCTAAAAAGTAGGTCCTTATCTGAGGTCACGTGGAACCAAACAAAAAAACCCAACCAAATAAAAATGAAAAGAACATACATATCAAGATGGGCCCTTGATCAGTTGCGAACCATTTTGTACTCGGTATGGTAGGTCTTAGGCCTTTATTTCACCTATCAAGATCAGTTAAACCCAATTATTCGACCTACCACTCAACTTTAGAACATTGTATAAACCAAAAACATTGCTATGTTACACAGAACATATTGAGCTGCTCTTAACAACCAACAATCAACCCAAACAAACTCAAGAACAAGACCATCTGAACAACCAATGAAAATATATAAATGCTAAGCCAAATAATGTTTGATTCTTGAGCCCTAAAGACATATCCAACATATATAATGAGAATTTTAGGTTACATGAACTATGTTATACTTTCTTTTATAAAAAATACTGGGAATTAACAATTCTGTTTTACAACTACTTCGTTCACTGTTTTTTATTTTGAATTTCATGATCAGTCACTTCTCTAATACCCAATCTGCTTTCCATTACCTTTCCCTTCTTGTCTTCCCTCCCTCAATCCCTGACCATCTATCCCTCCTTCTCCATTCCACTCGACCCGGAAAAAAAGAAGCATAAACGTCCACCCTTCCTTTCTCTCACCCTCTACCTCCACGCTAAAGTTATTGACTGTTAATAGTATGCCTTCACTAAGATAATTAACTGGCTTTCAATTACTCTTATCCTCCCTTGCAATTTCCACGATATGACACCCATTGTACATTGACATTCAATGTGTGTCAGTTAGTTCACTTTCATATTGTTTTATTTCATTTCCAAGAATGAAAACAAAGAAAATTATTGAATATAAAATCAAATTGTTGGTATTTTTCCTTAAGACAATAAACTGTCCATAATACACTGCCCCTGCCTTTCCTTCTAATTAAACCTCAAAACTAAAAGACAACCTTCTCTTTTCTTTCTCTCCGAGATTGAAAATCAAAATCCAAAACAACCGCTTTCAAGCTCATATCCGCATCTGTTGCATCTGAAACCACTGCTCTCCTTTCCTTCTTCCCACCCTCCATCCTCAATATGAAAAGAGTCAAACACATATACCATGCAAAGACTATCAATACCAATTCACAGTGAACATAACAACTTTTATATATATTCAGCCCAAATTTCAGTTGCTGCTCATAAGCAATTCCAAACACTGACATATTTTAACGGCGAATGAGACATTCCAGAACAAAGATTAAGTTCAATATGGAAAAATTCTAATCAGAAACTCCAACATGCGCTCTAGGGTGTAATCAGAAACAAAACAAGCAATTCAACAAACAACATAGAACAACCGATGCTGAATTTATTATTTCCCTTGAATATAATGGTAGACAGTTATGAATTATCCTACCCCCTCAAATTTATTTAAAACATAGAAAAAACTACCTAGCATTAAAAAAACATGAAAGAAACTCATCACTGATGGGTGAACCACACATGCAACTTGTTTTATACAAGCTATCAATGAGGGGGACACCACTGCACTACGAAACGACTGCATTCCCTTCCCTCATCCCCCATCTCTCCCTCCCTCTCAACCCGTAAAAAACTCAATCCAGAAGCTTTGCCTCTCTTTCAATCTCTCCCCTCTCCCTCTCACTCCCTCCCTCCCAATCTTAACCAAACCAAACAGAGACGAGCTATCCCTCCCTTCCTTTCTTCTCATCTCTCCCTCTCTCAATTTGAACAAACTAAGCACAGACGCTCTACCTCCTACCCTCCCTCTCTGGAAAAATATCAAGCAAAAATTGCCTCTGTCTCGTTTCCTTCTCTCCCTCCATCTTGATCCCAACAAAACCAAATAGAATAAAAGATTATTTGTCTTTCTCTCTCTCACACCATGCCTTCTCCCAGCCTAGATCGCCAATTAATAACAATCATATATCTTCAGCTGACATGAACAACAAACACAAACAGCTACAAATCAATAGAACCAACCCAAAACATAAAGTAAATACACCAAGAACATCATTGGAAAGTAAGCAAATAAAAGACAGTATGTTAAGTCAAGCAATATCCAGTATATTAGATCCAACCTAGGTTACACTTGCCTAATATTTGCAGCAATTTATATTAATCCTCCAATCCACAATCCTCCCAATCAATAAAATGATATACAAAGCCAGATTGCAGAACATGAACAATTCTAGAATCCAGATACAAGTAAAGGTGTAGATATCAGTCTAATAATACTAATGAAAATTTGTATTGAGAATCCGTGGATGAACAAAGGAAGCACTAAGTCACCATACCCGTTCTCTTACTTTATCAACAATAGCCCACTTACATCTCTCTAATTTGTCTGATCTTTGCTTGCTTTAAGCAGCCTTTGCCTGCAAAAAATGATTGGGATAAGACGATTGTAACCATAATCTCCACTCCTAATATGACAAAAAAAATCATTTGTGAGTTCGCGAGTACTTCAAAAAATTACGGTGGATTGAAAAAGGTAAGCTTATCATGAAATATGAACTAATTTCCAATCATATGCACTAATTTAAAAGAGTTCGGGTAAGAGGATAAGAAACAAGTTGAGTAGCTATAATATGCACCAATCATATGCACCAATCATATGCAATAACTATATTTATTTTAAGACAATATTAAGCTCCGTTACTTTTACTCAATGTCTTACTTTTTGAGAGTTTTAAAGGCTGAAGGCCTAGCTGCTCATTGTACAAAGCATTATCAAACAAAGAAAAAAAATGAATTATATTAAAGTTGAAACAAGAGGAAACAAATATTTTACACAACAAGATTAAAAATCCATATCTTGTATCACAACAAACAACTTTCTATTTTCAAAGGTGCATTGGAGGATGATTATAGTCAGTTAACTAATATGACCGTGGTTGAATGAATGTCGAAGTAGCCTGAGCCCAAGTCATTATAACTTATGTCAAAGTATCCTCGTTCAATATAGAAGTCGCCTCCTACATTAGAGAATTAACATAAAGAGTGACCATTCAAGCTTATACCAATAAGTCATGAGCTTAGCTTGAGAGCGTTAAATAGATCAGCAAATCGATGCCAATTAGTTTTGAGAGGCATATTTAGCTTACAACCTTGAACAAAATCAACAGAAATTCCTAAGCGTCTAATCATAATTCACAAAATTTAGCCTTAACCCACTGTGAATGCACACTCCCATAAGTTATCAGACTCTTCAATGCCACACGCCAATCAAAATGACAGTAGAATAATTCTACTTGCTGGAAGAAATATAACCACCAATTCACTATGTAGATTTCTTCAAAGGGTAGGGCTGCCCTTCAAATCCAGCCTCTAACACGCAAAATAAGCGGAAAAGGAGAAACATCACACAAGATTACAACTTCTCATCAGCTGTCATTCCTAGCTCGCTAGCCGCATGGCCATAAGACAAAATAATACACATTGGCCCAGTAGCAGTTCACCTTCATAAATATGGAAGGAAAATTTCTTTCAATTCATAATTAAATACACCATGTGAGGATGAGAAATAAAATTGAAATAAATATGAGCAACCCGAAAATATAACAAAGCAAGTCATAACGAACACCAAAAATATGACAAGGCAATTGACAATTGACAAATAAAGGCCTTGTTTGATGCACATCATATAATTGAACCCCAAAGATACGCACAAACTTAGAAAGTATCATGGAACTAAGACTTAACACGATTAAGTAACCAGCATGATGTCATTAGATAGGAGTATATGACAATATGGAGTCGTGTGTATTACAAAAACAAACAAAAAATCACCACAAATGAATAAAGTGGACGTAGTTGAGTTCAAACAAAGGACATTTACTCATATAATTGGGCATTCAACAAAAACCCTAACCATGCTCAGTTACCTTAACCCGAGATCAACACAAATAGCCAAATTGAACTGAATGATGATAAGCTAATAATAAAGAGCCAATATTGAGGACACCAGAAAAGTGTCTTGCTGAAAAAAGCCTGAACGAGATGCCATGATGGTATCAGGTATGGGATTAGACGGCGAAACAATAAGAGGGCCTGCTACAGAAGGGAAACAACGAAGGACTATTATTCGAAGAGCAAAGATAAATAGATGGCATCGATGAACACAAATACGCGATGAACTTACCCAATAAGGATGTCGATCCATCTGGGCTCCAAAAACAATCTCAATATAAACTCTAGGATATTGCATTAGACCTGCTACACCATGATATTGCATCAGACGTACCTATAGGCCATAAGCATTGTATAAAAAATCATGTTGCGATTAAAAAAACGTCCACATGAATATATTGATTAGCCTCAAGTGTAACCAGTCCGGTACTACGACCGTAGTTAAGATTAGTTGCCTCATCGGCCATCGTCATTTGAAAAGAGATGAAAACCAACAACCAAGAGAATAATAGTCCAAAGGGAGTAAAAAATATCATTCGTTAGAGCATACATTCAAACCAGTTTAGTGAAAAAACACAAAAGCAACATCAATGACACTAACCGTCTGTAATTCGAGTCCTGTTATCAGTTATCACGACTATATTAAATCACAAGTAATAGAGTAAATGAAAAGAGGTGAAGGTGAAGTAATTACTAAGACACGAATGATAGTATACACGTGAAAACCATGGCGCATACACCAACAAATGATCAGAGTAGTTCAAAAAGGAAGACTAATTCTAACCCTATCACAAGTAATCAGAACTTGCAGACAAAAGTAGTCGAATACGATAGCACAAACTTCAATCATCATCGTAAGCATCTATCATCATCATAATCGAAACTCGCCATCATCAGCACCAACAACTTCATTATCGTAGTTGTCGATCGCCGTCATCACGGTGAGAATTCTGAATAGAGAAAAGAGAAAAGGGTATGGTTAAAGCGTTCATTGACAAGGCATCTAAACGAAGCGCAGAAGCACATATACAAATAAATCAAACAAAAAAACTTAAATTTTAACAGGGAGGTTAATGAATGCCCAATCAAGTAAACAATTAACAACAAAGGTGACAATTCAAAGAAACAAATGCCATTTAATTGACCTTGGATATGGAGAGTCTTTAGTGGTGCCTTCCAAATCAATAAAAGTATACATTAATTAATCAAGTTATTATCAATATGATTAAAGAATATAAAGTTTTTTTTTAAAGAAGAAGTAACCTGAAAACTACATGTGAAGCCCGACGAAGAAGATGGTGATCTGGTGTGTGGCTGTAGATTGAGAGATGGTGATCTGCAGAAAGATGAAGATGGGACAAGCATCTGTAGAGTCTTATTAGGGATAGGTAACTCCATAAATCCTGATAAAAGAATAAACGCGGCAGTTTTGTAGAAAGTACAAGTTGAATTAATCCTCCCCATTTAAGCTTAGATTTCAATAATAAACTCCAAAAATCCTAGATGAAACTATTCAACAATAATTTTGTCCCTAGATTCCAATAATAAACTTCATAAATCCTATATCAAACAAGAAACCAGTAATACTGGCTAAAGAGTAACTCAACAAGAATTACACTGAGGTCATTAAACAGTACATCTAAAAATCACCTCGTATACTCGGCTTTGAATCCCCATCTGAACTCCCTGAGAAAATTAATCTGTTGTGGCATGCTCTGAAACGTTGACTGCCTTCAGCTGGCGCCACAAACACAAGTCGCGCAAGTACAACTAATTTATTTTTCCGTTTCAACCACTTCTTCAATGAGTTATCCCACCGATAGAGTTCTTTAAATTCCCCATAGAGCAATTTTGGGGCGGCGTCTTTAGCACTTTGGTGAAAAAACTCAGTGAGTGGTGTTCTACCTCTTTTTTTGCAGGCAATAATAGTGCCTAATTTCTCGTTAGGCCTGATATGAAGGGTCTGCATGTTAAAGCGATACAAATAAAGAAAAGCCAAATTATCATTCACAACCATAAGAAGCTAAACAAAAACTACCCAGCAAATCAATTTAAAAATCACCAGAAGAAGCTAAAAAAAACCTGCCCACCAAATAAATTCTAAAAATAGGACCACACTTTTAGATTAGATACAACAAATCAGAAACATTTGACCAGAGAAAACAACATAAAAACAAAGACATCCTTGTTGTTGAATAGAGGCATACCTAATCGACCGTTTTGTCGCCAAAGCCTGGACTTGATCCCGATTATCTCCATCTTAAATACCAACTGTGACTCAACATCAAAACCCCAAATATAAGAACAATTTTCAAGAGCAAGCTAATAGCATATTAAATAATAAATGAAGATGAATAAATTAATATAAGCTGACAAACGCCACATTTTGGATGAAGGAAACATGAGCACATGAAAGTTACAATCAAATAAACCAAATAACAAACACGAATGAGTTAGTACAGTTAATTGGCACTGATTTAGATGAAGAAAAGAAAAACCAAATAATATAATATAGTAATAAGCAAGGATTATAGCATACCACAGTTAGAATTATCAATGAGTGATGAGTGATGAGTGATTTGGCTAAACAAAACATGAGGTTGGTTGAGTACTGGAGAGGAAAGTAGGGTAAGTGAATGAAGGAGAAGTAGGAGAATCAGAAATGAATGGAGGAGAAGAAGATAGAAAATGAGTGGAGGAGGAGACTTCGGTTATAAGCATAGAGTTGTTGGGTTAGCCATGGTTCCTATACTGTTCATAAGAAGATGATTTCCAAAGTTCTCACATTTTAAAGAGTTAAAGATACACGCAGTATCCCCTAAGATTTGACGTTATGCACGAAATACCCAATATTTTTGTCCGGAAAACTTTACTATAACTCGTGTTTACGCTTTCAGAAAATAAAGTTTTTTTTTCAAATCGATCATCTTTCCGGAAACTACGATTTGAAAATAAATGTCGGATTTGGATGTCGTGGCTAAGAGTTTTTAAATGTCAACGTTTTTTTTAATGAACAAACTTTAAATGAGCATATCTCTTTGTCACGAGTTCCGAACTCGACAATTTTTTTAAAAATCATAGTTGTCATATTTTTTTTATCATAAAAATGATCATTTTATCCATCACAATTCACAAGAGATACTAACTCTTATTTTTGAGGCATGCTATTTCCAAATTCCAACACAGGAAAAACCTACACCTCTTTCATGCAATCATGCTTTTACCGAATTTTGTCTCGGAACAAAGAATCGGTTTGAAAACCGCCTGGCATTCTAAACTGGTCTAATCACACGATCTGCAACAACAGTTCACTTGCAATGCTCGTTGGTAAACAAAAATTCATTTGGACATAGCAGGAGCTCTTCATGTTCTCAGTTGTACAATCAGAATTCCAGTAAATCAACACAAGATATACACTTTAGACGGTGCAAATGCACATTCTAACCCGGTCCAACTTTAGGGATGTCATAGTGCTCACTGAGGTTCGCTAGATACTCGTTAAATTTGTTGACTCGATCACGATGTGATTCACAAGACTTTCTGAGCAGCCTTTTGGCTTCGATACGCTTCCAGTGCTCCAAATACCGCCTCTCAGCTGGTGTCAGTCTTTCATCGTAGATGCAACCCATTCCATTTTCATCCTTGACGTTGTTCTCAGCATGAGTTTCATTTAGAATATCTGCCATTGTCAGAAAGTAAAAAGTTGTAGACTTGCAAAGAGCAACTACACTATATAACAGAACATTTCAACATATATGGAATTGATAGAGTAGCACTTTCTGAATTAAATTTGGAGGAATTAACAACGGAACATTCAACATATATGGAAAATCCATACAGGCAGCCATAAGAAAAGCGGAAAAAACTTGAAAGAAAGTTTACCAGGAGGGCGTGTTTGTGGTATTGGCTGCTGCATTCACATAGCAGCAATGCTATTAACATCATTATCTCCAACTCCGCAAACTTAGAAACAACAAACATCAAATTGTGTAGACAAATTGAGAAAGCGGAAGATATAAGAAAGTTACTATGAACGCATTTGGCATTTGTGAAGAAGTTTGGTCGTGTTGTTGTGGTATACTTCAATCCAACAGCCTGAGGCACGTGGAATTAGTACCTACCTCTTTTCCTTTTTTCTTTCGCGACTTCATTTCCTTGTTAATTGATTAACAACAATGGTTTGAGAAATGAGAGAACAGATGAACTATTGCTGCTAGATATATCAAACCGTTCAGATTGCGCAGATTGCATACTAACAAAAAGTTTTACCTGACAGCGGAAATTTTTGGGACAGTTTTTATGCATTGAGATAATGCAATTTAAGGTAAAGCTACAAAGATAAACAAACTTAAGGGACTGGAAACATTGAGGTATCGCTATTTAAGTCTCAACTAAAAGACAACATATCCCGGCTCAATTCTTGTTTAAGGGCATAGGGTGTTACCAGCCTTGTTCCTTTGTGTTGAAAACAACTTCAATTGACCTATATTGAAAGTTGTGCTAAGAATCGCCTGCATCTATTATAACTGCTCTATACTCATCGATGTGGAAGATAAAGAGACTACTACGACAGAGCTTGTACAACACGTACAGCCTACAAAGATAAACAACGAAGGGCAAGAAAAGAAAAGACGACAACAAATAGATTCAATGGTAGCTATGGAAGGCAGAAAACATAGGACAAACGGTAAATAGGCAGCATGCAAAGATGACGATATAAAAAGGGAAATCAAAGTACAAAGACAAAGAGTACATTAATGCGACTAACCTGAAGACATATAATTGTTGAGTAGTTGTTCGTAATGTTTCCTATGTTTCTTTTTCTTTGTGATCCCCTTCACATCAAGAGCTTTGCCCTTTAGCCTCAGCTTTCCACCAACAACATTCTCATAATCCGACATCCTGCAACTTTCAAGAGCTGACATTAGAGTGCAACACACTGAGTCACTGGCTAGTGGTTCTTGCTTAAGACGGTCTTAAATTAAGATATTTCACAATTTTTCATTTTTACCTTTATTTAATTCATTTATGAGAGTCGTCTTAAATGTCTTAAACGAGAATTGGTGCACACTGAATAGCAGAGGAAATTATATGACAAATGTTTAGGACCTTAAAAATCTTTACATATCAAGGTCTGAGCCAAATTGAGCAAAGGTCGAGAATAGGTTTCATACGAGGTAGGGCCTTCCAGAGCTTGGTCTCTTGCATTGTTTAAGCTTTTTTTCCTGAATACCAAGTCACCGGCATAACGAAATACAAAACAAAGACGGTGAACATAATACGAAAAACTAACATTTCATACTTACTTGTCTCGTTTTATAAGGATGGTAGCGGTTTGAATGTTGATTGTTTATACCTCGTGTTTTTTTAAATTCTTTCGATATTTTTACAATAATTTCATGAATCTTTAATCATCACTGCCATAAATACCGTTTACTCAATCGTAAACATATTATCCTCCCGAAATTCAACTGTTTAAATATTGGAATTTTAGGACATTCAACTAAACCTCTGTAACACTAATCGCTACGATTTTACATATCTTCAATTCAAAATGTAAAATATCCAACATTGAAATACTTGTGAGTTATCACCCTTAGAAAACATATACTATATGTTTATACATAGTTTACTTAGTTCCATTTGTTAATCTTCCAAATAATTCATCTATTGGTAACAAAAAAACAAATACACACATACTTGTCTGAGGCGGGTTTACACAAATTTTTAATAACTACTTTTACTCACTAATAGGGTTGTGTTTCAATCCGTTTAACAACTGTATATTGGTGTAAAACCGTCTTACACAAGACTAACTCAAAGAAGAAGAAAACGCAACATTATGAAACATAAAATCTTCAAGAGAAGGCAATATTAAACATAAATTAATCGAAGTAAAAGGGAAAGCAACGTACCTTATGGGAGATTAGAAAAATTAATATATGTTGTTGTATATCGTTGGAAAGAGAGTAAAGTTTGGAGAAATCTGAAGGAAAATAATCAAAGAAGAACGAGCAAACGCCATTGCAAAAGATGACGCTGTTTATATTTAAGCCAAACAGCTTCCAGAAACATCTGCTTCCTCCTAGATATCCTTTATTGGACGGACACCCACGTTATTATACGATGTGAACCCAAATTCTCATTTTAAGCATTCCAAGAAATCATGTATAAATCATCTTTGGTCAGTTTTGAAATACTCGGGTCAGTTTGAAAAGCTAATTTGGGTTAGGATATCATGGTTATGAAATATACTCGCTCCGTATCGGTGAAAGGTTATACATTCCCGTTTAAGGTGTATGATTTATTTGTTATCATTTTTTATATCGGGCAATTGTTAGTGTGTGCAAGTGGGTTAAAGACTGTTTTTTTTCCGGGTAATAAATAAATTAAATGATGCACGGGTTTAAGACTATTTTTCTTCAGTTGATCTTGCTTTAGACGGACCATTTTGGTCTAAAACAATAAAACGGGATTTTGTAGTCACTTTACAGTTAGATGTAACTATTATTGAAAATAAGTTGATATAAGCTGTGACTACATTTTATGAAAAAGTGACAACATAATCCCCTCTTATTTTTCAGATAAAAATGATTGATCTGAAATTGCGATTTTTCTTTTCTCGAGTCAAATTAATCAGACGCAATTTATTCAAAGTTTCAAACCACCTATACAAAACAAACTAAAACTAAACCAGCAACAACAAAACAAATTGAGCTTCACCTCCCGCCCAGTAAAAAGACAAAATTACCCTCAACATCAACCGCAAAAGAGCACAAAAGAAAGCGAAAACAATGAACGGCGTCGTAATCGGCGGCGGCGGTGGCGCCTACGGCGGAGGCGGCGGAGGAACGACGTTATCGGAAGTATACCAAACCGCGAAGAAACTGCTGATGAAAATCAGAGATTCACTCGAACGACTTGAGCGTCTGGAATCGTCGACCTCCGCCGGAGCTGCTGCTATGCCGGAATTAGGGTTTGAGATTGATAAGGACATCACTCACCTTCATTCTCTTTGTATTGATATGGATCACCTTTGGCGTTCCGTTGCGGTTAAATCTCAGCGTGATCTCTGGAAAAGGTTTTCGATTTTTCGACAGTTTTTCAATTTTTTTGCTCAATTTTAGGGTTTGTATGTTGTGATATGATTGTGTGTTGATTTTTGATTAAAAATCTTGTTTATGCTTGATTTTGAATGCGGAATTTGTGACGGTGATCGCATTATTTTGATTATGCTTGATTTTAGGGTTTCTGTGTTCTGATTGTATCTTAATTATTCGATTTGTTTGTATTTTTTATCAAGAATCGTGTTACTGGAGGTTTAATTCCGAGTGATCCGGAGAATACTATAGTTTTGATTCGGAATTTGGATTGCATCTTGTTTTTTTTAGGTATTTTTTTGGAATTGTGATGGTGTTATTTCGATAGTTGTTAGCTATCGTGAAGTAGTTGATCATGGAATTTGATTGCATCTTGTTTGTTTGAGGTATTTTAGGGATTGTTATTGTGTTATTTCGATATAGCTTGTCGTTAGCTATCGTTGCTATTAGTTGATTGTGGTGTAGAAGATTTAGCTGAATAAGCAGTGGCCGTGGACGAAATTTGTATATAAGAAACTTCGTATCAACTATGATGATCCTTGAAAGTTGATATCGGTCGTGTTTATAGCTTTATAGGCCTAGTTTCGAGTAAGTGTGATGCTAAATGAGCCGATTTCTAGTTAGGTACATTATGGAGATCATGTTTGTGTACACTCATAGGGATAATTCCTTATGAGTGTGATAGGAATTAGGTCGACTTCAAATCAATATCTAGATGTTTGCCTGGAATTTGGTACGTAATTGTTGTTGCTTTGGGATGCGATGCCGATTCTGTTGCTTTATTACATTTATTTTCCATAGCTCAAGGCCATACCATTGTGAACCATAGCGTCATTGGGATCTTCTTTTCTATTCATCCTAAAGAAATTCGTCAAAATTGCAAGATTTTGTCTTTGTAGATACATTTGTCGTTGACGCTTTGTCGTTTTTGTCATTCTCCTAGGGTTTGTTAGAGAAGAGTAATGGTTTGTATCTGATATTCTGATAAATTTTCCATATTTTATGGTGAATGCAGAAAAGTTGAGCAAATTGCTGAAGAAGCAGATTCACTGAAAGAAAGTTTAGAGAAATACAAAATGCGAAATCAAAGACGGATGCAGGAAGCTAAAGAGAGATCTGAGCTGCTTGGGAGAGCAGTATGTAATCTCTTTATGATGTAGACTGAAGCTTCACACATTTTGCCACTTAATATTTGTTTTTAAACACAATTGTTTCGTTAATCATTTCTCTATTTTCTTTTACTTTTGTTATTTACCTTTTACCATATTGGCGGACTCATGTTAGTCGACCCCAATCTATGTAGTTGTTGTTGATTCATGTTAGTAGACCCCAATCTATGCTGTTGTTGTTGTATTAACTTTTAATAACTGGTTGTGGTATGTTTAATGTCTGATGATATGATTTGTAATATGCCAGAACGGGGAATCTTCTCATGTTATGAGAATCTTTGATGATGAAACACAAGCATTCCAGGCAGCTCGTAATTCTTCCAGAATGTTAGAAGAAGCGTACTCAACTGGGGTGGCCATCCTTTCAAAATTTTCAGAGCAAAGGGAAAGCATGAAGGTATGTTTCTTGTGTTATGTGGTTCACTTTACCTTAAGTGCAGGGCAAATAAGATTCATAGCTTTAGTGCCACATTGAGATGGTTTGAGTGTTTGACTCGCATTTGCTGATGTCTTTGTACATTAATGCACATGAGTTACTGTTGAGCTTATAGCGTATCAAATTAACAATTTCTAAACTTATTTTGAATTGATGTGCCATATAATACTCTCTCTATCCACAATTGTTTGCACGCTTTGAAATTTGTGATTCGGAACTATGTGACCTACTAATTTCAGAGCTTGCAAACTGTTTGGGACAATGAGAGACTGATAAGAGTGATTGATCAGATCACATATGTTATAGCTGAGGACAGTTGTGATTTGTGTAGGTTTCGTTTTTAGGTTTAAGTAGAAATGATTCAATGCCAATTTCAGTTTTAGCAGGCTCTTTTATCTTTGTTTCATGTTCATTCATCATCTTAGATCTTAGATCTTCTCTGGCATCTATAGTCTTTACAGATTGTCTTTACCAAGTTCCTGTAAATACTTCGTTTTAGCTTTTTGAAGGAAAGTTGAGATAGCATGTTTTACTTGAAAATTTCCCCGGGTAGATGGCATCTCCCAAGATCTCGACAGGCACTTGAGAGAGTTTGCTTGCAGAACATTCTTGCTGTGTTTGTTTTATTTGAATAGTCACCTTGTGACCGAAATTTTCCATACAAATGGAAGAAATTATAAGATGGCTAGTGATACGCTGTGTGAGAAGGGTTAGATAGTTTTAAGTTCGTTTTGTACTGAGATTTGAGACAATAAAAACATTATCCTAGTGTCTCAAGGGATTCCGATAATTGTTGGGTAAGGGGCGGTTAAATTTCCGCAGCCTTACTTTTGTGATTCCATGATGCGTGCTTGTGCTACGAAGAATGTTCTTCCATATCTATAGTTTACTAACGAGGCAGGGATGTGGTCTGTGTGGTGGAACAAAGCAAAATGACTCGTTATTTTGAATGCTTTTGCTTTTGTCGATAAGTAACCGACAATTAGGTGGGGATAGTGAAGTTGATTCTCTTAATGTTGGCGTTTTTGCAGAGTGCACATCGTAAATTGCTTGACGTCTTGAATACAATGGGGCTCTCCAACTCGGTACTAAGATTGATAGAAAGGCGGAATCGCGTTGATACATGGATCAAATATACTGGAATGATACTCACTTTCATTGTCTTGATTCTGATGTGGAAGTGGAAACACTGAACACGAGCCATATACTCCGTATAATGTATTATGATCGGACACAGTCACAACACAATATCTGGAGCCTTGCACTATTAGCTAGCCAGGAACATTGGAATGTATCGTTCGCACAGTCAGCAGTGTCCGTATGACAGTATTGTGCATAGACATACTCTCGGTCGTTACTTTATTTGTGTATCGTAAATATGACAGCTGTGACCAATGAGGGATTACATCGGAATAAATTGATTTTTTTTTTTTGTAGAATTACTGTTATTCTGTACTTCATGCTTCTGACAATTTAAGATCCCGTTAGAGCCGGACGTGTTACATTTTTTTGCATTATAGTGTTAAGTTCTGGAGAAGTGCTCTGTTTTTGGTATCATGTTTACTAGATTGACTGTTAGCCCACTGCTTTTGACGATCAAAGCCAAGTAGATCTGCCAAGTTCGACTACAAAAATTCTACACCTTCGGTTTATTTGCATGAATGATGAATCAGTACTTTATTTTCGTTTCCGTTTGATGAGTTGTCCAATAAACAGTGGAATCCGGGAAGATGGTTAGAGTCAAGATAAAGTTTTGATCAATGTCGGTCGACCGTCAGTCACGAAATTGTGAAGGAAAAGTAAAAAGCTTAATTTGCCTGTTAATCCCATCATTAGTATAATTTCTTATTTAAATATTGTAGTAATAAAATATGACTCGGAGTATCGAGTTAGTACTCTGTAAGTTACATTATCTTTACAATTGTAAAAAAAAAAAACATTTTTCATCGATTTCACGCCCACTAAGGTGTATACTTAAAGAGCAATGGAATTACCGACGTAATATTTTTTCTCCTAAAACTATAAAGTATTTGTTGTTGGAGAGATAATAATTGAGTATGGTAAGATTAAGACGTGCCTTGGTGGATCAATACTCAAAATTCCAATGTTATAATCAACATTATGAATTTATGAGGTAACTTGACTTGAAAAGAAACATAATAACTATAGAAAGTTGAAGAAAAACTATTGGCAACATCAACTATTCAACGACGTTCCTCATGCGCCACTCTTTTAAATTAATGTCATTGTCATGCTCATACAACTCTTGACTTCATGACCTAAGAGGTATGAGTGTATGACATTGTCTTATTTGAGACTTGAATAGTCATTGGTGTTTTTATTTAAAACGGTTATATTTGTCTTAGGAATATGTCGATTTAAAAAGTAACTTAAAAAGTAATAAAATATATTACTACTCCCTCAGTATCAGTCAATAGTTTACACTTGCTTTAAATCCCCCTCACAAATTAAAGCAAGTGTAAACATCCCATTGGGACAGAGGGAGTAATTTTCTATGAAGTGAGTTTTCAAACCGTTAAATGTGATTTGATTCATTCCTTTGTGGATTTCTCCCATAGCCCATGAGATCAGATAATATAGAAATACAACTAACATAAGTTGAACCTAAATTACAAATTGGCAAAGAAGATGTATTATGATATTAAATCCAAAACCTACTCTAACCCATACTAATAGTACTCTTGAACATTAGCTTGTACTCCGTATAACTTACTCCCTCTGCCCCAGTGATTTGTTTACCATTCATTTTGGCACAAATATCAAGAAAATGGATGAAAATTCTAATATACCCCCTAACTAATTCAAGTGGTATATGGAATGGGAATGGAAATTGGGGACCATTTGCTCTCTTGCTTTTTAGTCTGATTTTCATTCAAGGGGGACCACTTGATTATTGATTTTTAGTCTGATTTTGATCGGCTAATTAAGGTAGTGAATGTATATGGGCTGCTTGGTCCATTTTGTTCCAACTTTTATCCAGGGGCACCCATAAATGAAAACGGTAAACAAATGACCGGGACGGAGGGAGTATTTTTTTACTCACGTTGAGTAAATTTCAATTTGATCACATTTTACAAATGAATAAGTATAGTAAGGATTCTTTGCATTTCCTAAATGAAGTCCAAGATGTTGATATATGCCCTACGCTAACATTTTAATACATTTTTTCTACATGTTTACCAATTAGGAATATATCTTACCTTTTTTTTCTTTACAAAACAAAATTTAGAGAATAGATAAGAAATCTAAAACCCGCTGATTTTAACTAGAATTGAGCCCCACCAACATCCACCTCAAAAATTGGGTATTTCGCGCAAAATGTGAGACTTCGCGTGAATTTTCCAATTTCCTAATCAGAATTACTTTTTTTAACATACGAAGTTTACTCATCTCCATTTATCACACAATTACTTTGTATTTTTTTTAATCATAACTAGTTTAATTCCAGTGCAAATGCACGGTTTTTTTAGATAAGAACGCTTAAAGACGTTAACTATTTCAGTAATGATGTAGTATTCAACTACACTTTGAATTCACCGTTATAGTTAGATTGGTAACATGCTTAAGAGGTAAAAAAGAAAAAAAAATTGGCAGTTTTCACCACAACTAAGACTGACATGTTGAAAGATGCCCGTTTAATTTAAATAATGTTATTATACTATATTTAAAAAAAACTTAATTTACGACTTAGTAAATATACAAACAAATTAAAGAATTTCTATTGGAAATATCGAAGACCGTAATCGACTTATAGTATCTTTGTATCAAAAGACATTAATGAAATTAGATATATGAAAAAAAAAAATTGTGTAAAATATCACTATCACATTATAACTCATAAGTATAATTACTTCAATTTTATTTGTGCAACAAAATTAGAATATCTGCTTGATATATTTTTGCAATATTGAAAAATATCATTCCTTATTTAGTGACGACCAATTATAAAGTATTTCACTTTGGCAGGACAATTTCAGAGAGTTCTTATTCTTTTGGTATAAGGAGGATTAGTTTGGACTTTGAAGCAATGTTGGTTGGCGATTAGATTGACTGGAATAAGGAGGTTGCTGAATGGAGGTGGTGATGGTGGTGAAAGGAGGTGAGGAAAGGGAAAAACAAGCTAATTGTGTGAGGGAATGAAAAAAATGCGCAAGGATAAAATTGTGATACTCGTGTATGAAATAGTAAAATCCATATGTGAAAAAGCATATTCCTTCCTAATTATCCTACGATTTGATCCACGTTCCCACCAGGCCACCATACAAAAGGGTAATAACAATAAATAGTACTCCCTTCGTTCCGGTTATTTATTTATCTTTACTTTTAACACAAAGATTAAGGAGAATGAAGAAGATCATTTGAGGGTAGAGGCATTAGATGACAAATGGACAACAATCTCATTAAGATAACAAAATATTCATACAAAATCTCCATAATATAGAAAAGTAAACAAATGAAACAACCTAAAATGAAAACGATAAACAAATAACTGTGACGGGGTGCAGTAATAAAAATAAAAATAAAAATAAATAAAAAGAAGGAAAACCCAAGTTCCCACTACAAATATCCAAACTGCCTGGTTTTTCATTGAAGTCAGACATCTCTAAACCATGGCCCCTAGTTTTGCACCTTCTTCCTTAGTTTATAACACACAGCACACAGACTTTTTTTCCCTTAATTATCATTCTTTCACATTTTTATCCACTAAAAAACACTCCAAATTCTCTCATCTTTCATACTTTCCACCATACCCATCTTGTTTTTCACACTTATCCCCACAGATCTGTACCTGGGTTGTTCCCAGAATTTTGATTTACTGTCTTCTTGATTTAATTTCCTGGATTTTTTGTTATGCACACCAACTGTTTGTTTAAATACCTCACTGAACAAAATTGAATTAAACTGTGTTTTTTCTCCTGTTTTGGTTAATTTGAAGGAAAATGGAAGGTGGGTTAGTTCAACATAAGATTGTTGGGCATGTTAATACAAATAGTAGGGTTTCTAAGAAGAAAAAAGTTGTTAGGAGAAGATCATTAGTGTTATCTTCCTCTTCTTCTTCTTCTTCGTCGCCTTCGAATAATAATGCAAGGGAATTATTAGGAGTATCTTGTGATGGAAGAAATGATGTTCCAATTTGTTTGGGTTTACAAAGACTTTATAGTGTTTGTAAGAATGTGTTTAAAGGTGTTGGATTTGTTCCTTCTTCTCTTGATGTGAATAATCTTTGCAATATCCTTGGTTAGTCTTCTTTTATCATCTTATCTTATCTTATACTCTATGTTAAAAATCGGGTTTTATTATAAGACGGTCTTATATAAGTATATCGTAAATTGGGTTAATGTGTTATGTTGATTTATATTGGTTGAAAGTTTATTTTTTTGTGTTAGTTCTCAGTGTTTTTAGTATGATAATAGTATTGGAATAAATGTGATTTCAGAAGTATCACGTAAATTTGCATGAAGATCTTTGCATTTCACATGCATTTTAGAATAAGAAATAGATGATCAATTTCTTATTAATATGATTCAATAGTCCAGGTTTTTACTAAATGTAAGATCCAAGTTTTATTTTAAGTAGTGGAATAATGAAATGATCATCTATTTAGCTAGGAAAAAAAATAAAATTTAATTTTTGGAAATTGCTCTAACTATTTTATTTTTTGTAAGTAACTAATTACTAATTCCTTTCACTAATTAATGGAATTAAGAAAATAGGAGGATCATGTGTATTTTGAAAGCATGATCACCATGCATATATATAATAGCTATATTAAATTTTCAGGATTGAGGTGTATGAGTCCTTACCTATATTAAATGGGCCATGACATATTATGAATGATAGCTTTACGAGCAATAATGATAAGTACCTTCTCTTCGGGCCGGGTTCTCCTCTCACAAACGAATAAAATACGGTATTTTTTGCTTACATAGATAACAAATGCATGTGGCTAGATTATACTCCCTCCTTTCATTGAATTTTTCGATATTAAAACCGACACATTTTCTAAGAAATAAATAAACTATTGAAAAGTAGGGAGAAGATGGAGTGAGATAAGTAGTAAGCGGAATTTATATAAAAAGAAAAGTGGAAGAAATTGAAAAATACTTAAGGAGTATTATTTTACCGGTTTCTGAGTGTGAGAGGAGGAAGATCGGAGAAGACCTAAAAGAGACTGTCCATAGCATTGCTCTCTAGTTTTCCAATTAGTCTCTCTTAAGACGTTAAAACAGGTCAAATAGTTAGCCACTTGTATGGATAAGACAAATGTTCTTGTTATTCTCTCGACATTTTACTTTTGTCTTACTTGACACGTCTTAAGGTTAAAACGGATACTTCCGTTTTAAACAAGAATTTGTAATAGTTTTATCGTCACTTGTTAACATTATATTGAAACATTAATCTTGAACACTCATGGGTCGTTAATATAGTTGACAAACATACATGTGCTGATGTGCTGATGACCTGATGTGCTTCTTATCAGCTTCCTCTTATTATAATACTGTAAGTGAATAACTTCTCATGCTAGTTGTGAGGATTGTGCTAGCTATGCCTGTAATTATAGACAATATGGATATCCACAAATAAAAGTGAAATTAGACTAAAATGGGTTGAGTCACACACTCATTGGTGGATCTACATCCAAAGATCTCGGGTTATTGAATACTCAAAATTAAAACTTTTTCGTGTATTTTGTCGAATATTCAAGTCAAAATAAAATTTTATAGCTTTTTTTTAAATGTTAAAATAGCTCGTATATTTTCATTGGGATTTGGCAGGAATATTTTCCTAGATCCGCTGCTAAGTTCACTTTAGAGTTTAGAAGTATATAAGTGGACTAACGATATTAGTAGTAGATCCTAGATTTGTAAAGTGGATACTCTCTCTTTGTTTTGTCAATGGTCACATACTCAACACACGGACAAACTTATTATAATAAAAGCTCTCCGACGCTCTCATCACATGAGTCCGTTAGAATTCAGTTAGTATGTGCGGTGATCCGTAAACTCTCCGCATAGGATTATCCCTCCTCCATTGCTTATAGTTTTTTCCTTGCAGTAATAATCTTCATAGTCGGATTTGATAAAAATATATAAAAATGTGTGGATGTAGATAAATGTAATTATTTATGTGGCGTTAAAAAACTACAATGACCAGATAAAACATAAAAGAAAAATTCAATGTAGGAAATTTATTGATAAACAAGCAAAATGAAAAGTATGTAAAAGGTTGTTTTGGGGTGAATATTTATGAATTATTAAGATTCCACCACTGTTGGTATGTAAAATCGGTGAAAGAAATTAAACTTTGTTGCAAAATTACCAAACATAGTTCAGTTGAAGTCTGTAAAATTATTGAGCTCAACTGAACTTCAATTTTATAAGTAACCCGATAATTAATAGTAGTAATATCCATTAGTTATTGAGTAATACATTAGATTATTATCTACATTCAATTATTGCTCATATGGGCTCAAAGTTGTCTCATGCTTTAGACACTTGGAAGCTTTGAATTACATGAACTAACATCCTTTAATGGTTTTCAGATAGCCTGAAACCTGAAGATTTGGGACTGAGCAGAGAATTACCGTTTTTCAAGCCAGGAGGGCATGCCAACAAACCTCCGAGAGTCTTATGTACCACCGTATACGAATGTCCCAAAATGAAATTTTCGGTAAGTGCAATCACATGAATCATCATTCGTAAATACATGGATCTTTTATTTCAAATGGAGCCAAAAGATTGAGTATTTATTGGCTTTATATTTAGAGGTGATATAACGAAAAAGCCCAATAGCACCATCAAAAGTTATGCGCTTCTTGTGTTGAAAAGTAGCATGCGGCAAATCCTAAAATTTCGATGCAAAAATTCTCCTTCTGTCATTTGAATTTATTTTGTGTATTAAACATGGAGGTAAGGTTGTGTATCCCTGTCTCACTCCGACTCTCCTACATGGTGTCGTGCCCGACACGTGTCGGATGTGGCTATTCTGTTTGAAATTTTTCTATTTTGTGGTCTAAATTGAAGTGCCAAAGTGTTGTGTCGTGTTGGACACGATACGTTTCGGACACACGACATGGCAACTAAGTAAAGTGACGGAGTAACATAGGTGTATCCTACTGACCGTCTGAGCCTAGCGATTAGTTTTCATTAAGTACCCATTTGTTGTTAATGAGAAAGTGGTTACTAATACGTACTCGGTACAAATTTTGACAAGTAAAACTGCGGGGTGGGGCCATTATTAAAATTCACTCCTAAGAAGACAAATTAAAATCTAATTAAAGCGGTTTCATGATACTCCTATTAAGTAATCGTAAATGAGATACTGTGAAAATGACAAGTGGGTTGATCGGTATAGATCAGTTATATTCTTCTGAGGACTGATAATCTCTTGTTTTTTCCTTAATTTGCAGCTGGTTCTGTTTTTTCTTCCAGCATCAGCTGTCATCCCTTTACATAATCACCCAGAAATGACGGTTTTCAGCAAACTTCTTCTGGGTACGATGCACATTAAAGCATATGACTGGGCTGATTCTGGAGATGTCCATCCTGAACATCACGAATCACCTTCATCATGTGAGTCTTTTATCTTTCTCCTGTCCCACGGTTATAACAGAAAATCTTCTTCAAAATTATGCACTATAGTAATATACTCCGTAATATTGTAAAACCTCATGTTATTTACCTAAATTTCCCTATAAAATACTCTGTAATTGTTAATGGTTACGCAGTGTTTTAGTTGAATGATACGAAGTACTTTATTTACACAAGTGTTCCTGTGGTTCGCTATGAATTTGGTGTAACCTTCAGCTCAACGTGGAATTTGTTTGCAGTGAGGCTAGCGAGATCGAAAGCGGATAGTGTATTCACTGCACCATGCAACACATCTGTCCTATATCCCACCTCAGGAGGCAACATCCACGCTTTTACTGCCATAACGCCTTGTGTCGTGCTTGATGTCATTGGGCCGCCTTACTCGAAAACAGATGGCCGAGACTGTTCCTATTACAAAGAAATCGAGTGCGGATCCTCAGGCAAGTTTCATTGTTGTCATAATTAGTCCTTCTAGGTTGATCATATTATTTCAATTAAATAATTTGATTATATTTTCTAAGACACCTGTAACTAAGGAGTGTTGTTAGCATTTCTCGTTTCTTTGTCTTCTTGGCTTTAAAGCAAAGTATTCACTGGAATGGTATTTTGCAAATGCAGATGGAAAGTTGGAGAATTTGAAAGACGATGACGCGTGGTTGCAAGAGATTGAGGTGCCAGAACATGCGAACATGGACTGTATAGCGTACTTAGGTCCCCGGGTTATCGAGACTGACATTAGCTAACTGGGCTCTTGTATTTAGCCTTTTCTTTGTTGTGTTGTTTTCTTTAAAAGTAGATGTTTCTCAACTCCCGTTGTTGCGGTTTTTCCTTGGCGTTTAGGAAGGATTTAGGATTTTACGCGCTGTTCAAACCACAGTTTAATTATAATCGAGTTACTGGAGTGTAACTCGTTGTACAAAGCTTTTATGAAGGTTTTTTTTTGTGGTTTGGTGTTCTTGCTATCGCTTCGTCTTTTTCGAGTATGGTCTTCAAGCATCTTCCCGATAATTTTCTTTTTATGATAAACTGGGTACAAGGGTAACGCACTACAAAAGGATACACCATACATGGATTCGACCTCGTAACCTATGGCCATTCCACTCTAATTTACCCATTTGGCCATTTCTCTTTTATACGTATATCAATGGAGAAGATGTACTAATAAAGACGAATCAAACACTATTCTTTGTACTTGTGAGTAGTGTCAAATAGTACTTGGGTAAATTGGAGTTTAAAGAAGGGAGTACTTGGGTGAATTAACATCTAATGGGAAAACTATCAAATAAAATTACGATGTAGAGGGTGGTAGGTAAATAAGGCCGCTACGAGTCCACATTTCCACCCTTGGACTCTTTGGAGTGTGGATGGTTAAAAAAACTTCTACTACGTCGTGGGGCAAGTACATACATGAGCCATATAGGTGGAGGATATGGTATACCCACCAACGTCTCCCTCCAACGACATCCCTATTAATAACAAACAAATCTTGTATGACCAACTAGAGGCGGCATTGTTTGACAATCTGAATTGAAACTGATACGATTCCTAAGTGATGAAGAAGCGAGCTAATAGTCCACGATCCAAACTTTCTTGTAAAACCGTTGACAATAACTTGTTGTAAGCATTTACACTTACAGAGTAAATATTGGTACTTCACAATAAGTCTCCCTTAAGACGGATATAACAATTAAACGAATAAACTATTATCTCACATGTGCATATAAATCAAATGTTTTGTTTTTCCTAAGCATTGCGCTTTTGTTTTATTCTAAGTACTCGACTCATCTTAAACTTAAGATGAATGCACCGTCTTGTACCCTTTTAAATGAGAATTCGTGTTTCGAAGTAATGTTATCCATACCCGCTTATTTTTCGAGTCGACCAAACCGGACCCGATACCGGCATTACCCGAAACACCATAGTAAGCTTCTCTCAGTCTAATTTTTCCTCTTCCAAAACCCCCGCCCTTCTCCCAAATTCCTCAAAAATCTGCAAAAACTTTCTTGAATTTCTAGCACAATCATAAACTGCAGGTTAATGGGTATTGAATGTCTTGTTCTAGGTATGTAACTTTATCATCAATTACCCTTTTACTTTTACTTTTACTTTCAATTACCATGTTAATTTTACTGTTTATATTTCACTTTATTTTTGAATTAATTGATTAAATTTGTTGGTTTTTTCTGTTGTTATGCTCATTATAGTTGTTTTTTTGAATGAATTTGATGCAAAGGTGCTGGACAAGAAGTGGGAAAGAGTTGTGTGGTAGTGAATTTGAATGGGAAGAGGATTATGTTTGATTGTGGTATGCATATGGGTTACCATGATCGTCGTCGTTACCCCGATTTCTCGCTTATTTCTAAGTCGGGCGACTTTGATCGAGCTTTGACTTGCATTATCATCACTCACTTGTATTGTCTTTTCCCTCTTTTTTTATGATTGTTCAGTTTTTCCCCTTAATTTAATTGGATAGTTTATGTTCAGTGGCGGAACCAGGATTTGATGTTGGGGGCGCAAAAATTAGGGGTGGGAATTATGCAATTGAATTAGCCAAAAAAGATCGGAACTTTTTAGCTAAAATTTTCAATGTTTTCATTTTTTATGGGAGTGACCACCCTTGCTAGCCCTCGCTTGGTTGTGCTACTGATCGTGTTGGTAAATGGGAATATTTTGGGGCTGTTTTATAGTTGAGACCCATAAAATGATTTTGAGTAGGAATTGGAATGTAATTGTTTTTAATTTTGATTGCATTTTGCAGTCATCTAGATCACATTGGAGCGCTTCCTTACTTCACTGAAGTTTGTGGGTATCGTGGACCAATTTATATGACGGTATGCTAGCACATGACTTGCTTCTTGTTACTTTAAGCCTTCACTTTTGTTGAATTACCGGCTTTCGAGAGTTATCTTGTTTCTGACATCCTGTGATATTAGGCCTGAGCCTAGGCAAGGTTGTTAGTTTTGGTGTGGTTTTTTTTTTAGAATTTGTGGAGGAAATGGACTAGTGTTAGGCAATATGCCATGATTTTGATATCTTTACCATTGTTTGAGCAATAATCAATGGCCGTCAAAATGATGGACTAATTAGCGATGTGCAATTCGCTGTACTCCGTAAATCTTTTCGTGTCAAAATTGATAAGCTATCAGCTTGTCAGCGGCTTGAATACAGGTGTATTTCTTTTGCAGATTTGAAAAGCTCACATATGGGAATCCAAATTATAGTGCCTTCTTTGATAGACTTTCTGCACCTTTTATTTCATAAGATAGTTTCATCTCCTTGCTCACTATATATGTTTGATCATCAGTATCCAACAAAGGCATTGGCACCATTGATGTTGGAGGACTATCGCAAAGTGATGGTCAATCAAATGGGGGGAAAAGAACAATTTACGGCAGACCAAATAACCGCGTGCATGGAGAAAGGTAAGCATTTGTTTGAGCTTATCAATTCTTTCTTTTCTGCGTTGTCATCGTCCAACCTTGCTCATCTTTCCGACTCTGCCAATATGTATGCCTATTTCTGGCGGGTAACACTTTATGCTCTTCCTCATGGTTTGGTTGAAATTTGGAAATAGAATAGAATAGCATTTGAACTTGCATTCCAGATCTTTTTTTTTTATAAATTATTTCGTGATTTACTTTAGTCTTGGTTTTTTTCTGCACTAGTCTGATATGATTGCAGCTTTTTTTTTTATCGCGTGCTTTATTGGATAGCTGGAAGAAAACGCTTAATGATCGATCATATGAGATAAGTTTGAGGCTATCATGGGTACAAGTGTTTCTCCTCATGGCAAATTCACCGAGACTTGATAAATCAATGAAAGAATTGAGAACATATACCAAGATAAAAAAACACCAATGAAACAAGGAAGCATTTGAAGGGTTGGATAAGGGCCATAAGGCAAACCTGGCTGACCTTCATCTTTCCCCCAAAAAAAATTCTCTTACTCTTTTCTCTGCCTCCGTATCTGATAAACAGCTGCGGACTGCGACAGTTGGTAGGCCTTTTACAACAGTTATTCTCACACAAGACCTACAACTTTGCACGCATAGTCATTCAGCTGCCTAATTTTTAAACACTAAACTAAGAGAATGTAAATAATGCAAATCACGGGAATAAATAATTTACATTATTTACATTCTATTATAAACAAAGGGGAGCCTTGCGCACCGATTAATGTGTCCTTGAAGCGACCGACTTGCCCCTATTACACCCTTACAGTGGGACCCTTCCCCGGACCCTCGCCTTGTGGGGATGCCATCATGCACCGGGCTGCCCTTTTTTTTACATTCTATTATAAACATCAAAAACCGAGGCCAAGAATATCATGTATAGCCTGGCTTTCTGATAAGTATTCATCTAGACCTGTAAAGAAACTTTGAGATTTACTGATGAAGTTCCTTTCATGTTATATACTTATATTTAAGTAGGGCCTCTGAGATTACAGTGAACATCTTATTTTGTTATAGCCTGCAGGTACTTTTATGCACCTGACTTACCCAGTCCTTCCTCGGAGAATGTGGACCTATAATGGATGATACTCCTAACCATCAAATTTACCTGACTATCCCATTACACCGTGATTTTGGGATTATTGTTATACCCATTCTAGATTTAATTCACCTAGTGCTTCAAGTTCTTAGCTGATGGTGTACTATTGTTCATCAGTTTCCCAATTTAATGGTATGTAATTGTAAGTTTAGTTGACAGTGTGGCATGTTTATTAGTGTAATTTATTTTATGCTATGTGAGTTTTAACCTGTTCATTGTGCTGCTATCAAAATGAGATAAAAAATTTATGCTTATGAGTCTCTTTCTAAATTTTGAAAATCAAGAATATAATTTCCTCTTCTTTTTTTCCCCACAGTTATACCTATAGACTTAAAGCAAACCGTGCAGGTTGATGAAGATCTTGAAATTCGTGCCTACTACGCAGGCCATGTAAGATCCCAGTCTCTTCTTTTCTATATTTTTTTTTTGATGAATGTTGAAGGGAAATAGTAACGTAATTTCACTAAAATAATGAAAAATGGTAATGTAATTTCCTTTAAGAATTGACTGATTTTGGCCACCCAACGAGCACCAACTCTCATGATACTGTTCAGTACAGCAAACGTAAAACTTAAATTCCAGGCAGGGCCCACGGCCGCCCAACCCTCTGAATTCCCGTTACTACAGTAAATTGGGTGGATCAATAACAGAAGATTTAATGGAACTTAAAGAAAGGAACCTGCTACCTTTTGTGTTATGTGAAGCTTTCTGGTTTCCTGTGTGCTGTTAGTCTGTGCTATCCAGACTAG
Organism: Heliosperma pusillum; assembly: GCA_022085475.1. Classification (NCBI taxonomy): domain Eukaryota; kingdom Viridiplantae; phylum Streptophyta; class Magnoliopsida; order Caryophyllales; family Caryophyllaceae; genus Heliosperma; species Heliosperma pusillum. Next base: position 532,082 of record JAIUZE010000117.1, read on the forward strand.
CTATGTTTCCTGTCATATTTCGATTTACTCCATATATACCTAACTTGTTATTAGTTAATCATTATAAAATTATAAAACTAGTACCAAGAATGCAGACTAAAATCGGATCTGTTGCATTGGAGAATAGGTCATCGGTATACCCTTAAAATCACACATGTTAAAGCATCCCCCGATGTATCAAAATGTGAGTTTCTTTGGCAAAAATTTCTGCTGAACAGAAGACGTCTTATAAGTCCCCTTCTACAGCAAATTTCCTGTTAAATTGCGTTTCTACCTCAGGGAACATCTTGTGTAAAAATTTCACTGATGCTGCACTCTCAATGCTTTTTTTCTTTAGCTCTTAAAACTCTCTATATTTGGGAATGGCAGACAACTATTTACTTGGGAACCTCTACTTGAGGGGCTTGGCTGTCTTAAACCTGAATAATAATATTGAAAATTGGCGTGGGATATATGAATCATTCATTTTTTTGAATTGATCAAATGAAACAGTGGCAGAATTTAAATTAATGCTTTCTTTATGTTTTTATTTGTCACCTTGTCCAACAGTTTGCTTAAACTTTTGAATATGTCTGTGCTTAGGTCTTTAATTCCTCCTTTGTTGTTCCTTATATTAATGAGATTGTCAGGTGATTGGAGCTGCAATGATTTATGCAAGTGTGGGAGATGCTAAAATTGTGTATACAGGGGACTATAACATGACCCCTGACAGGCATCTTGGTGCCGCGCAAATTGATCGCCTGCAGCTGGACCTAGTTATAACTGAGTGAGTATATCTTCTTGTCGGTTTCATTCGTGTAAGAAGTTCTGTAACTCCTGTTGATCTGATGTGTGGGTTTGTATTGTCGGGCAAATAAACTTGTAAACGTGTCAATGGTTAGCACGTTAACTGTATTTTTAGAAAATGCAGTTGCTCTATTGACATGAAGATAGATGAACACTGGCCCATTTTCAGCACTTTGATAGTACTGCTTAGTAGCGTGCATGCGTTTTTTCCTGGATTTAAATCGCCAATGAGCATAAAAAATTACAACCAGGAGGACTAAGCATCTTCTTATTTCAAAGCTAATGACAAGTCAGACCAATTTTGTTACTACTACCGTTTCACCGTGTTCCTCCCACTTTTCATGATATGTGAAGGAAATTTTGAAAATTGGGAAGAACATGAAGAAATGGAGGGAATATAAGCTTGTTATATGGAAATACTGTGTGATAGTGAATAATAGGTGATGATGTTGTATGATTGTATCTATTTTTCACTGTACATCACACGAGAGTCTAGATAAAAGAAGAGATATAAGACTTGCATGATCGGAAACATTAGACGTGTGACACAATTATATCTTTTTGTTTGTAAATCTGATTAATATATATTTGGTTACTTCGACACTGTTGAAAATTTGAAACAATTAACTGTCCAGTTCGATAGACCTGAAAGACTTACTGACAAGTAAATATCAACTTTTGGCATTGTGCTGAAATGCTGGATTGGACTAAGCTAAATGTATCCTTGAATTTCCCCCACATGCTATCAAAATGATATACCCCGTATTTAGTGGGTAAAGTTCATACTCTGTATTTACTTGGGTTTGCAGTCGGTAAGTAAGAATGATTGATATAGGTTTTCTTACAAGGTTATTCTTTCATTTTTCTCTTACAGGTCAACATATGCAACAACGGTGCGAGATTCTAAATATTTTCGTGAAAGAGAATTTCTGAAAGCTGTAAGTGATCCTACTTTTGTCGCTCCTATTGTATATTTGATTGAAAGTTGTTATCTCTCTGTGGGATTTTCAAATATGTAGTATGTGTTTTCCAAATTTCAGTTTTATCATGAGCTTTTTTTTATTGTAAAGTGGAGGCCGTGACCATTGCACCTAGCTATAGCAAGGGGGAAACCTTCTTGTAATGCACATCTTTAACATATTTCGATCTCTGATGACTGTGTCATAACCTTTTTTTTTTCATTTTCCTAACAAAATAAGCATTTTTAAGGATTACACGTGTTCATAATCTGTAGGGACTTTGGTCCTATCATTTTAAGAGGATTTTTACAAAAGATTTAAACCATGAAGAAAAAACAGGTGTGGGGATTGTTCATTTTATGCATCAAAACGCAGAACTACTGTTGTGATTTTCTTTCCTCTGCATGCTAGGATATCCCGACGGACTATAAAATTTATTGTTTTCTCTACATGAGTAAAAGAAACTACATACTGTCATGGCTTTGTGCTAATCGGTTACCCAATTATACAGGTACATAAATGTATTGCTGGTGGCGGAAAGGTTCTTATTCCTACGTTTGCTCTTGGGAGGGCTCAGGTATCCTCACTCTATTGAGACAGTACCTACTATACCCAGGGTCCCAGGTGGTTCATTTGCCTTAGTTATATGTGTTAAGAGTTGTCCTTTTTTTTCATAGTTCAAGGGTATAAATTAAACGGTTCATATCATTTTTCTATGATGGGAAAATTCATTTAGCTTGCATTGAGACTGGTATTCTTTAAGCACGTCGTAAGAGAAATGCTTGAATCAATGAGCAATCATAGTTCGCCAGTGTCGAGCGAAACCTATAACTGAAGTCTAAACTTTCAAGACAGCCAAAATTTTTGGCACTGAAGTAGTGCAAGCAAGATAGAGTAGTAGAGCAAAGACAAATAAGTCAACCTACATCTAATCCTACTGATGAGTACCTTCATGTCTGGTTATCTGGTGTTTATGCCTGTCGTAAATTTTCTCTGATTCTCTCCCTTATATATAAATCATCACCACATGTCAAGCATGACTCCTCTTCTATATATCGTACTCACCCCCTATATTCTCCACACAAGTGGAGTAGAATAAGATGGTGCATTGTTCTTTGTTATAAACTTAAAATATACTCAGATGGTACACAAGCTTTCTGACTAACTTGTTTCTTATAGTTTGTTTGATTACTCAGATACTAAAACTGTGTTTATAGTATGGAGAAAATATTTTTCTGAAAGTGTGTAATTTACTGTATAGGAACTCTGCATATTGCTAGAGGACTATTGGGAACGGATGAATTTGAAGGTTCCAATTTACTTCTCTGCAGGTTCATTTTCATTATGGTTAACTTTATTAAAATAAATAAAGCTACAGTTTCTGTGTCATGCTTGTTGCCTTTTCTTCTGAATGCGTCTCACTCATTCGCAACTTACCGTTTTGATTCCTATAAGGACGGAAGAATATTAGAGTTTAAGAGTGGCTAGACAAAGCAGAAAAATTGCACCTCGTATAGTATCAAACCCAACTTTTTTTTTATTATTAACCTAGTGTCCAAAAGTTAGACTCTGCTACTCTTTGAAAAAGAATAGTAGAAGGTTTTAAGAACCGTTTTTATTATTCAAAAAATAACCACCTCAAACGAGTGTTTAATTTTATTTATGAAATCAAGATTCAAGTAATGGTGCTCAATATGTAGCAGCTGGGAGTTTAAGACAGCTCATCAGAAAAAAGAAGAAAGAATTTGCGTCTTGACCATGTTAAGGCAGAGCTCTCCTTTTCCGTTTATCTAAAATAATTCATTCTAATAGAACAAAACACTCCCACACCGAAAGATCCGATTTCTCATAGAAGGATCCGACAAGGGATCCGTGTCCGGATCCGTGTCCACCGGATCCTTAGGGGTAAAAGAAGAGTCCGAGCATCACAGATTTACACTTCTCATTATTTTGGTCACATATTTTGAAACATGTAAAGAGCCTATTAGAATGAATTATTAGTATATCGTCATATACTGCTGTTAACATTTTGTGAGGCTTTCTTGTTGTAATTAGATGTTCATTTTCAGGCTTGACAATCCAAGCTAACATGTATTCCAAGATGCTAATTAGCTGGACTAGTCAGAAGGTGAAAGAGGCATTCACTACGCGTAACGCATTTGATTTTAAACATGGTATGGACACTGCACTAGTAAATTTCGTAGGATGTATCTGTAGGGGTTTTATTTTATTTTACTCCGTGGTGATGTGAAATTTTTCCAAGTATCTGCGTTCAGTTTTTACATGGTTAATTGGTTATATTTGGCCCATTCTCTAGGTCAAGTTATGCAGCCTAAACCACCACAGGCTAATGTGGGGACAATCCCCCAAATCATTACAAAGCAGTTTCTATACAAAGTCGTGCTCTGGATTTAATACCTTGTCTCATATTAACAAGCCTCACTTTGTGCGTTAAAAATGAACGGACCAAAGTCTAGTATAGCAGATCATTCCCACCGTTTTTGTATGAGAAATTTGGTATTTACTTGTGTTTCTTCCATCGTTTCATGTAGTCTACTATCCCATCTTTAATAATGGTCTATCACTGATTAACCATATAATTAAATGAGTAATATAAGAGTTTTGGGCTGTTCTCACATGTATGATGTATTATTGTATTGCAGTCTCATAGAAGACTCACCGTTATTCTTTAGCATATTGAAGTTTAAGAGATTTTATAATACTTCTTTTATCTTTACCGTTCTTGCATAACTTGCTCAGCATGACTTCACTTCTTTGTGTGAGTTTCTTTTTCTGAAAGTCAAACACGGTTTCTCTGGCGTGCAATTACTAATGCAGTTTAATTTGTGCAGTATGCAGTTTTGATCGTGCTATGATAAATGATTCTGGTCCATGTGTTCTCTTTGCAACGCCGGGGATGATAAATGGCGGATTTTCACTAGAAGTTTTCAAGCAATGGGCACCATCGGCAAAAAATCTCGTCACTTTACCTGGGTATTCTTTCTAATTTCTGTTAATTATTCTATACCTTCTTTCTGCTGTTTAGTTAAGGTAACAAGGAATGGAGTACATATGTTTGCTTGAAAGTTATTGTAAATTCTAAACAAAACAGTACCTGAGCTGCATTCTCATACATCATAAGTTTTGTGTTCATACCTAGTTAGCTTCAGTTACTTGGAGGCCGTTTTTTCTGGTACGTAAAACTGATGTACTGATCATTTCAGAGGGTCATTTTATACAGTGTGTAGAGTTGCATTATATTTGCAGATTTCAGATCTGAATCAATGGCTCGTCAAATATCCGTTCTTTCAAAATATATCCTTCCACTTAATATATCCTTTCATATCCAAATTATTAGATTGGAAAGGTTGATTGTGTATTGAAGATATGAGACTACTCATGTGGTTTAGTATCCAAGAGCGTTCGCATTCATATTGAAGGTGTGATTGTTTCTTACACCTCACACTACTATGTACCCTCCAGGTATTGTGTTGCGGGAACCATAGGACATAAACTTATGTCTGGCAAGCCTACGAAGATTGATTTGGATAAGGATACACAAATTGATGTGCGATGCCAGGTTACTACCATTCCTCCATATTTCTGCTAACAATTTGTTCAGTTTTTATTTGGTTCCTTAGTAGTACTCTGCATTCCTGTTTACGTCATTTTTTTTATCATTGATCTTACACCTTAGCCACTGGAGCGCGCTTCAGGTTATGTCACAATGATTGCTGCGTTTTAACCAGATAAGGTATAGATTTAAGCTATGTTCACTCTGATCGCGTAAGGTATACCATAGTCAAATTTCACTTAAACTAATGATGTTTTAAAGCATGAAAAAGTGCAATAGCAAACGTAAGAGTAAGGATTAAGGTGGACGATCTCATAATTTTGCAAAAAAATAGAAAAAAATACTCTCCAGTTCACTATAACTTTTGAAATCCCCCCATATTTTGAAATATGTAACGAACCCAATTTAATGAATGTTTTTATTGATGAAGTTTGGTGATAGTACACTAGGTTTTATGTTTTTAAATCGTCCTTATAGATGTTGAAACATCATGTTATTTTGGTTACGAATTCTGCGGTTATGTTGCTTTTCCCTCCTGCCATCTCACCCATCCTTGACCCCTGTCCCCAGTTTCGTACTCCGTAAATAACTGAATATTAAAGACTGGTGTTGGTGCAAGTACAGATTCATCAACTGGCATTTAGCGCTCACACCGACAGTAAAGGAATAATGGATCTTCTGAAATTTTTGAGCCCAAAGCATGTGATGCTTGTTCATGGGGAGAAACCTAAAATGGCGACCCTCAAGGCTAAAATCCAGACTGAACTCGGAGTCCCTTGCTATGATCCTGCAAATACTGAAACCGTAACGATTCCGTCAACTCAGTATGTGCGAGCTGACGTCTCAACCTCATTCATCCACTCTTCGTTGTGTCCAAACTTCAGCTTTAAAAGCAGTGCAGTGGAGTCGGAGTCCGAACTAGGCGAGAGGGACAATGAAACTCCATCGGTTTTGCAGGTATCAGTGAGTCTGCTTGTATGAGACGGTCTCACATATGAGGCCAACCAAATTCTGTTGTGTATTATTCATTTTTTTTTTATATAGGATTATGGCTTGACCTAATATTTGTGTGCAGGTCTGTGATGTGAGGGTTGCCGAAGGGTTGCTAGTTCTGGAAAGGAACCAGAAAGCGAAAATCATCCACCAGGATGAATGGTCCGAGAAACGAGAAACATGAATCGGACCACTTTGGGCAGATGGACCAATTCTGTAGGTCTAGACTCTAGAGCTTAGAGTGGGTTGTTGTTTTTCATATGGGTCGTGCCTCTTGCTAATACCCTGAAATGGCACGGCCACTAACACCTTGTGAAGTTTCATGTCGTGCCTCCAGATTAGAATGTGGCTAGCTATGTCAAGCAACAATCAGGAACCCCCCTGTTGTGTCTGTTGATCGTTAGCTGTGGGCTCACCCTGATGCTCGTTTTTATGCACGTCTTATGCCGTGCTTGTCTCGGGTCGTCTCATGGATTGTAGCATTTAAAAATATTGTGCTTAAAGTTATATGTATCCTTTATATGAATAATTAATTATTTGTTATTTTTTGTAAATTATGATTGGATTTATGATTTTGCGTTTTGCATATTTGCATTAGTCGACAGATTTGACATTACTGCCCTATCCGAAGTGCGTTTTTAAATTCAGGAACAATTGGACTACAGAGTTACTCTTTGTAAAGTTCTAAACTGTACTTTTAAGCATCGTGCGTAACTTACTAGTTACTACTCCCTCAATCCCGGTGAATTGTTTATTACTTTATTATGTGAGAAGACAACAAAGCAGATGTAAACTATTAAACCTGAACCGAGAGTACTAGTTACTCCACTACACTTGAACATTATTCTTGCTACACTTTAAGAAAATCAAACATCGCAAATTTGTTGATTAACATAAATCAATAACCAATTTTTATTATCAAAATTAAAAGGGTCGATTATTAGTGTGCTTGCGTCTTGCATATGTTGACCATGCAAAATCACAAATTTACAAGCATCAGATCAATCAGATGTGTCTTGCATTATTCATGTTTGCCTAAATACTATCAATGTTATATACTTATACGTAGCAATCCAAATTAAGAGTAACAAATGTATCCAGATTTTGATTTCAGATTGGATATCCGGTTTCCACCATCACTATTTTAAAGACACAACCGAGTAACCGACCCATGTTTAGAAGGGTACAACCTATTTTGGGCAAATCGGATAACATTCGTTTACACGAACTGCCTTACCAAACACGGTGTTGCCGTGATATCATTTTTACTACCACCATGATTTTTAGTTTCAAACTTGATAAACCTACATGCGGATCTCAATTAGCTTAGTTGACGAGGTCATGAAAGGTGGTGCTCATGACTTGGGTTCATATCTCGTCTAACATCAAAATCACCCTTGTCTCGGATTCTGTATCAGAAGGGCAGTCCCGGGAAGAATAGGATCTTTTTCCTAATAGCTTCACTTAGCTCCGCTTCCTTCAGTAATGGGATGACTTTGCCGAATAAAATCACGGGGTTTTTAGCAAATCCCGGGACTACCAAGAGACATGCTACGCTAAACTGCTGGGACTCACTTAAGACTCAGTGGTACCAGATGAAATCAGAAAAACATAATATATCTAATTGTTAGACGCGATTTCATCACTATTGTAGCCAAGACTCTCTAAAAATCTCTATACTGAAATTGTCACAAGCGGGGAGAGCCAGACAGCCTTCAATACAAATTACAAGTAATTGAAGAGGAATTGACTTTACTATAAAAGATGGATGAATATAGTACTGCTAGGAGAGAATCATTTCACCAAGAGAATCTGAACTATAATAACTAAGTCTGCATAAATCCGATTGGTACAATTTCCAGGATCAAGGATCAAAATCTCCCAACATAAGAACAAACAAACATTGTTCAAAAGAAACATAAAGCGTAAACTTAAAAAGAAAACCACACTCATTCATCCTCCTGGCTGCGGAGCCTAGCAAGCTTGTTGGTCACAACAATATCAAGTTGGGCTGCTCGTTCAACGATCGCCTTTCTCTTCATAGTTGAAATATTGTGAGCGATCTCGGCACAGTATGTCCTACAGCAACCACGGTTACCACGCCAATCAGTTTTCAGTTTACAGAATAATATGAGAAATGAGAAAAAGTAATCAAAAGAATTCAATGAAGTTAGAGGAAGTTGAAAATTTACCTGTTGTGCATCATGAGAAGCTCAAGCTCTCCAACATTGTGAACAACAAACTTCTTAAAGCCATTAGGAAGGTAGTGGCGGGTCTTCTTGTCAGAGCCATAACCGATGTTGGGCATCAACACAACTCCTTTGAACTTTCTCCTAACCCGAGAATCAATACCCTTTGGTCTCCTCCAGCTTGGCTATCATGACAATAGAAAAATCAAACAATTTAGCAAAAGTTACGGTGGATTTGCGGCCTATTCAAGAATTACGATAGAGAAGTCCAAAACAATAGATGACCACTAATGCCAATTAAGAAAATAGAAGGCAAGAAAAACAATGTAACAAACGAAGTTCAGGGAAACTAAAAATGAAATTGAAGTGTGAGTAGGGTTAAAGTAACATAAGGCTCATGAATTGTAAAGCCAAATGTGTCGCAAGATCTACTCAAAGTTGTTATATGCCTCAACTACGAGATGTCCAGCCACAATAAAAAATCAGGACATTAGATACCAGAGGCAGAACCAGCAGTACTGTACAAATATTTCAAACTTGACAGAAAAAAGCGATCTAAATTTGTAGAAAGTGTTAATGTGTCCATACGGAAGGAGATCAGATGGTAGTGCATGTAAGAGTTCATCACCAAACAGCAGAAAAAGGTGGATACAAATCCTCAGATCTCCTTGATGGATACACATTGACAATTTATAAATAAATAAAAAAAACCAAGATAGATAAAAGAAGTGACGGGATTCACAATGAATCAAGTATCACGGAATTGGATGGTAACACGTTAAATTATATTGACAAAAGCACTAAATAAACATTTATCACTAAAAAGACCAGGAACGCATTACAGTCTTCATTGTGAACGAAACAATTCGCTAAAGACTGGGCGTCCAAACATTGTCCTTATTTTCGACACAGAACAGCCAGAAAACACAGCAAAAAATCGCAGTGGGCAAACTTTACTAACCAACATAAACACATTATGTAACACAATAGAAAGTCAGAAACTAACGATTTGACAGGCGAGTTCACCTGAACATTCTAACAGAACATTATCTAGATCTAGCCAGCTACTCAAATGATAAACACCCTATCATATTACACTAAGTTTTGCTTGAGACGGGGTTTGCCTTGCCATTTGCTCTTTGTGAGGGATATTTGACCCATAGCAAATCTGCCACAGATAACCCCGTCACAAATGAGAATTTGTGATCATATTACATCTAGGAGAGGAAACGTTTCAACCCCAACGAGGTAAAACTACTCGAAAGCGGCACGACAGGTTACATAGTCCAGTAAAAGCCACACTTAATTCGGTATCGAAAACTTTGGTTGTGTAATTTCCAGCATAAATTCTAATTAAACTTGCACACACATCTAAACACACCATTATCATTATCATAACAATAAACTAAATACCATTAAAAATGAATAAAAAAAAAATTCAGGAAATAAATAATAACTATTCAAATAAACATAAAACTACATACATAACATAATAATTGCATTAATATAAGCTAAACAAAACACAAAATCTACATTAAATTAAAATCAAAAACATTAAAAGAAAAACAAATATAAATATAAAACCCATTAAATATTTTAAAAAATATTAAAATAAAATTACCTTGATTGAGATATAACGATCACAATGATGCCTCTTGAAATGCTTAACCCTCTTCTTCACAATCTTCTTCGTCAATGCTGGGACCACCATGGCTGCCTTCTTCAATTAACTTACTTACCTAAACCATTTACCATAACAAACACAAATTAAAATAAAATAACAGTAAAAAGAGAATAAATTGGTTTAATCAGAGTAAAACCCAGAAATTGTATAGGTATATGAAATCGATTAAGAGGAAAAAGATTGAATTTTGACAAGGGTTTACCGTTTGATTTGGGTGCGGCGCAGAGGTATCGAAAGAGATGAAGTGTGAGTGTTAGGGTTTTATAGGTGACTAAGAAATGTTGAAGGTGTTTATTATTGAAGAAGAATTAGGGTTTTGTGGGTTGTGTTGTATGATGGATTGATTGATTGATGGGCTCTTATTGTATTTGGGTAAAGAGTTTGATTCAATTATGGGGTTATGGGCTTATGGCCCATATGAGTGAAAGGAGGGCTTGAGTTTAATTTGTTTTCGTGTTTAAGTTGAAAGTTACTCCCTCCTAGTCGGTCATTTCTTTCCTCTTTCCTTATTGGGTAAGTCGGGTTTTCTTCCCTCTTTCCCTTTTTGGATGTGGGGTTGTGTGTTTTGTGTGGTCTAAATTCATTTGTATGTGGGGTAATGTGTTTTGTGTGGTCCAGATTCATTTCCTTAATTTTTGTGTAAAAGGGAAAGGGGAATAAATAAGTGACTAAGAGGGAGTATTTGTTTTCAATTAGGGAATGGATTTGAGATGGACTACGGATTTGAAATTCAAAAATAATTTTGTATTTGCTTTGCCACGATTAATTGTTATTTGTTTCTTTTTACATGATGACGAGCGCATGAGAGATGGGTCAATAAAACAAAAGTAGACCTTGCTTAATATGTTCTTAAGCGAAGAATTCGTGAATCTCTTTTTTATTTTAACACTAGTTTTAAACCCGTGCAGAAATTGCACGGGATTAAATATATAAATATATAATAGCTCGATAAAATGTGAAAAATTATGAAAGACTAAATTACAAATATTCGAAAACGGGTCAATGCAGGTTTGATTGTTAAAATCGCTAAATTACCAAATGTTTTATTAAGTCTAAATCCATGTTCTTTTGGACTTAATGATAAATTATAAATGTATGAGTTAGACAAATCAAACGCATTAACATTTCATATAAAATAAATATAAATGGTAAATAGAGGTGGCTCAGACGGGGTCGGACACCAAACCTAATTGTATTTTAATATACAATTGGTCTGTCTTAAAACAGATATATACGTCTTAAAAATAAATAAGGACAATTATTTTGTTAGTCGGTAGAATTTTTTCCTTTTGTCTTACTTATAATACTATCCTCTTACAGCTCGGTTTATTGAAGACGAGCACTATCCGTCACAAGCTGAAAACGAATAGTAGCCCTTTCACAATATGCAAATGAGAGGGCAAATGAGGTGCTCCATTTTCCATACGCTTGTCCTCCCCACTTGAATATTGTGAGAGAGACATTATCCGTCTTCATTCAGCTTATGACGGATAATGTCTTTCTTTAATGAGAAATTGTGATCCTCTTAAACTTAAATGAGGCCCGTCTTAAAATAATTAAAGACGATTCTAAAACAACTTAAATTAGAACTTGTATTTAACATACTATGAGTAATGAGCCTATTGAATGGAGTACAAATATATACTCCATATTATCCCACCCAAATGAAACCCTACGTCCCAACCCAATGACCAGCAATTACTTATCTGATCTCTGTTACTCATCTCCTCCGCCTCCCAGTGACCCACAATTACTCATCTCCTCCATCTTCTTCACTCTCACTATTACTCACTATTGAATGGAAATTTTGCACTCATAACTCATCTCCTTCTCACCAGTCACCCCCTCGCATCACTCATCACCCTCAATACTCAATAATTTTAATCCATGATTTTCTTATCAATTTTGTGTTCCGATGAATAAGCAATTAATTATTGTGATCCCATGATTGATCTAGATGTATGTGCTTTTTGAATAATTTTTTGTGTTTTAGCTCCATCTCTATATTATACGAATATTATGGTAATTTTTTTCATTTACTTCAATTCGTAATTTAAGTGGTTCTTTTTTTGTTGTTAATTCTCCAAAATAAGATCGGAAATATTCAGATCTAGTCATTATAAATTATTGGATTTCCTTAAAGAATAATCTAATAATTCCTTTTCCATCGTAATGCAGTGATTTTCAAAAGTTGTAGTTTATGTTGTTTATTTATTTTAACGAAAAATATTTTGTCATGTAAAGTAGATCTACCGAGTACATATGATTTTAAAAACAAAATCTCATGAATTTGATTGTTACTTTCATTTTGATTCTCATTATTTCTGATTTTCGTTATTGGTTATTACTCCGTATGATTTATAGTAGTTAATAGTACTTATGCATTTATATGGAATCTTAGTTTTTTTTTTTGGGTTACCGAGTCTTCATCGAATCTTGATGATGAGCGATTATGGTTCCGTCTGAGAGATTTTTTTTAGTTGCAAGAGTATTGTAATTTTAATTATTAATTGTATTATTTGGACTTTGTTTTGCAGGAAATTGTTAGTTTAAAATTTGTATTTTTAATTTTTTTTATTAATTTTTATATTTGTTATATTTTCTTAGACTTTGTTATTGCTAGAATATTGTAATTTCATAAAAGTCTTAGAAAACATAATCAAAATATGCTTATAACATCATAAAATCATGGAATATGAAAATATGCTTATAACATCATAAAATCATGCAATATGTGAATATGTAAATAATCTAAATTAGAAATGTTAAGAGTGAGGAGAGAGACTAAATAAATAAGAAATGTTAAGAGTAAGGAGAAAGAGTAAATAAATCAGAAAGGTTAAGGGTGGGGAGAGAGAGTAAATAATTTTTTGCTTTGGACGTGGGGCCCGGTTACCCTTTGCTTTTCCTAAAATTGAGCAACCAATCAGAAACACTTAAATGTTTCTGATTTAGTATATAGTAGATTATTTAAATTGTTTGTGAGTATATCTTAAATTAAGACCGTTTGAAATAATCATTAGTGATGAAATAAAGAAGATATGATTTACGTGCACGCTAGCCACTAGCCCAATACGTGTCTACTATAAAAATAATTAACAAGTAAATAATACTACGCTTTAGATCGTGGTTGAAATTCATGAAATAGTTTGGGGCTCATTTTAAATAAGGAGGGTTAATTCATTGAGTAATGAGTTTAAGAATAATAGGTTTGTCATACAAGGGTGCTCATTACTTAGGTAACATTTTTACTCCATTACTCATTACCTATAGGGGTGAGTGGGCAGTAAGTGGACTGTACCTCTGATGTACTAGCACATAAAATATAATTTTTGAACTTTACAATAAAGTTTTTGAGTATAGTATAGTTTTACTATAAAGTTTTTGAGTTTATTAATTTGAACATTAAACTCAAAAAAATTATAATAAAACTCAAAAAACATCATATATAAGATATAAAATTTAATTTATAAACTTTAAAAAGCTCGAAAAAAATGCACAAAAACTCAAAATCATACTACTCTGAGGTAGTACCTCAGATGTATAATCCTTTTTCCCGTGAGTGGGCTGTATATTACATTTTATATAGGGTAATAGACTATCGAGGTAAATAACTAGTCTGACCAAACTTACAAAAACATCTTACATATTACTGTTGTGTTTATCCCTCTCATTTACCCCCAATCCAAGCAAACCATTAAACTAAAAATAGAGGCCAATTTGTTACGGACAAAGGAATAACTAATTTTTTATTGATCATATAACTCGAATTTGGCGGTCGTCTGGTTCGAAACAACTTTAGATATAATTCATTGTTGAATAGCATGGACAACTAAAAGTTAGTGAAGTTTATTTGGAGACAAAATAATTTAAAGGTCATCATATTTCATTTAAGATTGGTTATTTGTAACTTATAAGTAAAGTTTTAAGCTAAAATAAAAGGAGTTTGTGATCAACTTTGTAAATTTACGGCAATGATAAGCCACACCAATTTTTACTAGGGTCATGAGTTCATGACAAGTGTCAAGTATAAGTATAGTGTAATTGTATTTGACAAATTCTTTAAGGTATGCTTGAACTTTGTCATTTTGCTCGAAATACTGGAAAAAATTTCAGTGGCCATAACTCGTGTTTGCAAACTCGGAAAATGACTTTTTTTTTTTTTTTCAAATTGTCCATCTTTTCGAGAGATACGATTTGAAAAAAAAAGTAACAGATCGTGGCGATTTTTTTTCAAATAGTGGCTAGGATTCCCGACACAAACCCCAAGTCCCGAGTTGCGTGCTAGTGGGCGATCCCTCACTAGCACGAGTCACTTTGTTGCTTGCATTCTTGCCTAAGAGGATGGCAAGGGTGCGCACCACGGTTCGACAAAAATACCGGACCATGGCACCTTGCCACTTGATCTTTATAAGTGGAATTTGACACTTCTTAAGCTTGCGAATTGCGACGTATCATCCGGTTACAAACAAGACTTACTTAAACTTAATTGAGTTCGGTTTGGATCGAAAGGTTCATAATCCGTTTACATGTCAAACGAACGCGACCGACACGACGTGTTTGCCAGGTCTGGCAATAACTCCAATCCCAGCTAAGAGCAGTTCATCAATCATCAGTCACAGCCTCACAGGCAGTCTAGTTGGAGTCGCGTATACTACTGAACCTCTATTATTACGTGAATTATACAAATAACAAAGAATTACTCAATCTCGCAACAATGGCAGCCAAATCTACAGCACTACTCTACAATCAAATCAATTAAAACTATCTTATCCACATTCATTCTCCATAACTACCATAATTCAAAACCCATTATTCTTTTATTGTGTAATAAATATTTGATTTTGTCATTTATAGTTTATAGTTTAATGTTCATGATTAATTGGTAGATAGATAGATAAAAATGAATGCAAAAATGGGTAAATGGTTAAACTTTATAGGAAGAAGAAAACAAGTGGATTCAGTTCATAGAGATAATTATCAGCAGCAACAACATCCTCAACTTGCTAGAGTTTTATCCGTTCCTCATCTTACTGCTATTGGTATACATCTGAGAGCGGATTTTCTGTCCCATTTACGTTTGCTTTATGTTTAATTTTACCATATTTCCCTGTCGCGGTCGTTTGTTTACCCTTTCCATTTTGGGTGTTTCGTTCATTTGTGTAACTTTCTAAATTAGGAATGCTTGAGCAATGGGTAATTTGATCATACATTTGTAATATTGTCTACTTGTCATCCAATAACACTACCCACAAATGGCCCCATCCCCTCTCGTTGGTCTTTGTGCCAAAAGCAAAGGTAAACAAATGATCGGAGGGAGTATCATTTACATAGGAATCGTGTTTTTTAGTAAGAATTTATTTATGCTTTGTGTTTGCTTGAAAAATATAATGTCATCATTGATGGAACTATATGATGTGTTGTGTGAGAGGGCTAGTAGGGCCTGTTGTTGTCGAGCGATGAAAATTTTGAAATTTTAGATTTTTTGTAGGTTACTGTAATACTGTGTTAGCTAACCAGTTCAACCTCCTGAAGTTTTTGATCGTGTTTTGGGTCCTACCATGAAGATGCAGGCTTTACCACTAGGATTATGGGTTTATTGTGTGTGGAATTTGTGCTATGATGGCTGTGTGGATGGTGGCGGAGTCAGGATTCGATGTTAGGGGTTAAACTTTTAAGCGGAATTTATTGGAGACGAATAGGAATGCAATGGAGTAAGTTGTAAAGTTTGAAAATTCTAACAAAAAATCAAAATTTTCATTGCTTTGGGGATTGATCTCTTGCTATCCCCATGGTCTGCCTGATGTATGTCGTGCTGTTTATGCTGGTATTTTGATGTATGAAGTTTTTTAACTTCTTATATGGTAGTTTATTAGTTTGAAGAGGGACTGATAATCTCTACACTTCTATTAACCAAGTTACTTGAATTACGGGTGAGTTTGGATTGAAGGCATTTCATGTTCTGATATGAACCAAAATGTCCAAGTGTCATAAACGTGATTCAACAGAGGGTACTTCTGTTAGTATGGAGAGTCATCTCTGGCGCAAAATCAATAAGATCATTCTAAGTGGCCTAGATTTCCCGATTTATTGTAGGGTTTGCGTCAAGTTTATTCAGTGTCTGAATGTTGTGTGTACGAGCTCTATTTTTTTTTCTTGCATTTACTGACTGGTATCATGCTCAGGCATTGGCACGACTATTGGTGCCGGAGTTTATATTCTGATAGGTACAGTAGCGAGGGAGTCTTCGGGGCCAGCTCTGACTTTATCCTTTTTGGTTGCTGGTATAGCAGCTGCCCTTTCTGCTTTTTGCTATGCAGAGCTTGCCAGTCGTTGCCCTTCAGCAGGCAGTGCTTATCATTACTCTTACGTATGTGTTGGTGAAGGGTGAGTATCTTGAACATTAAGTTCTCATTGTTAATATGTTGGGTACTGTATGTTGGAGTTCCTCAGGATCATCCTTAATAAGGAGAATCGTAAGACAGTAAAAAAGGTATAGGTTCACTTTATTGATTCTTTGATCAATTTTCAGGGTAGCCTGGTTGATTGGCTGGTCTTTAATGCTTGAGTATACAATTGGCGGCTCGGCAATTGCTCGCGGTGTATCTCCAAATTTGGTACTCTAAACTTACACCACAATCTTATGTTTCCTATTTGAGTTATCTAATTCTCTTGAATTTGGTTCTAGTCTTTGTTAAATTTATTATTGTTATTATGTATCATCCACATGTTTGTCACATTGACTGTAGAATAGAGTATTGACAACTTCATATAAACCGAGGAGTTACTGCTACAATAGCAAATTGCTTATGACATGAATACTCTTTTGGATTCGTTAAGTATAGTCTCTCTCCTCTTTATGGTGCGGCCTCTAGGCCGTAAACCTACTTTATGTGGAGCTTCACATGGTACAAATCCCATGACTCTAACCTAAGTTTGATGAATTTATATTGGGTCCTTTATGTAGTTGGAGTACGGCATCTTATGGTTCTTCTAGCTCGTCTTTGCTGAATAAGGAGGAATTTTATTTCAAGACATGTTATGCATATTCTTTGGAGCCTTTGAGGCACTGGAGAGTGGGGTAATGTTGATAGTAAAAGTAGAATGCAGTAGATGATTATTTAAACAGCTTTTCAGTTAGGAGTAAACAAGGTCTCATTTATAAATTTACACTGTAGACTCTCTATAAGCTGCTGCCCCTTGGTTATCTGATCCTTTCTAAGTTTCGCCAGGCCTTGCTCTTTGGCAGTAGCAGCAGCCTACCTTCATTTCTGGCACGTCAATATATTCCCGCCCTTGGTGTTGTCGTTGATCCCTGTGCTGCAGTTCTCGTTGTGATTGTCACTGCACTCTTGTGTCTTGGAATCAAAGAGGTAATACTTGATTATGTTTGTACAGGTTCTTAGGAACTATGAAAGGTTAACCTTGTTTGCCTTCTGCTGCTCCATTTATTGAATCACCCAAGTTTGCAGAGCTCATTTGCACAAGCCATTGTTACAACAGGAAATGTATGCGCCTTGATTTTTGTCATAATTGCTGGCACATATCTAGGTTTCAAAACCGGATGGACTGGTTATGAGCTCCCAAAAGGGTAATAAGCTAATAACGGGGTATCATTTTACACTTTGGATGATTCGTAGCGGCTTTTGCAGTAGCAGGTTTATTCACATTTGATCTTTCAAAACTCGCTTTTGTGTGTAGATACTTTCCATTTGGGATAAACGGTGTGCTTGCTGGCTCTGCGACAGTATTTTTCTCGTACATTGGTTTTGATGCTGTGGCAAGTACTGCTGAAGAGGTATATGTAACATCTTTCAACTGGTAGTTATAATTGTACGAGCTGATTATCAACCCCCTGTTACTTCCCATTTTATAGGTGAAGAATCCAAAGCGAGATTTACCGTTGGGCATAGCCTTTTCATTGTTTACCTGCTGCGGATTATACATGCTGGTTTCTTCTGTTGTTGTTGGACTAGTGCCATATTATGAGCTTGACCCAGATACTCCTATTTCTTCTGCATTTGATAGTCACGGGATGCACTGGGCAGCGTAAGTTTTCTCTACATTTTCATTGTTTTTTTTATGCATAGTGACGAATTCGGACGACTTCTATTATGTTCTTTGTTTTTCGTACCTGGATACGGATGTCGTACTCGAGTGTTGCACTCCCCATGGCTCAAATATTGATACACGGGAACACATCTTCAAAACAAAATTAATTTAAAAATCTAGAAGATTCAGAGTTTCTAAAGTGAAGTAGAGATAGAGATATGATTGATACGGATTATATATTAAGATAAGGCTTAATGCCATAAAAAATCATACTTACTATATAGTATTAGATATAAATATAAAATAGTATCTTATCTTTCCCTATTTAACCTACCATTTGTCTCCGACTCTCCACTAGGGAAGTGTCGGATTAAAGACGTCGGGTACCGATTCCATAAATCCTTGAGTGTCAAATCAGACATGTGTATGTCCCTAAAAGTGAAGAGCTGAAGTAACATATGTTACAGCTAAATACAGTAATCCTAACATATGTTTCTAAGAGTTATTCGGCTATTTCTGAAGGTACATAATCACAATTGGAGCATCAACAGCTCTCTGTTCCTCTCTGTTGGGTTCGTTTCTTCCACAGGTAGATAACATCTTGCAACTTATATATGCCACTAAAAGTCTAGAAGCATTCATTTCAGATGTTACATAGAGAAACTTTTGTGACAACTTCAAATATATAAATGCTGATTCTAGGGCTCTAGGTTTTTAGCTCTTACGTTATTGTCATTTTCTCAACTGGATATTTAATGCACACATTAGACGGCAGAGATATATGTGCCCATTAAATCCTTTCTCCACTTGGCTTGGTCGTTTGATGTCTGACACCTTGCTTTGCCTGCATGTCACGTGTCTAAGACCCGATAAACTAACATGACATAGCGGTTTGACACACTCTTTTGTAAGCTTCAGGTAGTACTCCATTGGAACTCATTTAGTTAAATTTCAGTTCTTTTTGTCTCTTTTCTGTAGATTAGATTTCAAATCCTTCTGTCCTTTTAATAGGATGTGAACTTATTGAGTTTTAGAATTAGTTATGAAGGAAACTTTTGCTATTCTGACATAGGTTATTATCTGTCTGTCTCTCTCCTGAAGCCTCGAGTTCTAATGGCGATGGCTAGAGATGGTTTGCTACCATCATTTTTCTCAGATGTTAATGCGCGAACACAAGTTCCTGTGAAGAGTACAATTTTAACCGGAGTTTTTGCTGCGACACTTGCCTTCTTCTTGGATGTATCACAACTGGCAGGAATGGTATCTCATCTATTGCTTTGCGTTCAACTTAACAGACTTTTTAGATAGAATGATTGTGTGTATGTTGATCACTTTCTTCTTAAATGCATAGAAAATGATAACTGCGCTTTTAAGTGAAATCTTGAGAGCTGATTTGAATGCCAAAACGGGAGGGAAAGGGGTGTAAAACAAGAAAATAGCGAGTGAGGGAAGGAAGTTTGAATGCCAAAATGGGAGGAAAAGGGGTGTAAAACAAGTCAAAAGTGAGTTATGGAAGGCAATGAAAAGGAGAGAAAATTTGCTTACTCGGAATATTGGATGGCCTCAAATTCCTGAATTGTGAACACAATAGTACAAGCCAAGATAGGGATTTCACTGTACCTCTGCTTTTCACCGTGCACCTCCCATGGGCTGTTTGTGTATAAACATCTCTTCTTAATTTGCTTCACTTCCGTCCATTCAAAGAACTTCTAATTTCTAATTTTTAACCCCGTAAAGATTAGCGGTAGGATTTCACTGTACCGAACTCGTGAGTGAATATTAATCAAGGTTTTCTGGGCATCATGCATGGCGTGTATATAGATTATTGTATCTTGAGACTCCATTACCAGAAAAAGCACAAACAAAGGAAGTTTTCACCAGCAAAGTAAGGCAGTGCACACTTGGGATATTTTTGAACCACTGAGGAGAGACCTAGTGGTCTCAGCCACTTTCTTGGGAATACGAACGTGTTCTCTAAGTTCAGCAGCATACCATCAAACAACCCTTTGTTTTGTTTGCATCATTTCAGGAAATGCTGCTCATGTAATTTTCACCTCCGCAAGTCTGAGATATTGAACAATCCTCTATATGTAGTGGGACAAAGAGAGAAAAAAACTGCCGTGGAAGATAAGTGTCCCCTACCCTCCCAAAAATCATGTGCTAGATACAGAAGCTTGTGAAGATCTATAACAACATTATCTCAGTGCCTGCACCTCCTCCATGTTAGTTCAGTGCTTAGGAGAGGATCAAGGGCGCAATGTAGGCAGCCTAACGCATATGATAGGAAAAAAGAGGCTGGTCTAATAAGTCATAAGTATATTTTGTGAGAATTTCAGACTTTACTTTTTCACGTTAAAAGACGATCAACTGCCATTTTTTTACTGTTCCCAATTGACTCTAGTGGTAAACTGCTGATGATTTTACCAGTTGTTTTTCCCAATTTATGAGGAGAGACTAGGTAAAATTTATTTTTCTTGATTTATAAAAAGAATCATCTTCATATTGTTGCTTTTAAAAGTTGTAACTACTCTAGTGTGAGAAAATATTGATCAAAGTCTTAACTTGTTTGATCATAGTGAAAATAGAGACAAAATAAGTGGGATGGAAGGAATAATTCAAAGGCTGAGAATAGTGAATCCTTCTAGTTTCTGCATGAATGAAACAAAGGATTTTGCATATCCAATAGAAATGAATGT
This sequence comes from Heliosperma pusillum, assembly GCA_022085475.1. NCBI lineage: Eukaryota > Viridiplantae > Streptophyta > Magnoliopsida > Caryophyllales > Caryophyllaceae > Heliosperma > Heliosperma pusillum. The sequence goes on from JAIUZE010000117.1 coordinate 553,015, forward strand.
GAGCATAGTTTATTTGTCTCCATGGATGACCCTCATGATCTCATGTCGTTGACTCGTTACAGTTGTTCTTGTGCGTCACTTTTGATTATGATCGCCCATATAGTAATTAATTTGGCGCAGGTCAGTGTAGGTACCCTCTTGGCATTCACAGTGGTTGCTGTATCTCTACTTATCATAAGATACGTTCCACCAAATGAGGTTCCACTTCCACCATCACTTCAGAATTCAAAAGGTGTGGATTTATTGAATCATAGTGGTTATGTCGAGGTAGCTGATGACATAGATTCAAGAAAGCTTGTCGGAACCTTTAAGGATGAAATCCAACCTTTACTTGAGCAGGGGAGCTCATCCATCAGACATCCTCTCATTCTGAAGCAATCAGCTGAATGCAGTAGTGAGTTATGACATCCATACATTTCGTTCACAGAAATAAATCTATATCTGTTAGCACTGAAATGAGAATTCTGTAGTGACATTAACTGATGCAGCACTGAAATATTCGTTCACAGAAATAAATCTATAAGTCCAGTCGATATGAGTTTTGTTTGATCTGGAGAATATAAGTCTTATAAAATGTTTTATTTCTAAAATGTGAGTTTATCATCGATTGTGTGCTATGGAAGATGGAATATAATGTTTACATACTCTTTCGTCCTAAATCCACTTTATAAGTGGTTTTAGTGGTCCATTTACAAGACATAGATGTTCCTAACTTCCGATTCGGATTTGAAAAGGTTGTGTCATTTTTAAGTTTGACTTCCTTGTATCGACAAATATATATTTTAGGCTCGTGTATCATGTATGTATTATTGCGTCTGATATATTTGTCTCCTCACTGGCGTGCTCCTTCAGATACACCAAATGACGAGAAGAGGAGAAGTATTGCCGGGTGGACCATAGTTGGTACTTGTCTTGGTGCACTTTTTCTGGCATTTGGTGCTTCAGATGTTGGTCTTTCCAGGTATGCCAAACGACCAAAACAGTTAATGTGTGCTAACAATATCTTCAGATTTAACTTTTAGCTAATGGCTATACAAGTAGACTTGGTGAACGTGTGTCTTTAGGTTCAATTCAGATCATTTTTGAGCATATTATACACTCTAGTCGAGTCATTCATTTGTTTTGATTGTGCTATCGGGCCATTCCAGGTTCAGGCCGAGTCATTTTCGAGTCATTTGGTTGCGTGATAACTGTTTTAGTTTTGTAGTATTATGGTCTGTAGAGTTCATAAAGTGGTGGATGCTATTGTAAACTGAATCTAGCTACTACTTTTGTTTACTGTTGAAACTTTACTTTTAATGTTACCCCGCTTGTGGCAGTATCCCTCTGTTCACACTATGCGCAGTGGGCGCTGCTCTTTTCGTATCTGGTTTGATAATTCTCTCCTGCATTAACCAAGACGATGGAAGACACAGTTTCGGCCACACAGGAGGTAATCCTTTCTTTTCTACTGCATCTCTTGATTCTTCGAGCTCAGTAATTAAGTTGTGGAATTCTTTTACATAATAGAATATAACTATAATATATGGGCCTCAACCATCACCTTAAGGTTTTGGTTGAGATGGTTCATCTATCATGGTATCAGAGATGGTATCAGAGCCAGAGTGACCGAAGGTCACGTGTTCAAACCCTGACAGCCTCCAATATCTCACAACCTCACCAAGTGGAAAAACCCGGCACACACTCTTCAAGCCCAATGGGCATTCGAGTGAGGGGGCATAATAGAATATAACTATAATATATGGGCCTCAACCATCACCTTAAGGTTTTGGTTGAGATGGTTCATCTATCATTACATATCATGTCATGTATTTTTATTCTTATTTTTCAGGTTTTATTTGTCCATTCGTTCCACTTTTACCTGTCGCTTCCGTTCTCATTAATGTTTACTTACTGGTGAATCTCGGGTGAGTATAGTTGCGTGTTGCTTGCCCTAGTCTTTAAACAAGTCTCATGGGGAAGCTCCCTTGGTAACGTTTATTTTGAGTTTTATTTAGTATAAACGTTTCAATCTATATGTTTCAGTTCTGGCACATGGGTCCGTGTGCTAGTATGGATGTTAATAGGAATGCTTGTTTACGCGCTGTACGGAAGGACTCACAGCTCACTGAGGGATGCGATTTATGTTCCATCAGCTCACGCCAATGACATCTTTCGCAGTCTGTGCACTGCCTCAGACATTCATATACAACATCTTAACAACTTAGAAACAGTCACTGATATAGTTATTTATTATACACATTGTAAGTAATTGTTGTATTACTGCCATCAATGGCCTTAATCGGCGACTTCATCATTGTTGTGGAATCTTAGCCATACGCCAATAACGGCATAACACTATATTTTAGACGTCCATTTTCGATTATGGACGTCGTGTAGAAATCGAATGTATGAATTGTACAATTTATTTGGAATAAATTCATAATGGCATTTACCTTGATTTTAAACACATGTATCTCTATCCACTGTCATTTCTCAACCCGTTCCTCAGTCAATGAGAAATGAGTAACAATTTCAGAACGATGTGATGAGAAATACAGTTCCGTACTAAAGCTAATTATTTTCAGTAAGGGAGCCTTGTGAGTTCACAAGTTTCTAACGGGTCAAGTATCTCCCACTTGTGTAGATAAGACAAGCCATTTGTACAAGCTTGTGACGGATATGGCCGTCACAAATGAGTATCTGTGTACTATTTTAGTTAACAGAAAAGGCGTTCCTACTTATTTACGTAATCACTATGTTGGTATCGTATGTGACTTTGATGAGAAGAGAAATATTCTTGACCTAAATGAAGATTAGCGTATAGGCTTTGAAATTCATGACTGTCACGCCAACACACAGCTCAAGTGAAGTGTATGACGGAACCTAAACACGAAGAGAAGGATAAGGCATGACAATGCTAGCATTCTTTCAAAAAAACACAAGCAGCATGCGTTTCTCGGTAAAACCAGATGCATTATGAATAGTTTACAAGGGAAAAAAGTTTTCTTGAATCAAACCGATATTACACTTTACAAAGACGAGTTCATGAGCGATAATAGCCTTGGTAGATTCTCAAGGACTATTATAAATGCGCTGCCAAGCAAAAAAATAAAGAGAAATACAAGAAGTATCTTTCCAACATACTGTAGATTGATTGATTGCTCCGAAACTTGTTTGTTCGACAATGGTTTATTCAAGGTCTGCAAGATGAAGATACAAGTTAAGCTGACAGTTCCGGTCATTGATAGTAATTAGCAGGCAGACTACATGTCATCCGAACAGCAGTTTCATATGTAGTACTGTACTTCACATCATAATTGTAAAGAGGCTAAAATGATTAGACACAGTTACTGAAATAATAGACATGCATACACTAAACACACAGCTCAATGCAGAGATTAATTAACCATTACACCAGAAGCACGGAGTAATTTCATTACCTGAGCGCCTTCACGTTTCTTGACACCTGCAAAAACAAATAAAATTCACAGCCAAAGTCAAAACACGACCAAGTTGACCATACATCAAACTTTGTAACGACTACCAGTCTACTACTATTATTGCTCCCACAAACTTCAAAACAAGACAACTCTCGAGTCTCAGCGTATTGAGATCCCAAACTACAAGACAGCAAGAGGCAGTAAAAATCGACAGCAAGGAGAAGGCACATAAGCTATATACCTGGTTGACCATCCAAAACAGTCTGCAACTTCCAGGCAGTTCCATAACTCAGAAGAACAGAACTAGGACCAAAATTAATGGGCTCTTCGCCATCCTTAACCGCCTCAATGTACACTCCCAGAGGTGTACCTGCATCAAGCTTATTATTAATCAAAGACAATGCAAACCCCGCCTTTGTTCCCGGAGCAAACCTTCTTGTAATTCCCGAGGTTTTGCACATTACCTCCAAAAACTGTCCACCAGATTACAACTCACTTTTAAAACAGCAATTATCTGATTCACCCGAAGTCAACACTATATCCGGCTATTGATCATACTCATACACAAATTCTCAGATAAGACAGTTTCATGATAAAACTATGATACATAAAATCCATATATCAAGGTGATTGATAAATTGACAGAATTTAGTTAAATGTTTTAATCTCGTACTAAAATAGCATGAGACTGGCCCATTAGCTTTCAAGCCTTGATCATACAAAATTCTCATGTAAGACGGTTTCATGATGAGATTGCACGAGCCATTCCTACAATAAGGTGATTGGTAACTAAAATACTCCATAGCAGGCTTTGTAGTTAAATGGGTTAATTCGCACGGAAATAGCTTGATACTGAATTACTGACTCATTGGCTTTTAGGCATTACGCTGATACCCAAATTCTCAAAGAAGACGGTTTCATGATAAGATTGTGTAAGCTATCCATTATACTAAGGTGATAGGATTTTTTACTTAAATGGACTAATCTAATCTCGCACTAAAATAGCATGAGACCGACTCATTAGCTTTTAAGCAGACAATCATACACAAATTCTAAAATGAGACAGTTTCATAATAAGCTTACACTAACAACCCATATATTGAAGTTGGTCTCAAACTAAAATAACGCGAGACCGTCTCATAAAAGACACAGATTGTCGATCAAGAAACAGTATGCAAATGTAGCAAAATTGAATCAATTAATCCAAAGTCAACACAACTAAATCCTTTAATTTTATCAATTTTTGATTTTTTGGAGCACTGATCATTAGTCATGGAGCTAGAGGGGCTAGCAGGGGTGCTCGCTCCACAAAAGGATGAATAATTTGAATATTTTAGTTACAATTTCCGATTTTTTTTCGATATTATTTTATACCATGCATTACCCATTCACCCTTGCTGAAATTTTTTGTCCCCGCTAAATTGAAATCTTGGCTCCGCCAGTGCTAGTGATCATACATACGTATTGTGATAATAAAATAGAATCACATCATCTTAAGCTTAAGACGGGTCATTGGGTCAATAGGACAAATCTTTCCGCTTTTGTCCTATTCTCCCCACATGGTTATATTTGACTCATCTTAAGCTTAAAACTGATACGTCCGTCTTAAATGAGAATTTGCCATCGAATACTAAATCGATGATTGTGAAGTTTGTTGGGGTAAAGAGGAGAAAAGAGAGGGACTTACAGGTTGAGGGGAAGGAGAATGAGAAGGAGAATGAGAAGAAGGAATGTCTGATGTTTGAGAAGCTTGTTTATCCATTTCCGCCATTGATTGTTAAGAACTGCTAATAAATTGATTAGAGATTCCAGAATCTAAGTTGGTGGTTATGTATGCATTTTTGTACGTATGTTAACGTGCGTGTCCTATCGATGCGATTCGTCACCATTCACGCCCATTGTTTCTAGAATTATAGTCGACCAGACGTGCTGGCCACCTGACCCGATAAACCATGTATCGTATCGCGCCCGTTCTAGAGAGGCGATTATATTATAGATACTTCGTATACAATTAGTCTCCTATAAAACGGGTATATCCGTTATATTAATAATACGGGTCAATTAAATACAATTTAAGAAAATAGATAAGGTTTGATTTAAATTAGATTATGGAAGATTTTATAGTAACAGGCGCAAGTTAACGAATATATCAAATCAATCAATATCAATATCTATCTATATTATTAAAGTAAGCTTTTTTCGAGCGATTACAGAGTCTCCAACTTTCACGAAACTGTTAGAGTCTCCAACTTTAATCAAATAACCACTTTTTTTTTAAAAAAAATTAATTAAATGGATAAGAATTGAGATAGAACAATAAGATGCACTAATAGAATATTAAAAGTTTTTCTCAAACTTCTCTCATAATTATCATATATACATTCATACACGTTGTTCGATCTATAAAAGGAGAATAATTACTCTTGCTTCAAACGGACTATTTTGGTCTGAAGCAATAAGACGTGATTTTGTAACCACTTTACAGTTACATGTAACCACTATTGAAAACAAATTGATATAAGCTGTAGTTACATTTTATCAAAAAGTGGCAATATAATCACGTCTTATTTTTCAGACGGAAATGGTCCGTCTAAAATAAGAATTTGCAAAAGGAGAAACATCGATGTGTCAAATTACATTCTCGATCCTTTCTCTTTGGTTAACCACTACTAATTTTGTTTGGTTTATTATAAGTGTAGTTCATGGAAGGATTTTTTTTTATTGAAAATGATTTATTATTATGGTATTAGAAAATATGGGATTACGGAGAAAGTTTTTTAAACGTAGATTACAACTTATTTTGTAGCATCAAGTAAATCATTGTTACGGAGTATACTTATTTCTATTCTTCCTTGGTAGTTGGTACTAATTAATAGGTTAATGCACTCAGTTTATTGCACATTGCAAATCTCATGTATTGCACAAATTCTCATTGCGCCCGTCTTTAATGAAAGACGGTCATATAATATAGGTAAGACAAAAAGAGTATTTTTAGAAATTGCCAAAATATTTGTCATATCTAACTAAGTGGTGAAGTGGAATAATATTGACATGTTTTAGTCTTAAGATGAATATATCGTCTTAAGAGACCATTTGAATATACTGTGGTACATTATCATCGTTTGTTGTACAATTATCTTGATTTCGCATTAATTATTACTCAAGTAATTGATCAATCCCCTTTGATTGGCATAATATACGAGCAAACCAAGCTCTAATACTATCATATTGACTGTTTGAGTAATTATTTTAGCAATCTAATTGTTCAACGGTATATAAACGAAGTATTCTCAATTAATTTGGTGATGCACATCGATACTGTGGCACTTAAGAAACGTACGAGAATCATCTTATTGTTGTTAATTAGGCTATCTTCAGAATAACTAATGTGGCCTTCTAAATACTAATAGTAGAATACCAAGTTAACCAATAATGAAACATCTTAGTTAAGTAAGAAGTTTGAGTGCATAACAAATTGTGATTCCAAGTATAAACTTTTTTAGGCCCTCTTCTTCTACACAAAGTCAATCTTTTTGAGTTCAGTTCGAAAGATTTTATGAACTTTTTCAATTAGATAAAAGCTTGAATATGAGTTTAAGTAATATTGAGTTCAGGTATTTTAAAAAATCAAGATCTTTTAAAAACAGTTTAAATCTTACTCAATTAGATAAAACCTTGATGCATCAATTATCACATAAACAATATGAGTTTTAGTACTTTAATAATCCATTCATACTATAATTGTTACATTTGTCAGATAAGTGTGATTTTTTTTTTAGAAATATAAAATTTATAAATAGATTTGACTTTGAGGTAGAATATTAATTCTAAAAATTTACCAAACAACCATTTTTTATCTGTCTCATAATTTATTGCCAGCCTTAAAAAAATTAACCAAGATGATACCAATTCTTAGCCCGTGCATCGCACGGGCATTAAATCTAGTATATATATAAAAGAGGCTTTTTTCGAGCAATTCTATTGGTCAACATTATATTTTTCAATTTTTAGAAAGTATATTTTAAGATCTTCCCAGATTACGAAAAATATATCATGTAATATATCTAATATCACAACTATTATTTACGTAAAAAAAAAGTTGATTATCAATCTGACAAAAAAAATAATTCAAAATATTTCGAAACTTATATATTTGGATTCTTAACGAAAAATGCTTTCATTAGAGTATAATTTTGTATTTTTTTACTACCATATCATTTATAAGATCATATAACTATAACCTAAGTATATGAAAATTAAATAAATGACTTTTAAAATATTTTTATTATTCTAATATTATTCTAATGGTTTAGTAGTATTCAAGAAATAATTAATTTATAGAAAAATATGATGTAGTACTATGTTATTTGTCCCACATTGAAAAATAACGTAGGTGTGGTGAATATACTACATATAAAAAGTGAATTGTCCCACATCAAAAATTTACCTTAAGATATAGTGATCCTATGATTATAAATAGGAGTCATAATTGTAACTTATGTATCCACCCAAAATCTTTTGAGGTTCTTAAGTATTGTCTTATAGATCTCTTACAAGTTTGTATTATTATCTTTACAATAGTGAAATTTACATCATAAAAAATTAATTTAGGAAAGTTTCGTACATAATACTTTGGATATAAAAAATTAAGTGGATAATCTTTTAATTATTATATAAAATAAAAATAATAGAAATATATATTTTAAAGAAAAAGATGGTGTACTACTTAATATATTAATTAATGTGGTAAACATATTACGTATAAATTGTAGAATTATCCCACATCGGAAAAATAACATAAAGTGGTTAATCCTATGATTATAAATAGGTGTTGTCCTTAAACCTTAGGTATTAACCTATTTTTTTTTGAATCTCTTAAAATTGTCTTAAAGATCTCTCAAAAGTTTGTAGATGTGATGAATATACTATGTATAAATAGTAAAAATGTCCACATCGTAAAATTAGCATAAGGTGAGTGATCCTATAACTTTATATAGGAATCATCTTTTGAACTTATATATCAAAGTAAAATCTCCTAATTATATATATGAATCATCCTTTGACCTTATATATCAAAGTAAAATCTTGTAAGTCTCTTAAGTATTGTCTTAGAGATTTCTCAAAAGTTTGTGTATTATTATCTCCACAATTGTTAAATTTACATCATCAAAAATTAATTTAAAAAAGTATTATTAAAAAAGTTTAAGCATCGTAACAAAAATTATGAAGATAATATAGTTACATTCGTGGTAAAAAAAAATTCAAAAGTATAGCAACTCATACTATTTATTTGCACATACCTGGTATAATTTTTAGTATGGTGAATATATTACTTATAAATAGTAGAATTATCCCACACCAGAAAATTATCATAAGGTGGGTGATCTTATGATTACAAATAGGAATCATATTTGGAAATAAAGTTTCAACCCAAAATATTTTGAGCCTCTTACATATTGTCTTAAAGAGCTCTTAAAATTTTTTATTATAATCTAAACTATAATTAAATTTACATCATTAAAAATTAATTTAGAAAAGTATCATAAATAATAATTTCGATGATAAATTATTTAATGTGTTATTTGAAAAACAATATAGTTATGGTGACTGGTGAATATATACTATGTATAAATAATAAAATTATCCCACATTGAAAAATTATCATAAGGTGGAGTGATCATAAATATGATCATTTTTTTTATATTGTTAATAACAGACTTTTAAAATATAATAAGTGACCTTTAAAATATATTTTTATTATTCTATTACTAATATAATAGTTTAGTAACAGTTAAGAAATAAATATTATATAGAAAAAGATGTACTACTTAGTTTTTTATTAGTCCCACATTGAAGAATTATGTATGTATGGTGAATATATTACATATAAATAGTAAATTGTCCCACATAAAAAAATTATTATAACATATAGTGATTCTATGATTATAAATAATAGTCATCCTTGAACTTAAGTATAAACCCACAATTTTTTAAGTCTCTTAAGTATTGTGTTGAAGAGTTCTAAAAATTTGTATTATAATCGTCACAATTGTGAAATTCACATTATTAAAAATTAGTTTAGAAAAGTATCATAAATAATAATTTTGATGATAAACTACTTAATGTGTTATTAGTCCCACATTGAAAAATAATGTATTTGTGGTAAATATATATACTAAGTGTAAATTGTAAAATTATCGTGGAGTGATAAAAAATATGATTATAAATTGGAGTCATTTTAGTCTCTTAAGTATTGTTTTAATGAACTCTTAAAATTTTACATTTCCTATATGATATTCAAGTGATGTTTATAATTTTTATATAAAACCTTTTACATTTCATTTCACCAAAAAATATTGTGAAAATGAGTCATCTTTCAAAGTTAGATATTCACCCAAAATATTTTGAATCTCTTAAGAATTATCTTGCAGAACTCTTAAAAGTTTGTACTATTATCCCCGCCTTAATGAAATTTATTACATCATCAAAATTAATTTAAGAAAATATCATAAATAAAAATTTAATAAAGTATCATAAATAATAATTTTAATGGTGTACAACTAAATATGTTATTTATCCCACATTGAAAAATAATGTAAGTGTGGGAAATATACTATGTATAAGTAGAGGAATTATCCACATCGAAGAAATATCATAAGCTGGAGTGATCATGCGATTATACATAAGAGTCGTCCTTTGACTTAGATATCAATCTAAAATCGTTTAAGTCTCTCAAATATTGTTTTAGAAAGCTCTTAAAATTTTTTATTAATTATGAAAATAATCTAATTATAAGATTCATAGTAAAAAAATGTTATCATTATAGAATCTCATGTTATTTGCATATACTTGGTGTAATTCTTAGTATGTTATATATCTCACCTTGAAAAATAATATAAGTGTGGTGAAGATACTAATACCTATAAATAGTAGAATTGCCCGATATCGGCCAATTACCATAAGGTAGGGTGATCAACCCAAAATCTTTTTATTCTCTTAAACACTGTCTTAGAGAGCTTAATTCTTAGGTATCTTGGATCATTTTTCGAGTCATATAAATCAAATATAACTTGATTCCTGGCAAGGTTAGTAAAATATGTTTAAAATATATGTTGAATCAATATATCAATATTATTTTCTTAAAAATTACGGAGTATATTTTATTATAGTCTTAAAATTTCAAAAGTTTATTTTTACAAGTTAATTGTTATAGGACAATTATGAAAATGACATTAACGTAGACCTGTGCATCGCACGGGCATGAAATCTAGTATATATATATATATAAGAGGCTTTTTTCGAGTAATTCTACTGGTCAACATCATCTTTTTCAATTTTTGCAAATTATATTTTAAGATCTTCCAAGATTACGGAAAAAATACTATGTAATATTTCTAATATCACAACTATTATTTACGTAAAAATAATTGATTATCAATCTGACAAAAAATATATAATGCAAAATATTTCGAAACTTACATATTTGGATTCTTAACGAAAAATGCTTTCATTAGAGTATAAATTTTGTATTTTTTTACTACCATATCATTTATAAGATCGTATAACTATAACCTAAGTGTATGAAATTTAAATAAATGACTTTTAAAATATTTTTGTATTATTGTAATATTAGTATAATGGGTTAGTAGTAGTCAAGAAATAATTAATTTATAGAATAATATGACGTAGTACTTAGTATGTTATTTGTCCCACATTGAAAAATAACGTAGATGTGGTGAATATACTACATATAAAAAGTAGAATTGTCCCACATCGAAAATTTACCTTAAGATATGGTGATCCTATGATTATAAACTAGTTTTAAACCCGTGCAAATTTTATTATCATAAATTTTATTGTAACATTTTAAATTTTACATCAATTAGTTATCTCCTTTTAAAAGGTAATCATCTTTATAAATAAAAGTTTTAACATGAAGTAATAAAATCTCTCTAATTTATATTGAATCAATTATACATTACAAATTGAGTTAAATATGATCAATTGGTCAAGTAGTTGTTTTTTACATGTCCTCTTGCTTGTTAAACTCGGGTTTCTATTTCGTCTTGTTACTGGGTGGCTCCATACAAACCTGATTGGTTGTGAAACAAAATTATTCAGATAAAAATATATCACAAAATTAGTCAAATTGCATAAGGCTAAATAGTTGCATACCCGTGCAAATTGGTAAACTTGTTTTCATTTAGTCAAACTCGTGCACGTCCGTAGAACCATCCACTGATAAACTGCAAATTTTGACCCGCGCCTTTAAAACGAAAAATATGAACTTTTTTTCATTTAATACAAATTGTTAATTAGTGAAATTAAACAAAATGAAAATTGAACCCGTGCACATTTAGAATGATTTAGTTGAATTGTTAAATAATAAAACCCTATGATATTAAATACATAAATATATACTTCCTCCGTTTCATTTGGTTGTATACGTTTGCTTTTTGGACACTATTCATAAGTGAAGATAATATTTAATACAATTTTAATATATAACATAAAAGATAGTTATGTGAGATCTTATTTAAATTATCTTATCGAGTACAATATTAATTTCAAATTTTTATAAGTTTTAATAATACGTAACTAAAGATATAAACAAAAGAAAATGAGCATTGTCATACATGATAAAGCAAACGTATACAATCAAATGGAATGGAGGAAGTAATATTAAAAAAAAATAAACAATAATGTTATATACATCAAAGTTTAGTAACATTGATCTCTTAAAATCAAATTAAAATAAAAATAGGAAAGTAGAAGGAGTACATAATAGTGTTTGGAAAAAATATTTTGATAAAATATATTTTCTCAGTTCATAACCAAATATCCGCTCTACTTAATATACTTACACCATTCACAGTTAGATATACTTACACCATTCACCTAAAACTTGGCTTTTATATATATGAGATATGAGATATGAGATATGAGATATGAGATATAGATATGAGATATATTAAGGAACATGACTAAATTCAAAATTAAAATATTGGTCAGTTCCACCTGAATTTAAATTAAAGCACTAATCAAAAGCATGTGTTATAAACCAAACATGGACATAGATGTCGATAAAGAAATATTATAAAGAAAACATGGGCGGGGATAACGATGATGCAATATTATCGTCAACTATAGTAAAACTAACCATTATTAAGCTCAAAGCATGTAATTAAAATAAAACTTTACAGCTAAATTAATACATGTACATAAATAACCATACTAAATTAAATGAGCCCAAAATAATTAAAGTGAAAAAAACTTAATGAATCGTCATTAATCACAAAATACGTAATTAAAATTGGCGTAGACAACAAAATTAATAAGTCTATAGTAAATAACCATACTAACTTAAATGAGCCCAAAATAATTAAGGTTAAATTCCTAGAAGTCTATAAATCATCCAGAGCATGAGAATTTAATCTCCATAAAATCCCTCAACCCAACTAACCCTAACACTTAACTCTCACAATTTTTTACCCCGTCATTACCGTTTTTCTCGCTTTTAGTCATTAATCCATATCTTTCTTTTTAATAACCTAGTAAACCTTATTCATTCTTCCATTTTGCAGGTTTAATTCATCCTTTATTTCTCACTATTTCTCTTATTTTATCACAAATATGTGATTTACGTTAAAGGAACTCTAATAATAATGTGTAAAAATTCATGTAAGTTTGTACAAACTCATTTATGTTTTATTTACAGAGTTCATATAATATACTCCGTAATAATTATTTTATGTAAACTACTATTTTTTATAGTGATTCATGTTTGGTGATTTTTACTTTTGTAATTTTTATTATAATTTCTTTTATGATTTTTTTAAAGATTACTTAGATCTAATCATTATTGTTGCTTTTTGTATAAAGTTATTTATATTTACATTATTGTTGTCGACTTTTGTGAGTAGTTATTGTTGCTAGTAATTTTTTTTGTTGAGAAAATTGTCAAACAATTTCAGTTTCTGAGATATTTTAAAAATAATTTCAATGAAAATAAAAATAAAACAATCATACAAATATCAATTTATTCTATAATTCGTTAATCTAATCTAATTAGATCAGAATTAGGGTTTATGTTATTAATTGTTGTGATATTGATTTTTTTTTTATTACAAACATAAACAAATTTTTTTATCATATTTTGATATTAGAGTAGAAAAGAAAGAAAAGAGGAGAGAGTAATTAATTATGAGCAAAGTTAGTGGGGTCAAGTTTGCTTTTTTCTTCCTTGAATTGAAGTGGGGAAATGTTTCCCCTTTAGTATACAGTAGATTCCCTCCCCTTGTCAACTTTTTTTGTATACCTTTTATTCTTTATAAAAAATATATATATTAATTAAAGATAAACAAATAATTACACAATCAACTCTATACATTTTCAATTAGGCCTTTTCATTCACATAATTTCTCGTTTAATACCGTCTTAATTTAAGGCGTTTCTCATACCCGGTAAAAACTAAAGGGGAAACAAAAGCAGATTGTGAGACGACTTAAGTTAAAGACGGTTCTAAGAAAAATCAATTATTTTAAAAAATTAAAATTGTAATAAAGACGGTTTTCATAACCGGTTAAAATAAAATGAAAACAAAAGGAAATTTTGAGACGAATTAAGTAAATACGGTGTATAGAAGACCAATTATTTTAAAAAATTATATTCCGGTGTTACTTTTTATCAAGTTGAGCAATTAATTTTTAAAAATAAAAATCCTAATCCCAAGTTCCAACTATAACTGTGTTGGTATATTGTACTGTATAAGGGGTATACAATCACACATTCACACCCAATCCTTATCACTACTAGATTTCATGCCCGTGCGATGCACGGGTTTACGTTAATGTCATTTTTGTAATTTTTCTATAACAGTTAACTTATAAAAATAATTTTTTGAAGTTTTAAGACTATAATAAAATATACTCTGTAATTTTTAAAAAAAATAATTGATATATTGATTCAACTTATTCTATTTTAAACACATATTACCAACCTTGTCGGGACTCAAGTTATATTTGATCTATATTATTACTCAAAAAATGATTCAAAGTACCTAAGAATTAAGCTCCCTAAGACAATGTTTAAGAAACTCAAAAGATTTTGGGTTGATCACCGCACCTTATGCTAATTGTTCGATATATGGCAATTCTACTATTTATAGTTATTAGTATATTCACCACATACATTATTTTTCAATGTGAGATATATAACATACTAAGAATTACACAAAGTATATGCAAACAATATGATATTCTATACTGTAATGATATCATTTTTTTTACCACGAATCTAATTATATTATTTTCATAATTAATACAATATTTTAAGAGTTCTCTAAAACAATACTCTCTTTGTCTTAATAATTTGTTTGTGTAACAACCCGAAAAGTACCCTATTTTTCTAGTGAAAATATTTTACGGATACTTTTCAGCCTATTTAAGTTTTAAAGTGGAATTTATTGTTTCCAGTCGAATTTGGAATTTCCGAGTTCGTATTTGGAATTTTTGAGAGATTCCATGAGAATCCCGTTTTTAAGTCAACTTTGACTTTCGTTGACTTTTTCCGACTCGCCTTGTAATTTGAAAGACCAAAATTTTATTTAAAAAAATAATAAATTTTATTTATTTTTATTAAGATTTATTTGAATTTATGATAATTTAATATAATTATTTTGAATTTATTCGGAATTTAAGAGAAGGTTTTACGGTTTAAACCCGAACATCATTTAACTATTCCCGAGTCATCTTAAATCCCGAAACAAACCCGAACCTCGACTTTGGCATGAGTCACACGCCCCATGTCATCTTTTTCCACTCACTTTGGATATTTTCATTCTTTTGATTAAACTAATAATAATATCTTAGATATTTATAACTTTATCGATCCGTTAACTTAAATTACGCAAATCGTTTACAAAACAGACCCGATTACTACCCAAATCACACGGCTCTCACCCTCTAATAGGACTAGATATTTTTCTTTCTTTTCATTACAATAACATAATATCTAGATATTTGGTTTAATTAACTTAATATCTAATTATATCTAATCAATTACCGTAATATAATGATAAAACCCGAGTCAATTCCGTAACAACAATTTCAAAACCCGATCATAAATTCTTGATAAACTACAGGCTACTCTCAACATTACTCACTAACACCTTTCTTTTACAATAAATAAAACTAAGATCCAATGACTATTT